>JAOXYM010000025.1:7538143-7558586 GCA_028567055.1 Leptatherina wallacei
TAAATCTGCTTCAACTGTTGGAGCAAAGTTGTCACCATTCAGACCTCCTAGAGATAAAACATTATTAAATCATTTCAGAGGCCTGTTTGGAATGAGATCACCCCCCCCCACCCCCACCCCCCCTCTCTTCAGGAGACCGAACAGTAGATTTTTATATGGCAACTGTAAAATTCAGACATTATTATAATGCTTTCATATATAATTGAAACCCTTTCTGTTGAAACGTTAATGAACCATACATGTGCGTCTTGCAGTCTGGACCTCTGAGCGTCTCTCAGCTGCATTCCTTTGGGATTCAGCTGACTCATGCACCACCTGCAAGCTGAAGCGATCTGTTCATCGGTTACAGTATTCAGTGGAACAGGACACAGCTGTCACAGCAGTCCCTTTTATCCCTCCACGCTTATGCGCAGGAAACCCGCAGCTTATTTGTTTATTCGGTTTGGAATAATAGGGAGAGTCTGCCTGCGATGATGAAACAGCCTTGCGCACATATTTACACGAGAGGCTCTTTGGATCCAGGGATTAACCCAGTCATAGTTTATATTTGTTAACTTGAGCAAGAAAAACTTTATTTACCAGACTGACATGATTCCAGCTTAACTGGGCCGGATTTGATGAGCCAGATCTGCTCTGCGTCCCAGTTTTCCTGTAAGGAAAGTAGGAAATCTGACTCAGACTGATGTCAGTGTTGCACAGGAAAGGCCTTCATGGATACTTGTTCAAAAATGGTGAGATGAACAATTGCACAAATATTTAGCTTGTCCTCCACAATTTATTGCTGTCGATTCCAGGAAAGTGGAGTCTTTGTCTTGGTGGAGGCATTCCTGTTCTCCTCACAGGAAGTATTTATGGTTAGAGAGTTCTCTGGATGTAAACAAGAATCTTTACAAATGGTCATTTTAGTTCCAGCTCCTCAACCTCTGTCCTGATTTATATTGCTGTAATTCTTTGAATCATTCATCACCTCTGTAATAGGATCCCTACACCAGCTTCCAGTCCACTTTAAGATCCAGTTTGACATTTTAAGAGACTAAATGGTTAATGACGTCACATTTATACAGCCTCGCACTCCAGCCAGAGTTCGCAAGTCTACAAACCGATTACTGTTGAACATTTCCAAGAACAAGGCTAAAAGCAGAGGCGATTGAGCCTTTTGTTGGCCGCCTCAGCCTAGACCCAGAAGCTTTTTCTTTTTGCTGGCTTTTAGTTGGGATATTTGAACTTTTTTCTTTTTTTTATCAATTATGTTTTTATTGAATTTTCAAACAAGAGAATTGACAGTATTAAAAGTTCCTTTGTACGTTACACAGCAGTATAGAACAAGAACAGGTACTGAATACAAATTCTGTACAGCATATTTAACCAATGAATAACAGACACCCCAAAAGAGGAGGAGAGATTGTGGTTCCCAAAATAAAAACCAAATAAAGCTAAAAGCGGGTCAGGTGTTATAGTAACCTCAGAGACCGCAGACAGAGTTTGAAAGACCTCCTCCCAAAATGTTATATTTGAACATTTTAATGATTTTCTGACTCATTTGTTAACAAACTGGAGATCTTTTGCTCATCTTTACTCCTCAAAGGTTCAGGTTTTCATGAATGCTGCTTATTATTTGCTTAATTTTCTTTTCATTTCAGTAGTTAAGGAGGAATTTTGTGGCTCTATGAAAGGTTGTACTGTAGTTATAGTAGAAACCAGTTGTGGGATATGATTATGTTGACAATCAAATGTCCGTTTTTTTCTCTCCCTCTTTGAACAGATGGTTAAAAAGTCACGCAGCAGCCATCTGGTTACAATTGGTCAACTCTCAGATCTTCACTTTTTAGATCATGCCAACCCTGATTTAACACCAAACTCAGTGTATTTTTGTCCAAAGGCAAAAATAGAAAGAAGCGGTGCATGCAGCAGAGAAAGTCAGTGTTGGGACTTTGCACATCTTTCTGTGAATCGTCAGATGAGCTGAATCGGTAAAGAGAAAACTAGTTTTCCAGAACCTCCCATATGAAAGAGTCTGGAATCAACTGATTTATCTACATAGGGGAATAAAATTAGAACAAAATGCACATGATCCAAGCACGGTCTGACCTTGTAACCCTCAGCAATATCACTGTTTTTTTTATTTTGAATATATTAATGGATTTGTTTCACTTGATGAAGTTTAAGCAATATGTAAAGGTGCATTAAAAGGTTCATGTTGGGGTTAGTTGTATTCCAGCTGTTTCGGCAGCCTTCTTCCTTGACCTCTCTGCACATCTGCCATTCGCCACCGTCCACGTGCCCTTCCTGATCAACAGCCTGGCTCTGTTCTACAACTTCGGCAAATCCTGGAAGTCTGATCCAGGAATCATCAAAGCATCAGAGGAGCAGAAGAAAAAGGTGACACGACCTGAATGTCATTGGTGTATTTATAAGTCTTTTCCTTTGTGCTTCTTGTTTTAAATGTGTTTTAAGCCATTACGTTGCAACGAGTGTATCTCCTATTATTGCATATAAAAGAAGAGAAAATGAACCTTCCCACTTCCCACACCTGTTCTCCGCCCTGCGGTTGATGAAAGCTAGATTTACCCTGCATTGTGAGCACAGGACCTTTCTGTCTGCAGAGCTCTGCTGAAAAAGAAAGCCGTGTCCTTTTTATATGAAAAAAGAGCCTAGAAATAAATCCAGATTCAAACAAGTCAATGAATGAGCTATAGATTTACACTTGCCTTTGTTTTTGTTTCTCTCCTTCAGACAATTGTGGAGCTGGCTGAGACAGGCAGCCTGGACCTGAGCATATTCTGCAGCACCTGCTTGGTAACGAACTTTGCATAAACACGATGAAAAGAATGAAGGAAAAGCCGATTATCTAAGACTTTTGTCTTTCCACGCAGATACGGAAGCCCATCAGGTCCAAACACTGTGCCGTGTGCAACCGCTGCATCGCCAAGTTTGACCACCACTGTCCCTGGGTGGGGAACTGCGTGGGTACGTCACACACGGCAGCGCACACATTTCTGGCTTCAGTTTCTCAGATTTTAAATAACATGCCTTTTTTTTTTTGTAGTCTTGTTTAAACTTGCACAAACAGAAAACGGGTAAAAGCTTATTGAGCAGCTTATCCAAACATCTTAACCCATTAGAGCCTTTAAAAACATGCAGAGACACCGGCATGTTGCATGAGGTGTTAATTGATTCAAACAAGCATCCTAAAAATATCCTTCCTGGTCCAGTTAAGAGCATAAAGACAACAGAAGCCAGACGCAGCGGAGAATGGTTTAACAGCACAGAGCAGGAAACGGAGGGGAAAACAAAGCCAACCTGGGGATTGTTTGTCTGTAAAGCAGACTGGAGACAGTGGGGGAAAGGAAGGAGTGCAGGGGGGGTTATAACACTTCCCTTTTAAAGCCTTGTGGTCAGGATAAAGCTTTAAAAGTGAGGAAACGGTCTGAACAAACAGCCTGGAATAACTACTGAGGCTCTACCACGAGCCATAAAAAAGTATCATTCACCTGTTGTGTGTTTGCAGTGGATCACAGTCCATCAGCCAACATGGTTATTTTAGAGGTGCAAACTGCTCTTTAACCCACCTACAAAGTACTAAAAAGTATCTATAGGCACATGGTCATGTCTGCTCTGGTTATCTCTACTGTTCTTTCATTTGCACACATCTGTCACTTTGTATATTAAATGGTAACTCATTGCTTAAGTCTGGGGCTGCGTGGCTGTCAGATACCAGGTTGGTAAAACCCAGCAGTCTAGATGAAGTAACTCATTACATGCAGGCTCCATTCACCTTAGATCTGTTTCTGCTCTCATAATGATGCCGTGCTTCTGACTGAGGAAAATAAATGAGCACAAGAACTCTGATTCCTTATGTGAAACTGTGGGAAGAGTTTATGTAGATGAAGATAACAAGGTTGTGTTATGTCTGGTTTTTGAGTCGGTGGACACTTCAGATGTCCAAATATATCCATGTTTTTAATAGTTTGCCCCTTTTTAGCTCTGAGGTTTGATTTCAAGTTTCTTGTTTCTTCAGAACCCGAAAAGTGTGTTAATGTTATTGTGGTTTAATTAAACCGAACATGCACTTTTTTGTCTTTCGGTTCAGTTGGCGTACGAAACAAAACCCAACCCGAGAACAGGACAAGATAACAGAATATGTGTTTCTCATCTACAGGAAGTGGGAATCATCGCTACTTTATGGGCTATCTGTTCTTCCTGCTCTGCATGATCTGCTGGATGATGCACGGCTGCATCTCCTGTAAGCAGAAAATTATTCCCCTTTTTTTTTTTTTTAATAAAAATAATTTTAAGAAAACATTAAAAATGTTCTCATGGCATGTCTCCCTCATCTGCTCTTCTTACAGACTGGAGGGTCCACTGTGCCACCACCTATGCCAAGGATGGTTTCTGGCTCTACCTGACTCAGATCGCCTCCTGCTCGCCGTGGATATTCTGGATGTTCCTCAACAGCATGTTCCACTTCATGTGGGTGGCCGTGTTAATCATGTGTCAGCTCTACCAGGTATCGGCTCATTTGTCTTCGCCCATTTAGATCTCAGAGCGTCTCTAAAATGTTGCGTCGGCTGACCTTCCTACTCCGGATGTTTTTTCCAGATCGCCGCTCTGGGAATCACCACCAACGAGAGGATGAACGCTCGGAGATACAAGCACTTTAAAGTCACAGCCACGTCCATCGAGAGCCCCTTCAAGTAAGTTTCTCCCATCCATCTGTCATATTTAGGAGTTTTATTCTAAACCGGTTTATAAAATCAGGGGAGATTATGTTTTAAATGACACGAAGAAGTAGTGACACTCGTCTTTTTGTCCCCTTGTAGCCACGGTTGCTTCAGAAACCTCATCGATTTCTTTGAGATCCGCTGCTGTGGCCTCATCCGGCCCGTGGCGGTGGACTGGACCACGCAGTACACAATAGACTACGACCAGACGTCCGGCTCAGGCTACCAACTGGTGTAGAGACGAAAAGTCAGAGGAGGATGAAGAGGAAGCAACGGGGAGTGGAGAGTGGCTGGACGGAGGTTTTTTTGGATGGATTACTCTCCTTGCCCCTCCTTTTTCGGCGTTCATATCTGAGCGATGCTGTACTCGGAAGCGCTTTGCTGTTTTTATTTTCAACTTTTTTGGACCATCTCTCCCTCACCGATCAAAAGACTTTGGGGAAAAAAGAAAAAAAAGTTTCAGCCAGGACGAGCATGCAGTAACGGGGCAGCACCTTCACCCTCACCATCTTTACAACTATTACTATTATTACTCTCCAACGTTAGACGCCATTAGTCTCTACTGTCCGACCCCCTCCACCTCGTCTCCTCTCCCCGGCCTTTTTTGGACGGTGCTCGCTGCCAAACACGATGGGAGAGGAGAGAGGAAGACGGATGAGAAGTACAAAATCAAATCCTCTAGAAGCTGCAGACGCAGCAGCGCCACCAGGAGGCAATGTTGTCCCCCCCCTCCCCCTCTTTCCATCTTATTTATGGTGTCCCTGTCCATGTGCCCTGTATTTGATGTTTTCAGTCGGTTCAGGAACTTTGATGTTTCTGTGATAAACAGCGGTGGCCAGGGAAACGCGAGGAAGGTTTTATAAAGCAGATTAAAACATGAGTTTGTTTCTTAGTACGATAGGAATAAGGGAATGTCTTTTTAAGGTCTTGATTTTGCACCGTGACAAGTTTTGCGTGGAGCTGAGGAGGATTTGCCAACGTTACTGAACTTATCAGAGGAAAATGTTGGGTTACAGGCGGAGCTACTGGAGGAGTCTCACTTCTTACCTGCCGAAAAATAAGCTGCATCCACTGTAGTCTCTCTCTTTTTCTTTCTTTTGTTTTTTTTTTTTGTGCAAAATAATAACCTTAAAACAGTTGTTGTGCAGTATTAATGCAGGATTAAGTGCTTGATTTGAGACTCCTTCAGCACTCCTTGAGACTCTTCTTAACACGATAGAAAAATATCCTACAGACAATGTGATACAGTATATTTATTTTAAAACTATTTATAGATGAAGTAACTGTTCTAGCGCCATCATTTTTACATTTCACATCATTTTAGCTGAATAGGTTTTTATGAGGAGAAATTTAGTAAAGTAGCTGTTTATCGTGGAAGCCTGGGAAGTTTCCCTATAAAACTCTGCAGACAGGTACAGGTGAGTTGTATTTATTGACAGCGGAGTTGATAAAGGAACAGAAACGCCACAGACGAGTTTACAAGAACGCTTCATTCCATGTATGTTTCTCTCCAGAAGCTGTAAAGTCTTATTTGTTTTGTGTGTCTTTGGTCTGCCTACAACATTGCACTGATTTTATTTTATTTTTGGTTTTTATTATGTTTTTTTTTTTTTTGAATTTGGTCATTACTGAACAGAAAGGCCCAGCCGCTGCGCTATTGAACGCTTCCATTGTTCACGGAAAGGAAAGGGAAAGGGGCTCGTCAAACATGGCCGCCTCCCGGCGCTTTCTGTGCAGACCCCGGCAGGATGGACAGAGATGTAAAGAATGTGCATTTGTACATAAATACTCTTTTTCTTTCTCTCTCTCTCTCTTTTTGTCCGTGTTAGTCGAAGGTGCTCCTGGATTTATTTGTTTTTATTTAATTTTTTATTTTTTAAGTGTTTAAGGTTGGGAAAATTCCTCCAACCAAACAGAAAGGAGAGACTCTATACTCCAAGTGTATGACTGTAGCTTTTAGTGATGTCCGACACTGCTGTCTATAGGCATTTTAACCCTGAAATCTACGCCCCCTCCCTCCTCGCCAAGAAACTCCATTGCATGTACGATGCTAGGGATGGCTGGGCTCTCGCCGTCTCCACCCGGCCCGGAGGCGGTCACCATGGTGACAGCCCAGCAAGCCACGTGTCTGTATATAGTGAATGTTAAGTATTTGCAAGTACTTTTCTGCAATTATGTTCATCTGTCTTTATTTTTCTTTGCTTTCTTTCTTTTTTTCTTCCTCCCCAAATCAAGTGTATTTAGTGGAAGTTGTCATTCAAGTTGGCAAATTTCCAATCAGGCCTCACGTGCAAGTGTGTAATATATTTGAATGTTTCATGCTTGTGGACTCTTGGTCTTTTTTTTTCTTTCTTTTTTCTATGTCATACATGGCTGGGTTTGTTATACCACTGGATGTACAAATTGTAAAGCAAAGACACTACAGAACTAAGGCAGACGCCGATTTTTCTTTTCTTTCGTTTTCTAAAAGCGAAAATGTGATCACGCAATAGTTTTAAAAAGGATA
Organism: Leptatherina wallacei; assembly: GCA_028567055.1. Taxonomy (NCBI): domain Eukaryota; kingdom Metazoa; phylum Chordata; class Actinopteri; order Atheriniformes; family Atherinidae; genus Leptatherina; species Leptatherina wallacei. The sequence goes on from JAOXYM010000025.1 coordinate 7,545,371, forward strand.
GACGGAGGTTATAATATATTAAAAGGCCTCCGGAACGTTTGGGCCTCATGTTTGCATCGTCTAGACGGGGACGGTTATGTCATCATTCCACATTTCAGACCTTCATCGTACTAACCACTGATGTCACCGCTGCCCTACAAAGACAACACACAGCAGTTGTGTTTTTTTGTGTGTGTGTGACTCATATCAATAACTTGGCCACTTGCGTTCAAATATGTTGGCTCGTTGGTTTCTTTTGGGGCAGAGGTCACCACTTCGGGCTCATCCAGGACTTGAAGTCGCACTAGTTCTTCCAGCAGCCTAAAGAGTCTCTATCCTGTCCCCCCCCCCCCCGCCCCTCTCACCTTCACCATGTGGGATAGTAGAAGAGAAAAAAATAAAATAAAGCACATAATCATCTCCAGTGCCTCTCTGCCCACCTTCAGACACCACTGTAACTCCGCTTCAGATGTAAACATATGGGCATGGTTCAGTTTTAATGGCTTTAATAATAAAATACAGTCAAATGTGAACCTCTGGTTGGTTTATGTGTTTATTTCAGCATTTAAAAAGCACTTGAGGGAAAAGGAGAAGTGTTCATGTTGGATAGAGGATCGTATAAAAGGGATGTTGGTGTGATCCAGTCGAGCCATCACTGAGCGTGCACCAGGGCGCCGGCTCCTTGGCCGTAACCGAATCCTTTGGGTCCGAAGTTCTTGGCGTAACATGCTGCAGAGGAAAGGAAACGTTAACATGCTGCTGGTTTTATCATTCCAACACTCGTTTCTTATGTAATTAAAACTTTCTTTTTAAATCTTCAGCTCATAAATGTGGATTCTTACACACTGAATAGAGAATAACTCAAATAATTCTCATCTCAACACTTGATTCAGTACATGTTTACACGTTAGACCAGCTTCCACAGGAAATATTTGACTCTTTAGCAAAAAGAAACATCGGCATATTGTGTTGGTCTAAGCTGGTTGGAGCCAGAGCAACGCCTGCGTGGTGCTGATCAGAACTTCAGTTCCATCACAGGTGATGTAAACGCACTGGTTTGGCAACTTGAAATTTGAAGCACAAGTTTTTCTTGTTTTCTTTTTAAATGGCTTCAAATAAAAGCAGTTGATCACATCTATTACATTTCCATTATTCATATTCAGTTGTCTGGAGGAAAATTCCTTGTTCAGGTCAGAGAAGAATGGGCCGGCTGGTTGAGGATGATAGGAAGGCAACAGGTACTCAAATAACCACTGGTTCCAACCTAGATACTGAGCGTACAACACGTCCATCCTTGAAGCAGATGGGCTACAGCAGCAGAAAACCACACCGGGTGCCTCTCCTGTCAGCTAAGAACAGGAAACTGAGGCTACGATTCACACCTACCAAACTCGACAACAGAAGATGGTAAAATGTTGGCTACCCTAATGAGTCTCCACATTCAGATAGCAGGCTCAGAATTTGGTGAAAACATCATAAAAACATGGATCCATCTTGCCTTGGATCAACAGATCAGGCTGCTGGTGGTGTAATGGTGTGGAGGATATTTTCTTGGCACACTTCGGGCCCCTTAGTACCAACTGAGCATTGTTCAAACACAACAGCCTACCCGAGTATTGTAGCTGCTGACCATGTCCATCCCTTTATGATCCCTCTTGAACATGACAATGAGTTGGCTGTACTCTAATGACCTCAACAGTCACCAGATCTCAATCCAACAGAGCTTCTTTGGGATGTGGTGGAACAAGGATTCTCGTCATGCTAACAAATCTGCAGCAACAGTGTGATGCTACGTCAATATGGAGCAAAATCTCAAAGGAATTGAAGGCAGAAGGGTCCAACCCTGTACTAGTAAGGTGCAACTGGTAAAGTGACAGGTGAGTGTATACACAGTACACAACTTATTATATACATGAGTATAAAAATGAACTTAAATACGTCTTTAATCACAATAATCATTGCAGGCCAGTAGATACCCGACCGTTTCCTCCTCTAAGATGTGTTATAACAGGACCTTAAACCAACTTCTTTATTAATCTTAATAAGAATTTAAGCTGCTACTTCTCCACTGCATAAAAATATCTAGCTGATTATTATTAATGATGTCTCCCCTCATTTTGTTTAAGAGTTAATCCAGCAGAGTTTTGACCACCTGGAGCCAGAGTAAAGGTCTCACCAGGCAACAAAGATTTATTTATTCCAGCTTTAGCTGTTTATCACACACTGATATGTCAAGTTTACCTTCACTGCTCGGCTTGTGGTCAAACCAACAGGTGCAGTGTTTCCATCCTGGTCGCCATCTCCCGATTCAGCTTTTATAAACACCTCAACTTGAGTCTGCTCTTTGTGTTTGGTCTCAAGCTGAGATACATGAGCAACAAGCAGATGTTGCTCAAACAGAGACAGGATGTCTCTGTTAGAGGACGTGGAGCATAAAACCGCTGCCTGATAACAGCAGCGGAGCCACGACGCGACATTCCTGCTCGTCAGCACAAGGTCTCATTATGACGTTCGGTAAAAACATGCATCCGCTGACGTCTGTGCATGTGAATCAGTTTGTGTTCTGTGTAACCAAACTATTTAATATCATTGTGGTGAGGAGAAAATTACCATTGTGGAGGATAGATTGCAGATGTTACTAAACAGCTGTTAAAAGGACAGAGCCTGTGGCATCCAGCCAAACCAGCACAGCAAACACACAAATCCATTGGGGATGACACTAACCTCCGCAGCCGGTGCACAGGATTTGTTTCTAAAGTTTGTTATGTAAGAACCACTTCATCAAGGTCTTTATTGCCGTACCTGCGGAGGAGAAAACTGCATAGGGCTGGGCGAACAACTAGTTAATGGTTTTAACCCTGAACTTTAATCCAATCTTGTCTCTTTAAAAACCTCTTTTGCTCTGATAAATCAGCTGATTGGCCAATATGATGAGAGCCAAACTTACTACAGGCAGGCATTACAACAAGATTACGCTCTTCAACAACATAGGCTTTATGGCCAGGAAGTATTGTTACAACAAATAAATAATCAACCAAACAAAAATGTCCTTACTTGTTGTGCTAAGTTTCTACATAAAATTGACTAAAAAGGGGGAAAAAAGCCCAAATAATAATATAAAGACTTAAGATATCACTAAAATGGGATTAAAATGAATCTCAAAAGGTGTTGAATATGTTTTCTAAATATCATGATTTTCCCATGTCCTTTATTAAAGATGAGTTGTCCATCAGTCTTCCTGGTTAAGGATCATTTTAATGTGGATAATCCAAACAAACCTGAAACAGTCAGCCTAATTTAAAGGAAGTTCCAAAGATTTTGAGGAGAATGTGAAGACATATTGGTCTCTTTATGCAGTTGCTGTTCACAAGCATAAATAAAAAATCTGCAAATAAAAAAAAAAAGGTTTCTACAGCTGGAAACAAGTGGGAGGTGCTGCATGCAGGATCTGTCCACAAAGCACAGCAATCAAGAAAATAACCCAGCGGAAAAAGGCTGTTTTGTTTGCAGCATGTTGGGAAATAATCCTTGATGACTGTTTTTGTGTTGCTATCACACCCACACGTATTTGATGGTATCACCAGAAATAAGTGAGTGGAAAGCAACAAACGGGTCAGTCTGGAGTTTTTCCCAGGAATCCGGCTGCCAACTTTGGTGTGAATAGTCAATTTGTCTGAAGCTCAACTTGTGTTCATTTAGTGATGCACAACTCTGACATGTCAACGTCTGCTTCCTGCAACGACTTCTCTCTTGTCCACAAACTAAAATTCAAGTGCCGTTATATCAGTACTTGCACAGTAAATTAATCCTATTACTTCTTAAAATATGTTCTTGTTGTGTATGTTAACTTTTGCACCGTAAATGCATGTTAGCAGAAGCATTAGTGGCATTAGTAATGATGATCCTGCAAGAAACATTGCACATATATCTTGTTTTATCTCACCTTTGCAGTAAATTTCTCCATCTTTCTCAGTCTGAGTGGTCGACTCCAGGCTTTTACCACATTTTGCACAACGGAAGCAGTTCTTATGCCATGGCTAAGAGGAGAAGAAGCACAAAGAATCAACATTTTCTATCTGTACTGGCAACTACTGAAGTCCGCTTCAGAGCTCCATCTGTCAACGACACTGTTCGGCTTGTACTTCAGAACTAGAAGAAAAAAAAGGACTTAATTGACAGATGATAAATGCAGACGTCTCTTGGATGACTTATCATTTCCCTCATTAAAAACCATCAAAAGAAACTTTCCCCACAGCCCCGAGCATTTCCCAATGTCTTCATATATAGATAATTACAGGTTATGACTAGTCAGTGAGTGGAGTCTCTCCTCCCATTAGGAAACACGTTAACAGCTCAACCCCTGATGATATCATCTGCTATAAATCAGCGCATTTGTGAAATGATCCACAGCCATTTTTAGATAAAACAGAATGCAACTCTTTGTTTTCAGACTCATTGATTTTCTTTTGCATGCATCTAAAAAAATGTAACATCTCATGACCTCATCAGCTGTACACCAGCACGTCAGCACGGCCTCGTGTGAACCGTTTATGGAGGAGCTTCAATCAGAAAAAAAACAGGCTTTATGTTCTCTCATTAGTAGAGACCACACCAAAACCTCCTGCATGTGGTGCAGCACCGTGTGCCATGTGTGTTCAATCCAGTCTAACAAGTTCCACTCCAGTGGTTTTAGATGCAGATTGGGATCCTGCGGTATTCCAGAAACCAACATTTCCTGGCTCTGACGCTTCACTTCTGCTCCGGCTGTTTCATACTAACAACTGTAAAATAATCATTAAAAGGTAAATGCTTATATTGAATTCACATTGCAGTTTATAATCTGTGGAACCAGCATGGCGGTGCAGGAGGAAATGGTCAGTGGAGTGGAAATTCAGATTCTCAGACACACACCTTACCTCAACTTGCTTCAACTAATGACAGCCAAATGATTAACTCGATTATTTTGGATGCGAGTGTTCTCGTCCTCCTGGCTTCGTGCGTGTACATGTCTTATTCCCAACATGAAATAGATTTTAATCACTTATCTTCATGCATTAAGCAACAATAGCTGCAATTATGGAGATCACATGGCTTGAAATAGACTAGAATTGCCAGACAAAGTGAGATTTTATACAACCTAGCAGTCCTAAATGTGCCATTTTAATGCTTTTTTAACAGATTTTTAAGCAGCAGCTCATTTTGTAGTTATGTTTTGTTCTTGTACAACTCATGAGTTCCTTATTATGGCTTCCCTAGAGGGTGCTGCTGTATATTTCATCTTTTAAATTGTGAAAATGGGTCACACTTGCCTCTAGCTGGCTGCTACAAAGTTTTAGACTAATTTTTCAGTGTGTGTGTGTGTGTGTGTGTGTGTGTGTGTGTGTGTGTGTGTGTGTGTGTGTGTGTGTGTGTGTGTGTGTGTGACTAAAACAGATGAAAGGTGTTAATCATTAAATGTCTATCAGCTGTGAGTTCCAGGTGGCAGATGAGGCTGTAATCTTGAGGTTTATCTCCACTTTTAGGAAAACAGATGAACTCATTCACACTGTTGTGCCTGTGTGAGAACAGCGACGGTCGGTGGGAAATTTGGGCTTTCTGGCGTACAAGATGTTGACATCCAGGTGAGAAACAAACCCTGAAAATTCTGCTGTCGTTTTGTATCGGAGTTTGTGTGATCATCGGTGGGATTCCTGCCGTTTGGAGGGGTCCGGCTCAAAACAAATGTTAGCGTCTTTGCCCGGAGGAGTACGCTCTGAGACAGAATACTCAATTTTCTTGTTTTGATGATACAGATTATTCAGCTGGAGTGGAAAAAGTGGATGTTGCAGCAGCTAAAATCTGCTTTACTGCAATCTCAGCAATTATAAAAGCAGCGATCAGCTTCTGTCCTAAAATAATCAGGTTTCATAAGTGAGATTAAACATCTTGAGTCAGAGTGAAACCCTCACCTTGCCTGCCCCCATCACCTTCTCCGCTGCATAGACAGAGTCTCCACACCGGGCACATTTCTCCGAGCCTCCGAACTTCTGGGCAAATTTGGACGGGTTGGGGTTGGTGGTGGGTCTGTGAGTTTGAGTCCTTGGGAGACAAATAAAGCATCTGATTTATTTGTTTTGGAAAAAGAAGAAAAGTCCACCTGTAAACCTACTACGTGTATTATCGTTTAACAGTCCGTGTGACCATGTCTATGTTGTTTTGAATCCTGCAAACTAATTTCCCGATATGGGACAATAAAGTTAGTTTAGCTTTTTTTCCCCCCCCCATAAAGTCTCCTTTCATTCTTTAGAAAACATTGACTTGTATCATGAATGCTGACAGTGTGTTTTCAGTTCTCAGCCAATCAAACATTAATTCATGTTTTAATCTCTGTATTCGAAGAACTTTCTGAATTACTTTAAGTTTGCAAATGAAATCTAATGTAAAGCATAAGTCTGCCGTCTCCTCTAGCTCTTCTAATCATTAGTGGGGAAAAGGAGCAGAGCACCCTGAGGCCACCCCCCCGGAACAGTGCTTACTGAAGGGTGACTGCCAGCCCCAGTGGCCCCTGAATGAAGCCCTTTGTGGTGAACAGGATCCCTCTGGTTACATAATTAACCGTTTCATAACTAGAATCACCTGACATCTGAGGCACGATAAACACTCCGGGTAGGTGTGGGTTCCCCCCCGTGTTTATTTTTTGTATATGCTATAAACATGTGTGGTCTAACACACTCCTTTGCTTGTCAAATACAATCTGAAAGTCAGTAATCTTGGATAATGCACGCACAGAAAGCAGACCCATCCCATCCCAGGGTCTCTATTACGGATTTACTTCACACTTAATCATTACTCCTGAGTTTCAAACTTCCAGGATCTAGACTGTTAAACCGAGGTCTCTGTCCCCTCAAATCTCCTCAAGGGGGGGGGGGCAGAACCGGTGGAAAACAACCAGAGCTGTACCTATCTGGTGTGCTGAAGTATTACAAGAATGTGACCGGCTCTGATAAGTTTGCTACCATTTAAATAAAGGAAATATTACTGATATCTAGATAGTTACCTTTTATACATACCAGGCTAATGTTTACTCATTTGCTCTGAAAGCATGAGAAGGTGGGCTGAAAGGGTTAAAACCAGACTGTGTAAATAAACACTTAGTGGCAGGACACCTTCAGAAAGCATTAAAGTCCCCGGCGCTCATACACAACACCCGGAGATTTAGGCCTAATTACAGCCTCATTCTGCTCGGACAGAGCTTAAACTTCCAACACAGTTAATTGTCTTTTTATTTTTAACCTGTCAATGTTCCCATTTTACGGCTAGTTAAACATTGTGTACTGGTTTCTTTTTTGTTTTTTGTGAAGTACATCAAGTCCAGCGTCATGACCGCATGCTGTTTAGAGACAACAGTGGCCTCACAGTCAGCAGCCACATCTTCTAAACATCATTACACACAATGTGGCCCAGAACCCGGTGACCTCTCCAACCTCACGGCAGCACTTGTGTAACCATGCCTGATGGAACGGTTATTTACTGGGACATCGTCATATCATGAATCGCTCAGTTTTCATGTATTTACATTGTTACTGGCAGGACTGTGCTGCACAGCCACTTTAGACTCTTTCTATTCTTTTTATGATGCATGGCTAATAAATCTACCAACTTCCTAGTCATTTATTATTCAAAGGATTGTGCCACTCTGTGTCCAATGCTCTGTAAAGTCATGGTATAACACTCTGTAATTATACAGAGGTCCAGCTTACTCTTCAGGTTTGATTCCCAGCCGCTCTCCTCGGTCCATGTTGAGCGTTCCCGCTCCCTGTCCGTAACCATAGCCTTTAGGTCCGTATTTCTTCCCGTAGCATGACTTGCAGTAGATTTCCTGGTCATGAATTGCCAGTGTGGTGCTGTCTAAACCCTTCCTGCAGACCACTGAGGACACACACACACACACACGGAGGTGGTTATAAGGTGGAAAAAGCAACTAAATCAACATTTTAATCTAAACTGATGTGCGCTTGTGAAACATTTTAACATATCAGTGCTGACCCTGACCTTCCAGGTTAGACGTGTCAATGTAACTCTGAGCACTCGATAAGGTAGACGGTATTAAAAGACTTAAACTCAACTATAACAGGAGTTTTATAATTTTACTTTAGTCCAGGTAACAGATCTAGGACGTGTTGCTGAGCTGCAAGCACCGACGCTTTGAAGAAAACGGTGCGACTAAAACGTCTTATCTTGAATTATTAAACTGCTGCTTAGAGGTGAAGATCAGAGACGGAGAGATGTTTGAAGGGAAGTGAAAAAAGACGGCGAAAGTAAGGCTTTCAGTTTGACTTGGACTTTAAATCTGGGATCTCTAACTCGAGTCCTCGAGGGTTGCAGTGCTGCAGGTTTTAGATGTTTCCCTGCTCCAACATCTGACCCAAATGAATGGGTAACTACTGAGAACTTAGCAAGCGGTTGGATCCATCCAGTTCTTTTGGGGCAGGGAAACATCTAAAACCTGCAGGATGGTGGAACCTCAAAGTACAGAATTTGAGATCCCTGCATGGACGATTTACCAAGTTTCTACTCGGTATGTGTTGCCTGAACAAACAAACACACTCCTAGCTGCATGAGGGGTCACTGCACAATGGTCTTCACTGTGTGACTGTCTGCTTTTAGGTTTTCAGATTTCACTCAAGTTGCAGTTAAACTATCGGATCTTCAATCCTGATCTGTCTTTGTTGCAGTTGTTCAGGTTTTTATTCATTCATTCATAAAGTGCAGTTGGCTTCGTTAATACTGACGCGTTGCCAGAGTATAAAGTCTCACGTGAGCTCCTGTTTCTCAGAGTTTCATCCTTTCAACATACTGACAAAAAGGAAATGCAAACCCAACAACCTCATGACCGCCGAGAGTAACGTCAGCACAGGCTCTTTTTGACGAGCTGAAGAGGTGAAACTGAGTTCAGGAGTTGTTGTGCGGACTCTTCGGGTTTCCATTCCTGAACTTTCACTGCTCTCTGCAGCGTGTAGATATGCAGCGAAAACAGTCAAACAAATGTTCTCCCATGTTCCAGATAAACAAATATGTGCAGGTTGAGGTCATATCTTCGTGGCAGGCCTCAGATTTTACATAATTATTCTGAAGATTCTTGGCATCCCTTTTGCTAAAATGCCTGACCTGATGGAGCCAGATACTTAAAAGCAAACAAGTAACTTCAGTAAGTAAGTAGGAAAACTCACCAGCCACTAAAAAAATGGCCCTGTTAACCTTTTTTTGGTCAACATATTTCCAATTTTTTTTTGTCACAGCTCTCAAAGCTCAGGTGGCTTAGTTTCTTTTCTAATCACTCTTTGATGCAGCTGCAATATCACATAACTGTAACATGATTTGAGGGGAAAAAGGCACTCCAGCAACTCTGAGATTAGTTTTTCTAAATATTTCTAAGCTTTGACTTCTAGCCTTCAGCTAGAACAACTTTTAAATTAGAAAATCAATGCAAATTATGTTGCAAAAACAGTATGAAGTCATTCAAAAAGATATCCAGTCTCCATTCGGTGTTTAACGGGTGTACTTACTGCAGAGAAAACAGCATTTGTGGAAGCTCTTCCCATCGCACTGCACCTCCTCGGCGTGGTAAACTGTCCCGCGGCACGCTCCGCACTTGTTGCCTCCTCCCCAGTTTGGCATTGTGTCTCTTTCTAGGAAGAGAGAGTGAGATGACGTGAGTTATTCCTACTGTTCTTCCTCTCATTTAAAAATGACTTTCTCAGCTACTAATACAAACTAAAACGGATCTCTATGAAATGAAAACCACCCTGAAGACAACAAAAACAAAACTGTGCAAACAAGGTCAGCCCAAACAAACAGGGTAGACTAATACCCTGAGGAATGTTTTCAGGGCGCCGTCCCTTTTGAGCTTTTGTTGTTTTGAGTAGCTGTAGGACAAGAGCACAAACTGCTAAAAGATGTGTGACTTCACTGTTTAATATTGTCTTGTAACCTCAACTGTGCTAATTTTTTGCCCACAATTACAGACTCGCACTCATTTGAAGATGTGTTGGAGGGCATTTATGCTCATCAGAGTTGAAGGGAACTTTGAAGACTTGATGTGATTCATGGCAAACCGAGGCTGTGGTGACACTTCAGAGGCTGAAGTGAAAACACAGTGATTTTAAGTAATTAGAAAGTAAACTCAGAGCTTGACACTAATAACGCTCCCTGCTGGATTAGAGACCTGCAGGACAAGCCCATGCTTAAGAGGGGATCAAAAGACCCAAAATGTGACCTTTTTTTTTTTTTTTTTTTTTATTTGGCTCCAGGGTTTAATATGATGAGGGTCAGAGATTATAAACAGGCCTAAAAACAACCAGCAAGTTTATTGATTTTGTCCTTTTCTAATAGAAAAGCTGGAGATTATAATGTCAGAACTGGAATAATTGATTCCTTATTGAGAATATGGATCCAAAAAAATAACTTGAAACAGATTTGAGATCATTGTTGGACTCCAGATTTTTCCACAGAGTCGAGACTGATGAAACTTTAATACTGAACTCTTCAAATAATGGAGATTCACTCAAGTTTAACTCTGCTTTAATCTTTTTTTGTTTTGTTTTAGGATTTAACCAGCTTTTCTTACACTTGTCTACAAGATATTGTATTTATTTATTTAGGTTTACTTTCATGTGTTACATAAAACAAAAATGAATCCTTTACCTGTTGTTATATAAAACAAACAGACAACAAAACAAACAAAAAGCTAGCTACAAACACACATGAGGAGCATTTTCCTTTCCAGACACCAGCATAATAAATTCATTATTAAACTATAACTCTACATTAACCCATTTTTACACAAAATGATTAAGTAAAAAAATAAAAAAATACCTTTTTTAAGGTGAGCCAGCAAATAAATGCTCCAGATGTGTAAATGGCTGCGGTCCAGTAAAGTGTTTAATCACGTCTCCAGCTGGCTCTTCGGAATCTGAGGCAGACTTTACTACACTGAGCCTGAAATGCCACATACACCTCGTTTCTACGGTTTCAGTGGAAGGAGGGGTTTCAAGGGGCGTGAACTCAACACTGCTGCCTTCAACTGCAGTCGGAAATTATTGTTATAACGTCACTGAACGCTGAAATGAGGGCGCTGTGTCATTGACACCAAACATAGGCTTGGGAAAGTCGGGTATTTGACCCGAGAGAGTTCCTCATTGGCTCTAAAATAGGTTATGAAATAACAGATAAGTGAGACATTTGATATTATTTCACCTAAGGGGTGCTTATCGCATGAATATTTAGCTTTTTTTCTTGTGCCTGAGTGATCATGATGTGCAGGACTGACAACAAAGTATCTGACGTAGTGAATATTGTTTTCTTGCTTGCTAAATATCCTATACACTGCTGTAAGTGGAGAGACTCTGCCCCCTGTTTTGGTAGGTTTTTGAATGAATAAATGAATTAAAACTTTTACTTCTTAAATCTGAATTTGCTAAAAGAATAGTTTCATGGATCCAAATTCCTTCCTCTTTTAATGACTTGCTCCAAATCTGGGGGGAAGATGTGCAGGACTGCTGCATTACTGCAAACCACCTGTTATACTGCCCCCTACTGGAGACAGAAGGACATTACTGATTGCTCTTGTAACCTTGCAAACATGGGTGGTTTAGGAAAAAAGTGGTCAGAGCTAACACTGTAACTCACTACTTATTATCTTACTGACCTAAAATATTCAGCATGTGTGTTTTGAATGTGAGAAAGGTCTAATTATACAGTAAAAGTGTTTGCTGATGCCACAGAGCAACACGGTGGGGAATTCTGCACAATTTAACCGAGTGTACTGTTATAAATCCTGCAACCTTCACTGAATATTTCTATCCCAAAGTCTTACCACAGTGAAATTGGATGGCGTCACTGGAAAGAGACGGATACAATTCAATTTAAAGGTTGAAAAAGAAAATCTCTTAAAAGTGCAGAGCTTGCATTTTGCCTAATTAGAAACGTTTTAAATGCAATGAATTTAATTAAGTCAGCTTGTGTTGCCATCACTGAGGGAAGGCAGACGGTACTCGGCAAACTTCAATCTTAAATATTTTCCAATTATGTTTTTCTTTTTGAAAAAGTTCACCACAATAGATTTCTTGAGCAAAGAATAATAAATCAGCTTGAGTGTATAAACATTTATTTGAAACATCCCAGACTGACTGGAGAGTTTCAGCATGGCTCAACTCAACATGAACCATTATCAGGATAGTTCTACCCTGTTCATCTGGTAGGAAGTTAAAAAAATTAAATAACATTTCTGAAGACCTGAAGATGTAAAGCATGTAAAAGCAACCAACATGCTATAACATAAAAAAAAAAATCACTATTCAAAGTTTAAAGTGATTTCCCCCCCCCCCCCCTCTGCAGTAGTGCCTATTGTGGGTAATGGGAACACCAGTGATAATGGAAAGCTCATTATGTTTTGCCTCAGGAGCAAGCGTGTTTTTAAAGGGCTTCTTGGCAACATCATATATTTGGCCAAATTATTGGTCTATATAAAATTAATTGTTCCATCTGCAGTGGTTTAGCATTGTAAATGCCTCTCAGATCTACTGGCAGCTCCCTCAGCTCGCTCTTGATGCTGGTAAAAAGCCTCGATAGTTAAAAGTTGATGTCGTCTGACAGATGGTGTGTTAAATGTTTTATCTAGCAGAGGGATTCCATTTTTCACAAATAAGAATCTCTTATCAGCTCACAGATGTGATTTGAATTTAAACCACTTTTCTGTGATGTCATCTTCGACACTGCAGGTTGCAACAGGAGTTGTGCTACAGGTGATCATGTGACTTATAGCTCACACTCAGACTGAAAGGAGAGCTGACCCATTGCACATGCTCTATTTTATTGATTTGGGTTACTATACTTTTAAGACTGTTTTTTCTGCATTGTGGGTGACCTGCTGCATTATGCCTCATTAAGCTCCCACACCCAGAAGATATGGGACCTTGGTAAATGGATGGATGGATAAAGTAACTGGTGTACTAAATAGAAAATATATAAAGATACAATATTGTTTTGCATTCTGTACACAAACTTCAGAGGTTCAAGTGATGTTCTCTCATTAGATTATAAAAGAAAAATGTCAAATTGACAATAATAATAATAGTAACAACAATAGTAATAATTAATAAAACAATACTTACTGATAAATTATAATTATAAAGGTAAGAATATATGTGCCATGGTGTACTAATGGAATAAGTACATGGATACATTTTTTGATGATGAT
>JAOXYM010000025.1:7558686-7570386 GCA_028567055.1 Leptatherina wallacei
ATAATTATAAAGGTAAGAATATATGTGCCATGGTGTACTAATGGAATAAGTACATGGATACATTTTTTGATGATGATTTTAAAAATGTGGAAGATTAATTATGCTTTGATTAGTTAAGAACCTGGGTAGTGATATTAGTCATTTCCATAGCAAAAGTCATAACAATGATCATAGTAGCAATAGCAAAATGACATAGTTCTCTTATCTGAATAATAGAAAAAGGAAAAGAATGTAAATATGTATAAATATAATTTAATATAATAAAGAGAAATCTGAACAAGTAGTATTATTGAGGCTCGATGTGAGAATGTTGGACTACAGGAATGTATGTGGCTCCGGCTTCAGTCCAGTTTATTTCAAGTTAAATTGGGAAGTTGTTTCCAGGCGTCACTGAAAGTGAATAAACAGCTTTTTGTGAAATAATCTTGTTTTTTTTTATTCTACTGTGATACAATCAATGAGAATATTAGTCCACTGACTGATGTGCCTGGATTTAGATTTCCAGTTAATAGTTGAGACGTGAATTTCTGTGAACTGGGAGACGGTCAACTCGGAGATTTCGAAGTAGACAAAGATTCTGCATTTCTCAGTCACAAAGGATGTAGTCACTTTTATCTTATAAAGCATGATTACTTTAATAGAGAAAAATAATGCATATAATTATCTCAAAACATACATTTTATTTAAAGTTTGTGGAAGCAAACCAGTATGGTCCAGAACTACAGAGCAGAGCTACAGCGGAGGAACAGGGAAATGTACAGGAACTCAGAGTGCAATTAATATCATTTTCAAAACAGAGAAGCAGCATTTAACACTGTATCTGAAATATCCGTCACACTGAAAACAATTATGCAGAAATGAAAAAGTAAAAACAAAAACAAAATACTGATATAAACTTGTAGCTGAATGGCTGCAAAGCAACTGGTCACATGGAAATTTTCTATCCAAAGCACCAATAATCGTTTTTGGGTTGTCAGAGAGCGAGACGATGAAATTATGATTCGCTGGATGTTGTTACAAATTCCAGGTCAACCTGAGAAAGCAACCCCCCCCCCTTCTGATCAACTCATGCTGGTTATCTGTAATTTTACTGTATACATGTGGAACAGTGCTAAAAAGAAAAGAAAGAAACATATAATTGATAATTAAAGGAATTTCTTACTTTTTACAGTACTCTGATATTACATTGGCATTGCATTTACAAGTACCTGAGAACATCGTCACATTGCCTTTAAGTCTTCAGTAACAGTGCCAGGGTTTGGTGTGTTTAACCCAAATAAAGTAGGATTCGTCTTTGTGATGAATAAACGCAACAGTTCAGATACTTGAAATGCTGTAAACATTTAAGGCTTTAGTGATTTTTTTTTTTCTTTTTTTCTCACAGAAATGTTTAAAATGAGTCGAGGAAAGATTGTCCTTCCACTGTCATCATAAAAATGGATTATCAGCAGCTACTTCACACATTCATAATGTAACTAAACATGAAAGGACCCAGTTTTGGCAAAACTAAATAAATTCAAAATGACACGCTTTTAATCAACGCTTAGTGCTAAGACAAAAAAATATAAAATGACATGTTCCTTTACAGTCACTGTAATTCACATATATTAGCTAAAGTATAAATAGCAATTGGGCTATAATTCATAGACCATCAGGAATTAGGTAGCTTGATCGGGTCCAGGTGGGAAACTTGAGGCTGAAATGAGACAAAATAATACAGCATCGGCCGACTCCCACCACAGGAGGGCCCCGTTACACTGGCAATACCGCTTCACTTGTTTCCTCCATCAGACGTCCCATAATCTAACCAAGAGGCACATTTAAAACTGTTTTACTACAAAATAAGTGTTTCATCCCAAGACGAAACAATTTCACCAAAAAAAAAAGTTTTAGTTTAACTTCCTAAAAATGTTTTTGGGAAAAAGGAGCTGATTTCAAGTCTTTTCCTAAAACGTAGAACTTTTACTTTTATTTATCTTTTTAAGGCAACCTCGAGGAAAAATACGTTGTAAACCATGTTCGACCGTCCGTGTCTTCAGATGGCCGCTGGGTGGCCGACGTCCAGTCTCCTCTGGGCTGAACCTCTCTTTCGAGCGGTCCGTACTACACTTCCCAGAGTTCCTGGCGTCTGGAAGAAAGCTTTCGAAGAGGAAGCTGCGGTTTCCTTTGGAGTATGTGGAGTCTGCGAAGACAAACATTTTCCTGATTTAATACCTCGTTACGACATGCCCAGTGACCTTTCCGCTTTGTTTATAACGCTGCATTCGTACATTTCCCTAGCACCTCGCCCGGCGGAGCCGTATCGAGCTTTGTGGACAAGAACATTAATCCTAATTTAATGAGTTGGAGATTAATCAACTAGAACCGCCGCGACACACAAGCACCCGTAGGAGTAAATGAGGGGAAACCTTCCACAAAACAGATGCTGCAATTGCTCTCGTGTCAAGCTGTGTTGTGGCATTTTGCAAGTAGCAGATACTAGAAAAGGTCATGCATCATTATGAAGGCCAATTATAATTAGAGGAGACAGGGTGTGTGTGTGTGTGTGTGTGTGTGCGCGTCAGGGCTGTGAAGTTGGTTCTCACCAGTGGTTCTGATGTGTTGATGCTGACGGTGTGCCGTGGTCCTGATGGAGAGTGCGGCGTGCCTGCGCCCACATAAAGCACACTCTGCTCTGGAGAGACGGGCGGCGGCACCGGCGACCTGCTGATCTCCGCCGCCACACCGTAAGGAGTAGCCCCCACCATGAAGTGGGGTGACATCATGGCAGGCAGGCTGAAACTCAGTTTAGTGGGATTATCAGAGGCTTGCTGTTGCACACCGCTAGCCACCAGGGGGTAGTGGGAGAGGGCGGCGGAGGGCACCAGGACATATGGCAGCGCCACGGCCGGCACGCTGCTGGGAGGAAGTGCTACGCCGGCTGGAGGCTGTCCAGCTGGGATGAGGAAGTTGAGGTTGTTTAATCCTGGATAAGAAAACGAGGCGTCTGGTTAGAGGTGATGTGGGCTGGGGGTGTATGGACCGAGCTTTAGCCGTCGCACAGGTGACCTCACATTTAACTCAACAATACTTCCGTGTTTTATCCCAATTTCATCAAATAAGGAACCTCTTGAGTTATTAAATCTCTTTCCCAAGAGTGTCCAGATCAGAAAAGGCAGCAGAAACAACACGAAAAAGACCAAAACAATAATCTGACATTGCCTCCAGAATATGTAATCACTAGTCATGGCGGGTCAAACGGGGGCTGAATCACCGCTACTTTCTGCCTCCAAGTTATGTGCATGAATACAGAGAAGTTGCTGGTTGACACCGAGTTGTCTGACAGCCGGTAGAGGATGAAACGCACTGATGTGCTGCGCTTGGTTTCCTGTGGTCGGTCTCATCCGTCCAAAGGATGTTTTTTTCCAGAAGTCTTGTGGTTTGTTCAGAGGCAACTTTGCAAACCTAAACTGTGCTGCCAGCTTCTCTTTAGCCAGAAGAGGCTCTCTCCTGACGACCCTTCCAAACAAACCAGTTTTCCAGATTTTTTTACTAAGCATATTATCATCAATTTGACCACATAACATGTTAACTGAGGCCTGTAGAGTCTGAGATAGTTGCTGTATTTAGTGTATTTAACCAGCTAGCTGCTACTAACAGCTTCTACATGCTCACTGAATGATCTTTAAACAATAACTTCACTTTGAATAAACCCACACAACTAGTGTTTTCTGCAGATGGCCCATGGGACGGTTAATGGGATTTCCGGCGGGACTTTACCTGCATTGTTGGGTACGTAGAGGTAGTGTGAAGGCTGGGTGTGTTCGCTGCCGTTTCCACCGTGACTCTCCATGAACACCTGCTCGCTGGAGAAGTTCCCCATCTGCAGACACTCTTCTTCTTCCCTCTGAGGTTGCCGATAGTCTACTTTCTAAATCCAAAGAAGAGGAAAAAAACAACAACCATGCAATCATACTGCAGCCGATTTCCTCAGCAAATCACAAATCACACCCCCCCCCCCTCACCTTATCAGATTCTTCTAACCCAGAGTTTCTTTTCTTCTTCATCATTGTCTCATCATCCCCCCCTTCCTCCCTCATCCTCTTCCTCTCCTCCCCAGACTCCAAGTTGGGTGAGCGCTGACCTTCAGCCAAGGGGTCGGGTTTGTCTGGCGCCCTGTACAGCATGACCACAGAGGGCTGGGACAGGCTGGTCAGGTAGGCCAAGCAATGAGGAGAGGAGAGGAGGAGGGGCTCCAGGTGAGGTTGAGTGGCCAGCACGGCGGGATGAGTGGAGGACGGGTGCAGGTAGCCGCCGATCTGCGGGGCTTGTGTCTGAAGAGGCGTGTCGGTTCGGCTGCTGAAGAGAAGCAAGAAGAAGTAGAAATGTAAGCAGTTTTCCAGCAGCAGAAGCACCACATGGGTCCTCGGGATTCCACACCATGAGAGGAAACATGAACTACTACTCCACAGCAGTCTGCTCCGGTTACACATCAGCCAATCTGACACTTGCAAGGAGTCTAAAATATGGATAAAATCTGATAAAACACAAGATTCAGAGACAGAGGCAGGTCTGTAAAGTCTAACTTTATATCAGATTTAGCTGCTGTATTCAGAGCAGGACGCCTTGGCCTTCTTCCAGGAAGCCGATGCGGATCCTCTCCGTCAGAAATACTGATAGTCTGAGCAGGCAAGCTACCGTGTGCTGTAAATCACAGATAAATCTGCATGTGTGCGTCTTGGCGTTAACTCACTCAGCACTATTTCCAGCCTGCAGTCGACACGCTGCAGCGGTGCTTGTAGGCCTTCTAGAATAATCCACAGGCAGGTTTGGCAGACCTGAAGGGTGGGAAAACCAAATGGGATGTTTTTCTAGTTTAACTTTTTTTTAGTTTGACAAACAGAAAAAGTGACATTGGGAGAAGCAAGCACGTGTTCTCCGTACCTGTTGGGTCACAGCGTGGGCTGCTGGGTGCAGAGCTGACCTGCCGCCGCACGGCAACAGAAGTAGGCGTGATGTTGAAGGACGCGTGGCGGGCCATTTTCACTTTTCTAACGTCCTGGTTGTTCACGGGTTCAGACGGAGCGACTGCTGCTACATTCCACGTGTTTCCTACAGATAAACAAAGATAACACAAGATCAGTGATTACAGATGCAACCCTCTCCTAATAAGGATGATGATGGGTTTTTTTTATTCTCACCAGCGTTTCCGGAGTTGCTGAATTCCACCGGGCCGAGCCACTTGAACGCCGGTTTCCTTCCTCTCTCTTCTCTCACGTGAACCTTCTTTATGAGGCCTAAACTCGTCAGCACGTTGGCGATGTCATACAGACGACGCACCTTAGCTGAAAATACACAGATGAAACATTTCAAGGTGATTTGACCAACTTTAAATCAAGCTGAGCTGAACATCAGGATGTGTTGTAGCTGTGCCGGGTTTCTTACTTTTGTACTTGCTATGACTGGAGGAGTCCTGACTCTCCTCAATGAGGATCTTGGCAGCTGCATCCAGGGTAACAGTCTGAGTTTTGGACACCAGGAAGAGCATGACGAACTTCTGGCTCATGATACGGAGAGATTTGTCCTTCCTGTTGCAGCCAGCTGCAAAACAAGCATATGATATAAATAAGTACATGTAAAGTCAATTAGCAGTCATAATTAATTGTATAATAACATTTTCCTCACTTAGTTCTACATATGGGATGCAAGTCAAGGGTTTGTGTCGCCTGGGTGAGGATGTACGATGTTGTGAGACCCGAAACACCCGATAGACCCGGGACACATCACTGAAGATGCATCTTTCATCTTAGCTCCATAGACACGTCATATTCAAACACCCTTTAAGAATGATGCTTCCATCGTTTCCCCCCAGTTTGATTCAACATGTATGAGAATAGTCAAACATAAGCATTTATAAATGAAACCTAATTAGCAGAAAGCATTTTGTGCTTTATCACACTTGCATAACTAAGATATAAAGCAACGTCATCCAAGTCATTAAATGTAGCTGAACCTGTGTGAAGGTTTAATTAATAAGTAGAGATTCCTTTCTACACTTAATTGTCCCTTATACATTAACAGTTAAAGTTAGTCATTGATGCAATGTGATTTAGAAAAACGACTTTTCTGATTTGAGTTTGACCCTGTGATATTTGTAAACAATATCAGAAATCAATTAATTATATAATATAATTTTTAATCGGTAAAACTGGTTAACTGGAAGGTTACATCTACCAACATATTTCCAGCTCTAGTAAAAAGAGATGTGTGTTAATAAGAGCAAACTAATAGTAATTTAACACAAATGTCACAGCACATTATGATTCAGTGACAAAATTCTGAACATTCTCCTTTTATGCACAATGAGTTACGTAATCACTCATTCATTGCTCTTATATTCCCACATATACCCACTGATTTCACCAGAGGTACAATGTTTCATGGACACCGCTGCCCTTCCTTCACTGTTGCCGTTTAAAGTTCCTTTTTATATCACCTCTGCTCACCTGTGCCAATAGAAACTAATCATTTGTTACCCCTCCCCACCCCCTAGCTACATTACCAAGTCAACTAACACAAACCCTATTAATGACAAGGAGTCACCAGGGGAGAAGCATCACTATAGAAACCAGCAGGTTTCAGGCTTTGGTCAGCTGGAGGGTTAAGCTAGTGGCTCTTGCTCCTGAGAAGAAAACTACACTTATGTTTTTAACTTCTTATCACCAATAATAGTTGCTAAATGTAATCTGGTGATTACCATTTCCAGCGTCCCCCTCCCCGCCGTCATCTTCGCGGCCCAGTCCGGCCTTCCTGCTCTCCGTGGCCAGATCCATCTGGAGGTGGTAGCCTTGCTCTCGGCCCTTCCGCTGCAGGTCCTCCAGCGTCTCCTGCAGCCGCTGGCGACCGTACCAGGTGTAGCTGTTCTTGGCTATCCGGCCCACAATCATGAGAGACTCCAGCACGTTGACGATGTCGTAGATGCGCCGTCGCTCCACTCCTGAGATCACGGGGAGATACAGAAATGACTCAGCTATGTTTTTTAAGTTGGATACTAGCTGACGTGTGGGGACACCAAAATGTCAATGACTTCATCTCCAAACTCTTTTGCTTCATCTTTTACTGGTTCTTACCCAGACTGGTCGCCACCTCATCTAGTGAGATCCCGATGGAGCTGTGAGGTGGGGGGTAATCAGGGTAAAGGGCCAGGAACTTCTGGCATAGCAGACCCAGACTCTTCTGCTTCCTGCTTGGCTTTTTCTCTGCATCTTCCTCCTCATCCGCAGCTTCAAACTGGGCAAATTAGTGAATTTATATTAATGCCATTTACACCTTTTGGATTATTTAACATTACACAGAAACACTCATCACATCAGATCTCATAATTACTATTGGAACATGTCTTTTAAAAAGTCCATACCTGACAAGAGTCTTCCACTTCTATGTCCTCCATCAGCATATCCGGGCTTGCCGGGTTGTTTTTATCATTCTCTATTGGCCTAAACAGCACCTTTTTCATCTCTCTGTGCCTGATGTCCGGGCTAGCCGCACTGATCAGCACCTTCAGATTGGACGTGGGTGTCCAAGGCTCGGCTATTGCCGTGTGTTTGTTCGGGGTGATGTGAGCCAGATCAGCGGTGGGACCCTTCCTGTTCATCAGTAAAACAGGGATGGTGGAGTCTGCTGATTTCATTGGGGATGATCTTCTCTTCTCTGTGTACACGTTTTCCTGCGATGGGGGAAGTTTGGAGTTCACAACTGATGTCCATACAAAATGTGACATTAGAAAGCCTGCCCCAACTTATATAAAACGTTAGTTCATCTTACCTTTTGCTCACTTTGACCCTCCTCGGACTCCATCGTGAAACTCGGACTTGAGAGATCTTTCAGTGCCAGGCATTCAATTTCCATCTGGAAAGACTGAAGTCCAGATCAAAGACGTTTATAAACATTTAGAAGCATATGAAATGGTTTATATCGTAGTTGGGGGGTGTAGCTGATGATACTTTAGTTAGTATTGAAAAGTCAGTGGTCAGATTAATTTGGCGCAAAGAACATCAGCTAATTAGCACTTAGCAAGCTAACTGCGATGCTATATCTCAACTCTCTTATCCCCATTTTAACATGTCGATTATTAACTTAATATAACCTGCTGCATAGCAGCGGGTGTAATAAGTTGGTAACTTCAAGCATTATTACACAGCAATAAATAACTTCAGATATCAGTTGTGCCGTTAACGTTATTGACGCACTAAAGGGCCAGTTAAATCAAATTAGCCCAAATGAACACATCCGTTTAGCAGCAGATGGGCTGCTAGACAGGAATAAATACACCTTACTGCCATTAAAAGACTAATTCGAGTTTAATTAGCTACTTAGTTAAGGATACTAGCTCGGTTCCCCAATACATTGTGACCTGATGTTACAGACAGCAGGAAACCTCTGGAGGGAAAGCAGTTATTCACCTTTTTGTGGCTAAAATATGAATGAAATAATCCACCGTGACGCCGTGTTCTCCTTTACAGTTTTGTCACCGCTTAGTTTCTTCAAATCGACATTGCAGCTTGTTTCCCTCTTCAAAATTAGCGGGCAGTTCTCTTCAGCTTGTTTCACTCCTATCCAGCGAGCGGACACTCTGTACTGTCCCAGGGAGACTTTTGCAACACCCGCTCAAGCTTGTTTTCTGGCGCTCTGCAGCAGCTGGAACATACTAGCCAATCAGAGTCCTGTTGGTTGGTTACGTCACACAGCTCCAGCCACTCAGCATCATTCTGTTCGTGAATGTGCAGCAGTTTCTACCAATGGGCGGGGGAACAAACACGCCTCCAGAGTTGTGGTGGCGGGGTGACCGGCGCGCTCGATCGAAGAGAGATTGAAAGGGAAGAGGTCTCACTCTGCAAATCTGGAAAACTGTTTTACTGGGAAATCATGAAGTGTTACTTTTATGTTCAGTTAAAGTAATAATTTTTATGAAATATAAAATATGAAACATTGTATGGGACAACTGTTGATATATATGTGTGTGTGTGTGTTTTGATCAAATAAACCCATGAGAGCAGGGTAATCTGTCAGGATTCTCAAATGAATAAACTTCTGTCTGTATAGACGAGCTATAACTTTGATCTGATACATATAGCTTGCAACCCTGCCCCTCTCCCACTCCCACCAGTGTGGAAAAAAGGCAAGGGTATGGGCAAAAAAATAAAAACGTTGATAATACCTTTAACGTAATCAGAGGCTTTTGTATCTGAAGATGGCCGTAATTAGCTCTGCAGCCAAAACAGACAGATGGGGAGCAGTGGAGGCAGGTGGTTGACGTAAATGGCGCGACTAATACCTGGGCCATAGCGCGAAAAGTTGAGGAGGGAGAGAGCTCAGTTGGGGCCCGCCCTGCATGCAAACTGCGGCTTCAATTATCAGGGGCTTGCCCAGCCTTAAATAAATATACAAAACAATACACTTTTACTAATCCGAGCAGCTGCAGAAGCGTGAAAACATTTTTAATGCATAGATGTGCACAAGTTAAACAGTTTAAAGTGAGTAATGGTTTGTTTTAAATTACTTTCCTGGGATTGTTTGGCTTGTCAAATTAAATGCAATGTGCATATCAACAATATTCACACTACAACACCCCCCCCCCCCCCCCCCTTCCTACCCTATTCTGCAGAAACATGAACTCTAACCCCTAGTGTCTGTCTCTTAAATGAATGTAGGTATAAAATAAGAATGGAAATAAACATCTGTCTTGACAGCTGCTGTGACGAAACAATATCTTGAGGATCCGTCCTCACCGGGAGTCAGCCCACCCATGACCAGAGGACACCACCTCAGGAACCACCCAGGTCATGGCCGGCCGAGGCCCTGAAATACAAGGCCTTCAGCACGTCATGCTAGGTGTGCTAATCAATGGATTAATGCATCTAACATTTTAACATTACCTCTATGAGCAATATTCAAATACTTACAAGTTTAGTGAAGTTGTATTTATTGTCACTAAAGTCATATATGAAATACTCCGAAACAACATACTGTAAAGTTTAAACCACAAGATAAACCAATCAGCCATTAGTTTAAGCCACCTGTTAATATAATGGAGTTCCTTCTCACGCTGCCAAAAAAGCTCGGATTCATCAGGACATGGACACAAGACCTTTTGGGTGTTGTGTGGTGTCCTGCATGCTTTGCAAGAAGCTTCTATTGATTGGATTTGTTCTGGCATATCCAGTAGATACTCAATTGGATTGGGATTTTAAACAGTTTGGAGGCTGGATCAATGCCATGGACTCTTTGTTGTGTCCCTAGAGTTGTTTCTAAGCAGGTTTTTGCAGTATAACAGGACACATTGTCCTCAGGGATCAGGAGGAGGCGTCTCCTGTCAGGTTTTTCTGTTGCCATAGAGAAGATGGGGGGGGGTGAACTTGGCCTTCACTTAATGTTTAGGTGGTTCAACTTAAAAATGATACGAGATAAAGGAAATTTAATGAAAATAAGCGGATATTTGACAGCACTGAGTGATGATTTTGCGTTCAGTTTGCGTTTTGTCTTTGTCACCTTTCATGAACCAAAGAGCATTTTGACAGTTGTGACTGATGTTTATTAGCGTGAGCTGAGGGCAACATGTTCAGTCATGTTTCCGGGAGCGAGGGGCAGGGGGATTGTCTAGAGAGAAGAAGGTTAAAAACATCTGACTCATGTACCCCGTAACCAAGACCCAAACGTATCTCACCATTTCTGCTCCTCTGCGGCAGACTGCATGCAGCTCAGAAATTTGTAACCAACTGAGTGCAGCAACCATCAATGTGCCTTGATCAGGCTCCCGTTTTAGAAAAAAAAACACACCACACAAAAACAAAGAAAAATTAAGTCAATGAAAGAGAAATTATAATTAAAAAGAACGACAACATAAATGCTGATTTTGAGAGGAGACCCTTCTATGTAGTGTGACTAAAACTGTGTGTGTTCAGCACCTACCATGAATCTGCAACTATTCAGAGCATAGAAACAAACACCAAACTGAGAAGAGGTCAGGAGAGGCTGCAGAGCTCCTTTAATGCTCAAAGATTGAAACTGTTTCTTTTTTATGTGTCTGTGTTCTCTCCAACTCTTATCTTTGAAAAATTCTTCTCTTTTTCAACGCTGTCTGAGTTTGGATGACGCTGACAATATTTCTTGCCTCTGCTTCACAGTTTAGTATTTCAAATTGACCTTTTTATCAAACTGCTGGCCTGGAAAAACGTATTAAATATCCCACTCAGCTCAGAGCAGACATTTAACAATGACCCGCACTGGCATTTAGAAAAAAGGTTTCAGACACAGCCTCCCTCCTGAGGCTGGCTCTCTGTTCTGAGGGACTGAGACAGAAGACAAATCATTTCTTATCTATCCATTCACTTAGTTTATTTGGGAGCCACTGCATCAGGGAGAGCAGAAAGGACAGAGCCTTCCTGTCTCCAGCAACTTTCTCCAACTTGTATCAGTGATGGACAAGAAGCTGGTCAGTCAGTTTGTGAGATTGTGTGGAAATAATCTCTTCATCTTGAATACAAATGAAACAAAAGAGTGATTTGTTTACTCCTGTTCCTCCTGAAGTCAACAATCATCTGTTTACATCCTGGTAGAAGAGGTGGAGGTGGTGGAGGAATACAAGTACCTCAGAGTTGAGTTAGACAACAGACTAGACTAGAAATGCAACACAGAGGCCAGATGGGACAGAGCAGACTACTT
>JAOXYM010000025.1:7584490-7613362 GCA_028567055.1 Leptatherina wallacei
AACTGAATGAAGCCTCTCATTTTGGCATGTGGAGATAAAATTCCAGCTGGATAAAAATGTTGGTCTTATCCAGAGTATGTGACAGATGGATTAAGCTGTTCCATTACAAGTTTTAAGGATCTCCAGATTGCTGTTCAGCTGTTAAGCATTTGCAGTGTGACTAATGTTTTTATATCATAGCATCATTATTAATGTAATTAGCTGCTAATGTGGTGCTGATGAAGATATGTCTCTAATTATTACATTTATACTGGCTTATTTAAACTGACTGTTCATTCTAGCTAAGCAGGAATATCTGTCAGTCTTAAAGGTTGGACAGTGTAGCTTTGCGTTAATGTGGTGATATTGATATTTTCTCCTTTATGGGATCACATTGCTTTCCTCTTCAGCACCATCTCCCTTATAATCATTCAGTTTGATATCTTTACTCGGATGTAATTAAAAATCCCAAATGCTTTAACATCTTGTCAGACTTTTGTCATACAATAAACCACTTTCTTGTACTTGGTAATGTTTATTTTTGTTTTCCTGCTGATATAAAGTTGAGTAATGTGCTATATGTGCACATTTATTGTTATTTTTTTAAAAATCTTTTATGTTCACAGAAAGTATATCATTTAGAAAAATGTTTAAGATACTGTGGTAATGATAAATATTTGTGATATTTTGAGTACTTGAATAACAAAGATGTTCATTTTAATGACTTTTTAAAATAAAATATGTTGCAAAAAAGGACAAATTAGATCAAGAGCACAGTGTACACGTCGCACTGTAGCATATATTTGCCACATCTAAATATTTGAAAATGTATTAAGGCTGAAATCAGAAAAGAAAAAGAAGAAAAAAACCTCATCTTTGTAGTTTTTTCTTAATTTTTTTTTCGCAATAAAAACTTTGTTTTGACATTTTCGCTCTTTCCCATGGATCACTCATGGCATATTTAGTATCAGTGCATTCATTTTAATCTTAGGATCGTGAAGAAGCCTGTCATCACTATATCTTAAAAACTGAATGCAACAGACCCCCAAAACTGTAATGCTACCACCAAATGATCTATCATCATTTTACAGAGGGGAGTTCATTCCAACTTTGATGCCATAATTTATGATGAATTAGGCAGAGTCTGATTATCATATGACCTGCTGTTTGTAATTTAACAATCTACAGCCTGACACCCCAAAAATGTTGAGAAAAGTCTAATTTTATAAATCTGAAGTTTTTATGTGGCCTTTTAACAAAATGTAAAAAAAGAAGAAAAAAGTTGCTCAGGGCAGATATGACATAAAGTTTCATTAAGACTTTATGCAAAATATTTAAATACATCAATATCAGTAAACCACAGCAAGGGAAGACACAAGATGCCATTGACAGGGTGCTGGTTTAAATACAGTGTAGAAAATATTTAGGAGGC
Organism: Leptatherina wallacei; assembly: GCA_028567055.1. NCBI lineage: Eukaryota > Metazoa > Chordata > Actinopteri > Atheriniformes > Atherinidae > Leptatherina > Leptatherina wallacei. The sequence continues at coordinate 7,585,902 of JAOXYM010000025.1, forward strand.
AGATGCTTGTGGAAGTTCGTTCCGTTAGACATTACACTCACTGATAGTGTCCAGCTGTGGAAACAGCCATCACATATAGCCTATTGATGCTGCAACAATATCCTAAACACACAGTTCACATTCCCAGAAAAGATTCAATGATCTAATATAACAGCCTTTATAGTTTTAAAGTTGTTTCATTACACTTCTAATGTTTAATCTGTTTCGCTTGTCATTTTAACTCTAAAAATGTAATTTAGCCATAAATAAGAATCTGGGTAATAGATATTTTTGGATTAGTTGTGTTATTATTGCATCATTGATATATCTTTGGCCCCCCCCAAAAAACACTTATATTTTCAGCTGGAACCACTTTATGCTAATAGAGACAAAAACTGAAGTAAATTATTGTTAGATGAGTAAAAAAAGTTTAAAATACGATTGATTATTGTAATTAAGTGGTTTAATACCAACTCTGTGCAGCTGCAGAGACAAATGCCACTCATGGATCAACCAAAAGCTCAAAAGACATTTTTAATTTGAACTCGGGAAGAAAGAAGAAACATGCAATGCAAGTTAAATAAACATCATGCACGCGGTTTTTCCTGCAGAACTTTAGTTCATGATGACCTTCTCTATAACCACTGATGCCTTTATGAGCCCCTTTTCCCACACAATTGTATTTACCAGCTCCTTCTTTTTGCCTCTTCCCATGCAAACCACTGCATTAAAAAAAACAATGTTGGTGCACAACAGCGCCACCTCCTGTCTGTCCCAGCCGCTGCACTGCCCCGCAGAGCGCTTTCACGGGCTCGGCGCTCCGAGGTGTGCAGCCTTCTCCTCTCCCAGCCTCAGAGCGGTTTTTCCCCCTCCCGCAGACACCCGAGCTGAGCGCCGTCCTTTCCCTCTTTAGGAACATCTCTAGGAGGTACAAACCAGCTTTTTTCCCCCGACACTGTGCCCCTCTTTTTTTTTAAAGACCCGCCTTGGTTTGCCTTTGAAAATAAAGAGCAGCGAGAAAGAGAGAGCCTCCGTTCTTCATTGGCGACGTTAGAAACCAGGTAAGACAATTTGCAGTCAGTTTGCAACAAGAAACGTGTCGTTCCTGCGACTTGGGGATGTGTTTCTGCATTGCCAGGCACTCAGAGCGGCTTTTGGGAATGAAACAAAGATGATGCGCATGGATTTTTCCAGATAGACGGCACCTGTTCTAAATGAGTGTGGCTGTGATGGGTGTAACATGACACACATGACTTGTGCAAGGTGCTGTCAGATCAACCAGGCGCCTTGCTCATCGGTGGGAAAATGATTAATGAAGCAATGCACAAACCTCCTCTTCACAGTTGACAGCTGTTATAAATCCGAGTAAAACTGCTCTTAAACTGAGACTTTCATCTTGTTATGATCTTAGCAAACAACAGGAATCGTTCTTTGTTTTCTTTGCAAAGTAAACTTGTTTTTATAGAAACTTTAAACAGTTGGGTACAACTTACAGAGATGCCGGCTTGCACTTAACCCAATACAAGAGTAAAAACTTAGTATGCAGGGAGCTGATGCAACACATGTTATCAGCTTTTTTTTCCTCTCCCTTTGGTGTCTTCTTCCCCTCTTGATGACTAACTTTATGTGACATAGCTGTAGACATGCCATCTCAATCCATCTCACTGCCCTCTGCTTGCTTTTGTCTGCAAGATGCCCCGAGGCTGAAGATGCTCCATCCATGTTACTGAAAAATTACCTTGGGGAAAACTGATGTCTGGGATCTGCTTTTGAGACACAGGCTCCTAAACCATGAATTAGGACTCATCCTAATCTGTTTAATATCACTCACAGCCTGCTCTCATGAATGCCTGGAACATTTTTTAATAAGAGACGGCTGAACAGAGTTACTGGCTTGCAGCATTGATTTGTCTGTTTTAGGCTGTGAAGTCGCTTTATGAGAAACCAAAAAAAAAATCTAAATGTAACTTTATTGGTAAATTTCAAGCTAAAATAGGCCGTAATAGATGCATGAGTCTATTTTAATATCATAGTATGGCATAAACTTCATCTCCTGTCATGTTGTATTCTTTGTGCTTATTCCAGAAAGTAATATCACCGTCTTTGGGGTCTTTTTTTATTACCCTAATTGAATTACACACCCAAGCCGGCCGCACCAATTATTTCCTTGATTGTGTAACCAGTGAGGTTCTTTGGCATCTGGTATCCCCATCCCATAGGGCCAGCGTGAGGCCAGGGCTGGCCGTGAGCCCACTGATGGTGTTAACCCTCTCATTCTTTCAGCCAGAAGCTGCAGAGTTGAGACGGCTAAAGATTCCATCCCTGGGGAAAAGTAATAACCTTACCAGAGAGATTTGGCTAAGCTTTGGTTCCTATCGACTGAGTAGGGACGAGTGCCAAGGTTCTGCAGTTGTGTTGAGGGTAGATGTTGTTTGGTAGGGTGAATAAGGCTGCTTAAGAAAGCACAGTGATTAGCCCAAGAGAAGTCATTAACCCTGCTCTGAAGATCAGCAGGCTGTATGCGTGGTTGCCAAGTCAGGCTTATTAGTGCTCTTAACAGAGCTGTTTGAGTCCCCTGTGTTTGGAACTGTCTGTTTTCTTTCAGCTTTAACTTTGAAATGATGTAAGGCTGCAAGCACCTGCGATTATTTTCATTATTAATGAGTTTACCCAAATGTGTTCAATATGTAACGTGAAGAATACCAAATACAGTGTTCAATGTTTTGTATCACCTACAGGAGTTACTTTAATTAGCTTTTAGAGACCCTTGAATCAACAGGAGCAGGTTGTTGAATTGATTTGAGTTTGACTTCATTTATCTGCTTGGTGGCTCGGACTTTTCTCATTTACTGTATGAAACTTTTGGTTTCCAGTTTGTCGTGCCTCAGCTTTAATGAAGAGACTTTCCAGGATTTATGTCCAACCCAAAAAAAAAAAAGAGTTGGATTTGACAATCTTTTAGGGTTGGAAACACAATCCATCATCTGAATTACAGCTTATACCCCCACAGATACAGCTGAACTCACACGATCACGCGATAGATCAGGGCTATTCAACTCACCTACTTGCAGGTTTGAGACATTTCCCTGCTTCAACACACCTGACTCAAGATGAATGGGTCAATGTCTTTTATTTTGAGTCAGGTGTGTTGGAGCAGGTAAGTGCCTAAAACCTGCAGGACAGTGACCGTAGAGGGCTGCAGTTGAAGAAAGTCTGCCATAGAGCAATAAAAAGCCAGTCTATTTAACCTTTTAAAACCTGAGGTCATCCAGTAGGGTGATGCTGAGAACAGGTGGTGCCATTTTGGAGACATCCCCTAATCTGTGTGTACTAAAACTTTTTAAATTTTTGTTCTGCTTCACTTTATCAGAGATAATGTTCACATAGTGTACTACTGATATTCATATTCATCCTGGATTTTCTGTTTTTTATTTATTGTTATTTGTCATGCTTTAAAACCTGATGCTCCAGATGTTTTATTTCCCAGAACCGTCTGGTCAGGCAGGCACTGTTAGAAGAGACTTAGTAGAGGACTGGAACAGGGATGTGCCTATCAAAGTCATCACCAGAATGGATCAGATCCACCAGTGTGGCTTCTGTTCACTGGATGGTTCTATGCTGTTCTGATCTGTTCTCATCACGCCTAAAACCAGCCTGCAGCGTGAAGTATAGATGTTTGATTGGTCTGAACTTTTATGTTTCAGCCACAAAAGGATAGCTTCGAGGCTGGCACAATGCATTCGCAATGATCACAGGAATTCAGCTTCTTTTCAAGGCACGAGTGTCAAACTAAATCACGCTTTTGCTCCTTTCAGGTTGGGTTAGGAAAGGTTGTGGTAGAAAAGAAATTCCAGTTTTTTTAAATTTCATGCAAAGGTGGCATTTGATATTTGTGGGAGATACTTTCCAGGAGCTTTGAAGTGATGAGTTGAGAACAGGTTAGTTCATTTAAGTTGATTACCAGCAGTCGGTTGTAGTGCACATGAATCCTACAGGGGGCTGCAGTCAGCCTCGAGGGACTTGAACTCCATCTCCAGCTTTGGTGCCTCCATTCAGCTCTCCATTATCACTGTCACTCCCTGCGTCAGCTCCCTCCTGCTGTCTGCACAGCTTTGATCCTGCTTCTATTCAATGTCTACCGTTGTTGCTCTCATCTTTTTTCCTCTATTTCCTTATTTAATCTCATCTTTTTCAATTTACAGTCTTTTCACCATCCATTCCTCACCCCTTGGATGTTTCCTATCTCCTCCAAGCTGTCTTTGTTTCTCTTCTCTGCTTGCTTCCCCTCTTTCATGTCACATTTTACAACTTCTTTCCATGCTGTCGGGTACTCGATGCTTTGGACGACGAGGGTGGCGTTTCTGTGAGATCAGTGATGGCTTAAGATATTTCATTTTAAGTGTCAGATTGAATTAAGATAAACCAAGGCAGATGAGGTTTTAACGGCCTCAATAGAGAGCAGGGACATGCTCTCCCATCAGCATAGATTAGCTCCGTTGTCATTTTAGGATGGAGATTGATTGGACATTTAGTCGTACCTGGAGAGATGCCATCAGATGCCTTCATGAACTAATAATAAATCATTAATTCCTTACTTCCTTCTTTATTCGATACAATTGAATCCTATGTTTAGGGAAATTGTTTTGTTCTGTTTAAAGAATACTCATGGACACGTAGAGGTGAGCAAACTGCTGTTTCCAGCCTTCTTTACAGCAGGAAAAGGCCGGCTGTGTTGGTAGACAGAATAGGGAATAATAATGAGAGACACAAAGAGAGGGCAAGGAAAGGGATTATTTGTCACCAGTGGCTGTTGAGGGCAGAGTTTTATGACATTGATGGCCTGTAGAGCTGCTCTTTGAGGATGCTGAATGAACTTGTCATAACAGATTTTGCCCTGTGTCCCTTAGCAACTGGGAGCTGTAGATAAATACAGCAATACAGCAGCGGAAGATTGTAAAGATGGCGTTGAATATATAGATTTAGAGCCCTTGAAGTTGAGACTTTTGTTTAATTTTCTTTTGGGTGAGCTTTTATAAACTATTTCCTGTTTTGTTTAGTAATGGTGTGCTCCCTTGTGATTCTCTTCTGTTTTCCTTCGTTGTTGTTGTCCCCCTGGTCTTAGTTTACTGATACATACCTGCCTTGCAACTGTCTTTAGACCCTTCAGAATATATTCTGCCTGAGTTTCTCTGTTCATTGTTCATTGTCTTACACTCATTGTCATGGTTCCTGCACCTGGTTCATTTATGAGGGGGTTTCAGGGGCTTAAAGTGATCTTGCTCTGGCACTGCAATAACTTCCAAGACTAAAGCAAATATAAGGATCAGAGTGACCAGTTTTTATGTTTGATTATACTATCCTTTCAAACAATCACTTCAACAACCAGGAAATTCATGAAGTGGACATTTGATGGAGACCTGCCTACCTTTTCTGTTTCAGCCTCACAGTATAAATATTTCTAAAAATGTATGGTCCAGAGAAAGCAAGCAGAGTATGTCCCCCCTTTTTTCAGCAAGCAGCTTTGAGTTTTACCCAATCTCAATCATTTTTAGTCTCTTAACAATGATTGTAACAATTACACATTCTTTGAGTCAGCACTTGAGTCTATTCTTTTTTTCCTCCAACAACTGTAACTCCTGCTTTTAGATACCTGTTTAGTTCTTAACGTCATTATGTGGATTAAATGTTGCGAATGTTTTCATCATATGCTGGCAAATGGGTGTTTTTAATTTAAACCGGCCGAGTCCTAATAGAAAGCACCGACTGCTTGAAAACACTGTTACACATCTACTAGTTGGCAGGGTTGACAACAGACATTTTACTTTGATGGCAGCAATATGGCAGGAACAAGCTGCAGCACAACAACTGCAAGGAAAAGTAGACTTGACGCTCGAAGCTGCTGATGGTGACAAAATAAAATCTGCATCCAGTGTACGTCCTTTATGGAAGTTTATCCCTTGGCCAAGTGGACCTTTTTCAACCATGACTCATGCCGATGTGTTAATATGAAACATGGCCTCTATGTACCACACAAATGCCATGAATCTGCATTTTTATATCGTTAGCTAAAAGATTGATAACCCGTCAGTGCGAATGTGGCAGACTGAGCACAAACTAAGGAGAAATATCCACATGTATTTCTTATTTACATCATGCTCATTCATCTCCTTTCTTACTCTCAGCATAAGCTGACATTGAAATGGGTGTGTATTAAGTGCAGAGAAAGGAGACTTGAGGTTGTAACATTTTTTCCCCCCTTCCTCTTAGGAGTGAATCAAAAATGATGAATGGCATGGCACTTTAATGAGCTTGTAGGGGAAAGGCAAGTGCTGAAGCAGGCACATTACAAGCTAACTGCAGGGAGATGAGGATAGACTTTTGCCAGTAGTGTGTGGCAATCATGTGAAAAGCTTATCCCTTAGTTAAAGGTGCAATCTGTGGAGTAAAGAAGAATAACAAAAGACATGTAAAATGGATTGTTATTATAAATGTGCATTGCGTTGACTCCTTAAGGATTTGTTACTTATTGTTTGTGTTTGAATGCAATACATCTCTGCACCTGCAATTGGTGCCACAAAGGTAGAAATACCTTGAGAAGCACTAATCTCATCTAAGTGGATGTGTCTAATGCACATTGCAACATGCCATTGTGAAAGAATTCAATCTGTTATGTGCCTTTAAGGAGTCCCTAGAGATCAAGTCGTTTGGTTCTGGATTGTTTGTTTTAATTGTTTGAAACAAGCGATTGGATTCACCTCTGCCTCTGTCACAGTTGATCTTTGTGTAATTTCTGCTTGGATAATCGGTAGGAACGCATGTGTGCATCCATGTCTTGGAAGATTTTTGGCTGCAGCTCCGGCGGCCAGGGAATGTTGCTGACTCAAGGGGAAGGCAACCACTGCTTTCTCCCACTTCAACAATCAGCATGGCATCAGTCGTACCATCAAAGCGGTGGTTGGTTTGTGCTAGGGGTTAGCTGCCGGTGAACTGAACAGGGCTTGCATGAATCATGAGGGTTTTTTTTTTTCGGGGGGGGGGGTTACATGAGTTCAGCGGCATATGTTAATATTTGCTAACATGACAAAGTAAGGAGAATTACATGCTAGACGATGCAAAACTGTCAATCTGCATCAAGACTCGGAACTGCTGGAAGTTACATGATCCCACTTCAATGTGTCATAACCTCACTGATGACTGTGAACACACACTAAGCCTGTCACAAGGTATTTCACAGCGCACAGTTGCAGTGAGGGCTACCTTTTTTTTAAAGTGGAAAGTGACTGGAGTTTGAGGAAATGTAAACTGCTACAAATGGGAAAAGTTTTGATGTGCAAGTGGTCTCAATTTGAGTGAATTCCCCCCTGAAGGAAGCCACATGCGTTACATAATACATGCTGTATTAAAAGAAGATGCTCTTAGGCACACACCTTGTTTGTCCAAATCCATTACTTTTCAGGAAATTGGGAAACAAATGTGCTGTTGAAATAATGAAAGTCTGTGTTGTCACAGTTGATGAAGTCAGAAAAGACTATTACTGTTGACCTTCAGCTCTCCTGTGTCTTTATATTTCTACCTATACAAGCTGCAGATGGGATTTAGGGTGTGTGAGATGGAGGTTAGGATGGAAAAAAAGGCTTGCTGTGGAAATGACTCACTGTAACTCTTCCCGTTGGCCCAATTGTGGTAAATGCTCCTTAGTGGTCATTGCCAGAGTGAATTGTGACATGAACACAGTGGCATAACTGCTTTTACTGGTCTTCTGGTTACAGGCTTGGTGGACTCACTGCAGTTTTCACCCTAAACCCTACATAACTATGCAAACTCAACTTCTCTCTATAGTTTAAGCAGTTTTTTCCCCCATTTCTAACATTTATAACAATTGAACCTTCCTGGGTTTTGATGGGCCATTCAGATGCCCCTTAGGGAACAAACTTTCTAATACCAGCTGTGATGACCAGCGTCAGCCTCTGTGCATGGGACAGTTTCTGTGTAGAAGAACTGGTCTTGTGTGTTTTCCTACCACCTCTTCCAGAACATGTTCTCTCCAGCTACATGTTGAAATGAAATTTTCTTCCCTTCCAAAATGATAAGGCAGTGATATATAACTGTCATCTTGGAGAAACTCCTCATAATTCAATGGGGCGAAAGCGTCTCTTGAACTAATTTAAAATCCATTGTTTTTACAAACCTCTGATAAGTTTTGCCCGATGAATTCAATACGAACAGAAACCAGCACAGTTACCAAGATGTTTTAGTGGTGTTGCATTTCTAACTAAACTTATGACCCATCACTTGTGTCATTTGCTAAGAAGATGGAAAAATAGAACAAACACAGCATTGCCTACTGTATGATGCCCAAGAGCAGGAACTCATGCATAGCCAATGAACCCCTAGTTTGTTTATCATCTCCCCTCTCTTTTCACTGGTGCTGCTGATAGTGTCCTCTGGGTCTAAATGACACTGCAAAGAATTTAATCACTGACTGAAACGCACACACACACACACACACACACATGCATTCGTACACATGCACGCTCATTCGCAGTTACTGATTCAGCATCAATTATTTTCTCAGATTTTGTTCTCATCAGAAGATACTGCAATTACTCCTCTGCTTTGTTGGTGACTGGATTGACAAGATGGGTTTGGAGAGACTGGATGCAGGATGGATTTGATGGCCATGATGTCATAATTTCCATGCATGTTTAATTGTGGACTAAAAGACTGGTGGTGATTATTGATCTGTTAAAAGTGCTGTCGGCATGCAGCGGAAAGCATGCAGACCTGGAACTGACAGCATCTCATTGCTCCAACATTCCTCGAAGGGAAAACTAGGGGAATTTTAAAGAAAAAAAACAAAATAAGAAAATACTTGAAGGCAAGTGAGTGATATCAGCAGTTTGCAAAACCCACTATAGACAGAGCAACTAAGGCCTGCAGGGGGAAGAGCTGCACGATGACATCAGCAGCCAACTGTGAGAAGAGCTTTCCACATTTTCCTGTTTACACACAGTCAGCACAACTCCCAGCTTGAGACGATTCAGAAGTCACCTGATTGTCACTTTTTTTAGTTCTGCGAGTAAAATGTCATTGCTAAAATATCTTATATTAGGTTTCAGACACCACGTAGAGTAAATTTAGCCATCTGTGCAAGTGTATTTGGTCACACCCTGCAAAAGTCAAGACATGGAAAGAGAAGAAGTGACTGGAAAGGGAAGTGGGATAGAGAATACTTATATCCCAATGTGATCAGTACTTTTTTTTTTTTTTTAGAAAGCCTCTTGCACTTCAGGGAGTTCAAAGAGAGTTAAGGTGCACATAAACAAGATGAATAATGGGTAATAGTCTTTTGCTGTAATCATAAAAGTGGTGATATTCGCTTAAATAAACAAATTTTTTTAACAACACAACAGCTTGATGATATGAGATAATCTACTAATGACTAAATCTGAGGATTAGGGAGGGGTTTAGGATACGATATGAAAGGGTCCAGGGAACGTTATAGACTTCTGGTGAGGATAAACCCTGGAAATGAGATTTAGGGTGGGGGTACATCTCAGGAGACTTTATCTACTTGATACTTTATTTCTATTACTAAAAAGGGAAAGGATGTGAAAGAGAGGTCTGGGGCTGAGAGTGGTCTAAGAACTGAGACTAATGCATGACAGAGGGGGGGGGGTTAGATACACCTACTATATGTAGGCAGGTGTGGGCACAATAAAAATGTATTAATGTTTTTGTCCCTTTTAAATCGGTCAGAAAACAGCATAATTAGTTGTTAACTTGCTAATGATTGGTTATCCAATCAGAGAGCGAGATCCTACTGGTTTCCCAACTTGCTACAAGAACAGAGTCGATTCGGTGTGTGATTTCCATCTCTCTCTCCATCTCTCTCACTTCCAACTTTTGATGCAACTGAAGCACATTATTTGTTTCTGAACTGTAGTTATAAAAACATCATTATGTCAGGAAGCAGTACGTGGGGGGAGAGAGGAAGTAAAGAGGTTAGCAAATAAAAAAAAATTACAGTGGAGGTCTGAATCATTCTTTAATAACTCTCTGATGAAGGAAACACATCAGCAGCCAGACTGTTAAGTGCTGGCATGTGCCCACTTGGCTGAAGCTTCCTCTACATCAACCCCCCCCCCCCACTTCCACCTCTCCCTTCCTCCCTCCCGCTGTTCTCCATGTGCTGTCTTTGGTTAATGTGTGGTCTAATATGACGGTGTACAGGCAAACCAAGGTGTAAGAAACCAAACAGCTCTTTTTTTCTGTTAGATGAATTTATAATAAGTTACTTAATGAGCACTAGATGTCAACATTGGGTTTAGTTGCTGCCCAAATATGAATATTCGACTAAATTTAAACAATTTTTAGCCAAAGCAGCTTAATTCATGTTATTACAACCGTAAATATGCAACATTAACAACTGAAAGCCGTAAATCATCCCAGAAAACAGCAAATAGAAAGACGAAAACTCCTTTAAGGATTTATATTGGCTCACAAAAGAACCTTGAAATTACACCCAAACAGGACGCAAGTAAATGTTTGTGTGAGACTTGGTATTTAAGTGAATTGGCTTAGGATAATAACAAAGACACAGTAGCTTCAGAAGCTTTGGATTATTTGTCCCCATCAGCAACTTCTCTGTTGGTTGTGGTTCACAACTTAATTTCAGAGGTATCACTATTAATAACGTGTTGTCTTCTTTACTTGGACTCACTTTTCCTGCACTCTCCTTTTCAGTCTAAAACATAGCTGGGTGTTAAATTAATTAGTAACAATCTGTAAGCTTAATCCAAAGACCTCTGGTTATTTTAGATAAAGGTGTATTAACTGGGAGGCATTCTAGCTTGTCCCATGAATTACTTGTTCTTGAACCTCCTTTTTAAACCACAATAAGAACAGCATGGTTGGTTATTCTTTGATGGATAATATATATGCACTGAGGTTATTTGTGGTCTTTTTGTCAACCCATCATACACATTTACATTTTTTATTTGTGGTATTTAACTGATGCTCTTACCAGAAGAGTCTACTCTGATTCTGGTTTGATAAATTACTTTCAGCAGTTGTTTGGATACAGATCTTTGACCTTTTAGATGATCTTCATCACCTTCATTAAATCCTGATGCTAATTTGGAGGGTTTTTTCCACTTCAAGGAGCATTTCTTTAAATTTTATACCACCCAATTGTCTAATCAGAGCCAAATGCAAAACATCTTGAGCCTTTTCCAGCCATTAATGACATGGTAAACCTGCAGTTTGGTTCCAGTGGTTTTCCATTATGTCCCATTATGGATGTTTGCACAATACCAAGATCCACTAAGCTTTTTCTAATAAAAAAAAACAATGCACAAGGAATCTAGGAGAGAAATTTACCTCTCAACAGGACTCATGTGTTGATTAACTGCATCCAATAAAATATAATTCTGTATGACCAGGAAAAAAAGGAAATCTAGTGCTGGTGTCTGGGTGTCGTTCCTTCTGCAAGTGAATGACTTTACTCATGCACAAAGATCTTTTTCATTTTTTTAAAAGAACCATTGACAACATCACGCAGTTTGTGAATGAATTGCACTAACAGAGCTGTGAGTGTTTTCTGATGAGATAATTTACAGCATCTGACTGTCACATGTGGTGCTGTGTGAAATATTTATGGTCAACAAGCAGCAAATAAATCAGCTATGATTAACTGTTATTTTTGAAAAAAATTAATAGTTTCAAGCTCTCACATGAACATTTTTGATTTTTTTTCTATATTATAAAACAGAATTCTTGATAGTTTATCAACAATTATTTAAGTGACAAATTGAAAAATAAACAATTCAATACCCCGATAATCAGTTGATCTATTGATTAGCTTCTCTTGATAACTAGACAGCAGATTAGTCTATAAAAGGTCAAACTGTGTAGAAATGTCCAAGAACTTCATGATATTAATTTTTTTCAATTGAGGGAATATTTGTGAGCTTTCATTGTAGTTACTTGAGAAATTATAATGATTATTAATGATTTCAACTTTAAAATAGTGAAAGATGACATTTTTAAAACCAAATGTAAGTGAAGTTTCATGAAATATGCAGGGTGCATACTACAATGACCAAGTTCTTAAGCTGTAACTTTATTATATAAATAAAATAACTCATGAAAATAAAGTCTGCAGAGTCAAGTCATTCAATATAATATAGTTTCTAGATTTGAGATGACAAATGTGTAATACTAAAGTGACACAGAAGTTGCAACTGCTAAGAGACGTTAAAGGAATATTCTTCATACTGTTTAAAACCACGAGTGAATTAGAAGAGACTGTGAATAAAGTGGAACTATGGTGTTGTTTCTACAACGCTTTCTACAGATGGTTTCTCTAACTAGGTGAATAATGAACAACTGTTGGTGGTAACTCAAATATTTGTCCCAACAGAAATGGAAGTCAAATTGCTCTAAATCTAGTTGGAAATGCTCCTGGTGTTTGGAGTAAGTTTGGATACAGAATGAGTTTAAAGCAGCACTACTGAACCTTGGATGATTTTTGGGAATTGGCGCCCCCTAACAAAGGCCAATGAAGTGCAGGTTCTCAGCCTCAGGGTGCTGCAGGGTAACGACGGCTCCAGGAATGTGCATGATGAATGTCAGTGTGCCATCAAAAAAAGTAAGAAGCACAGAGTTTTGGGTTAATTATTTTTATGGACTTGCCATTACCTGACACTACCTGGCTGCATTGTTTTCCTAAGATTTAATTCCTCTGTAGATCACCCTCTGTAAGTGTTTGTGCTTAGTTTTTCTTTCCAAAACCCCTCAGGAGATGCATTTATCTTTACTTTTTTTCCGTGTGTGTTCATGTTGAAAACTTGCAGACTCTCAGGTTTTATTTGTAGACACCATCACTGTTACTGTACTGTTCATCCTGGCTGATTAACCACAGCCCTCATCTGGCAAAGACAAATGGCAAGGCAATTTGTCCTGACCTCAGGCCTGCAGCCACGTTTGCCCAGCCCCAGTGTGTGCTGGCAGGTTTGGAAGAGCACCATATGTGACAGGATGCTGGTTTTTGGTGGCTGCAGAGAACAGTCATCTCTATGTGCTTTATAGAAGGCAGCACAGTCATTTGGACTCATGGAGGAGATCATTAGCATTAAAGGGTGAAGTGACCAAGGCAGTTTGTCATGTATTTGTTTAGTTTTTTTTATTTCTCCACATTGAAAAATGCATGGGCAGCAGTAAATATGTTGCTATAAAAATATGAAAAGAAAATATGTTAAACCAAAAAGTGGGCGAGTGTGAGTGGGTAGTGGGAGACCAGTGGTGTTTTTATGACCCTCTGCAGTGCCGCTCTGTCAGCTGTTTGACCAGAGCAGCAGGATTCATGGACCACTTGAGGTCCCGCTGACATGAAGACCCTGCAACTTAAAGTTGGACACTTTCTCGACCTAATCATCAATCAGGGGAGCATCTCCTGGTGTTGCGAAGTCTATAATTAAATCATTTTGCCTTGTTGGTGTTGAGCGACAGGTTGTTGTCAGCCCAGCAGTCTCTCAGTCTGCGCCTCTCGGTAGGCAGCCTCACTATTTGAGATGAGCCCCACTATAGTTGTCATGTGCAGACTTGATTGTTATGTTTGTGTGGTGAGTTAATGCGCAGTCATATGTGGAGTGGGAGAAGTGGAGGGAACTCAGCTCATATCCTTGTTGTGCTCCAATGCTAACGATCAGAGAAAATGTAGGTCTCACTTTCTGTGAGCTGTATCTGAGAAACTCCATGATCCAGAGACATAGGCTGAACGCCAGCTCTGGCATCTTTGTGACTAGCCTGCTGAAGACAGTGTTGTTAAAAGCAGAGCTGTAATCAGTAAGGAGCATTCTTTCATATGACCCCCTCTACTCCAGGTGTTTTTAGTACAGAGCTGTTGAGAGCAGAGTTTATTGTGCCCTCTATGGGTTTATTAGATGTGTATGGGAATCTAAAGTGAGGGGGAGTGTAGATTTAATGTGTCCCAGGACCAGTCATTCAAAGCACTTGGATATGATGGGTGTAAATGATACTGGGCTATAATCATTTAGGGTGGTGAGGCTGGACTGCTTGGGCACTGGGATGATGGTGGCAGTTTCCAGGCAGGCTGAGGACTAGTACATTCAAGTGAGAGGTTAAAGATATTTGTGAAAACCTCTGCAAGCTGGTGGACACAGTCTCTGAGAACCTTGCCTGCAGATCCCATCTGGTCCAGCTGCCATTTTGCCATTCATGGTTGTCAGAACTCGCTTTGTCTCACTTGTGTCTGGAAGGTGAGCGAGCAGTCAGTAGACTCCAGCTGGGATGAACATGCGTTGTCTGGTCCTTTCTCAAAGAAGCATATCAGCGCCTCAGCCAGAATGGTTTTACTTGCTGGTGAGTTTCTGCAGATCCTGAAGTGATGAAGGCCCTGATAAATGTAAAATGAATTCATAGAGTTGAAGTGATGTTAAGTCTCCATATTTGTTGAATTCTCAATCAATTCAGTAACAAAGTGCAATTCAAATTTACACCATTAAAGGCTTTGTTTCCAGTGTTTATACTATCCACATGTGTTTCTGTTGTTAAAATATAAACCACTTGTGTATTTGAATTGATTGGTTCAATATGTATTCTGTCCTTCTGAAGTTCATCAATGCTGTAAATGTCGTAATGCGTATAACACCTTCAACACAAACTGATTTTCCAATGCCACATGAATAAAGTTGATATTAATACTTGTAGCTCATACTGAGGCTTTCACAGCTCCATGTAAAGTGAAATGGTTTAACTTTTCACTCTTTTATAGGGCTGGAAAACACCTACCACATTAAAAATAAATTTTTCCCTTTTAAACAGAGCTGTGAGAAAGAAAACTGGCCAAACATGCAAACACATATTAAACATCTGCTTTGTAGGAATGAGTTTGTTGGACTCTTTGAACTGTGAAACTTGGGAGCAACTTAACTTAAACGGTGTAAAGTTAAGGATTAGAAAAAAGACAATTTGTTATTTTCTAAATTGTTTTTTTTTGTTGCAACTGAATTTCGGAGCTGTCGAATATTTCCATAAGCACCCTTCTCATATATATGAATTGATTTTTGAACCCATATAATTGGTTACTAATAGGCCCAAAATAAAATCATATGCTATTTTTTAGAAAAACACTATTTGCCACATATGCATGGCAAGCATATAATCATTACAATTGTTTCTATTTTTACCTTCATCTTGTGCAATATTATTTCTATAATGCCACTACATCATATTCTTGTTTATGAATATATGCAATGTCTTCAAGTGTCCAAAACTGCATATTCTGAATGTTGTTATGATCTTTTTTATGCCCCATCTAGCTCAGTAGGTGGACAGGCTCAGTTATTTTTCTATTACTCCCATCATGGCTCACATTTGGCACAGAGGAGCTGTGTAAGTTTAGCCTCTGTTCAGTCTCCCTTTATGCTTTATTATTTTTATAGCATAATACACAACTGTTGACAGGAGAGAAATAAATCCATCAGTAAATCCAAGATCACATGGTGAGGCATTATCAGCCACCCCCTCATTCTGTTTAACTGTCTCTTTAGTCCATTACTTTGCCTTTTTATGTCCGACAGCTGCTTAATATAATATTGGAATGCAACAGGTTTTGCAATCAAGTTTTTTTTCCTTCACAACTGGGAGTTGGAAAGGTGTGCATGGATTTTGTGAGTCATCAAATTGTGAAGAGAAGAAGAAACCGAGTGAGTTTTAGAGAAAGAGATTGGAGCTCCATAGCCCTAAGGTAAGGTTTTTGTAAGTGAAGGTTGCTATGAGACGCAGTGATGTAATCACCACAAGTGAGTTATTTACAGCAAAAATGACTTCATCGCTATCTTTTTTGGATTGGTTTTCAAAATTGGCCGGTACTTGTGATGGCTCAGAGAGAAAATACTACTTGTAAGAGTTTATTTTGTGAAAAGATTGATGTGTAATGAGAGAACTGTTTTACTTATGTCGGCAGTCTAAAGCAGTTTTTTGAGGAAAGGTAGATTACTTGTCCTGTTCTTATTATGAAAATGGGAAGGGAGCACATTTTCTTGAAGTATAATTGCAGTGCTGATGCTTTCAATTTACTTCAGACTGAAACAAACACAATTGCTAAGCCAAGGAAGTGATTTAATGATAGGTTAACTTCATGGTTTGGGAGAGAATTCCATTTAACAGATGAATGTATGGTCAGCAGAGCTCTCTTGCGTTTTCTTCTTTCAAGGAATCCGGGAAAAAGAAAAACCTTGATGGATAGTTTGATGTTTCAGGCAGTTTTCTCATTTACATTCTTGCAGACAACTTAATGAGATCAATACCAGTCTTATGTCTACATGCTCAGTCGACAAAAGTGGAGGACCAAACTACTGTCAGTAATCAGAGGGGGATTGGACCAGTCTTTTAAAAATGGTCTACCCCCTTTTTTTTTTGCTTTGATCATAGGTTTTAGTACTCCCAGTGCATCATATACATGATTATAAAGTAAGATTTATCTTAATAATGATGTTTTTCATTGGCACGGTGGTGTAGTGGTTAGCACTGTTGCCTCACAGCAAGAAGGTTCCTGGTTTGTGTCTCCACCAGCAGGGAGGGGTTCGAGCCGGGCTTTTCTCTGTGGAGCTTGGGCTTGTTAATCAGTGCCCATTTTGCAAATATAGCCTTTCATTGACTTGAACGGATTCTTTTAAGCCAGGCATTTCAAACCGTTTTAGTTTGCTCGATTCTTGAGCAACATATAATTATGTATTGAAAAATTAAAGATAGAAAATACAAAATCAAGTTGATTCAATACTTTCAAGGCCCTTTGTAGCTTGGGCAATTGCTCATCTTTACCAAATGGGAACTTCTACTTTTGCTTATCCTTTCCAATTTAGTATCACAGTATGAATATAATGTTGTCATGGAAATGTTCATAATTGTATTCATATAGTTATAATTTAATTGATAATAAATGGCTATAAATGATTCATTTGCAAGCATGGAGAATTGGGGGATATTATAGCAAACTGATAGCTACTTAGCTGCACTTTTTACAGTAATATAATATGATATAATCTCTAGCTGCAGCTAAAGGGTGACATAACAGCAGAAGCAGAGCTTCTTACACTGTCATGCTCCAGACATGCCATGGGATTATGACAAATGTAAATCACTTAGTGATGATATTATATGCCAATGCTCCAGTGGCAAGCTTTAATACCCTTTAATTTCATTAAGTGTGATATGCTTAACAAAGAGGATTTATTTTTAAAATGACGCATTTATTTATGAACTGTATTTACATTCATTAATTACCCTGTAAAGACATTTTGATCCACATTTCTAGACTTTATATTATTTATATATCCATTTGCAGTCAGCCAGCTTCTTCCTGTGGGGCCCTGTCATCTCCACCTCTGATATGATATTATTTTACAATATTTTTTAAGTGTCAAGTGTTTGAGGTTTTCCTTGATTCTGACTAATTATCAGACTTGTCTTCTCTTTCTCAGAGGAATTTTTTGTGAACTAGAGTCTACCTAATTACCATCACCACACTACAAATGTTTGAACATTTGAATTCTTGTCTGGTTTCATCTTCACCAATTTTGTGGGATTTCTATACTCAAGGTTAAGTAAGCACCTCCAATTATTCGGCTTACATTCATGCCAATCCTGAAGTCAGGCACATCAACAGCAAAATTGATCGAGGAGTTCTTTGCAGCATTCTGTTTATTCTCTCACAGTTTTCCACAAGGGCATTTAAAATCCTTGGTGGGCTTTTCACTCAACACATTATTAATGTTTGCCACCACAGAGGACCTTTTAATGGATTTCTCAGCTAGTCTCTGAGATGGGAGGCTTATGTGTTGGTAATGCACTACAAGAACCTTGACTGAAACCTAATCCATTGATCAAAGAAACACATTTAAACCTGGTATTTAAATCTCATTGTAACCTATACTGTTTATGTGTTTGATCCTTGGTGTTACATTTCAGGGGAACTTTTCAAATATTTTGCCCCATCAAATTCAAAATGAGCTAATATTTCCCCTTGAAATGGTAAAATGTCTGTTTTAACATCTAATATGTTGTTTTATCTTCTCGTGCATTTTACACAGTGTCCCAACTTGTGCATGTATGTATCAGGATGGCATTACTGTGGATTAACTCAACTGTGCACATAACCATATCAGATTTCCTTCCAAATGCATGGCTTGGAGTCATACACAAACACACACTGTCTGTCTTCCTAGAGCCCTGAAGGCTGGACATTACCTGCTAATAATCCAAGTGTCCAATCTACAGATGAACACATATTCTTTAAATGGTTCACAGTTTAAGTGGTTGGGATCTAAGCTCCCCTATGTGGGACTGTGATAGTTCGTGAGAGTGCATAAACAAGTGTACAGCGTCCTCCTTGTGGGACGAGAGGGCAGCTCTCCAAAGTGTGATAACTCGCTCTGGGCTGTGACTTTGAGCAAGGGCGCTTTCCTGTCAACGAAGGAAGCTCGTTCATCATAACACATGCTCTAGAACAGATAGGCAGACAGACAGACATGGAGACGGAGGCGCAAGCTGATGAGGAAGACGTGCCACGCCTGCAGTGGATCTGATTATTTGTGGACCCGACATGTTTTGTGTTGTCCCAGAGCTGCTGGCTCCCACTGGAGAGCTGTCCTTAAAATGATACACATTTATCCACTCAACATGAAGACAATTGAGTAGAGAATTAGGCCAGACGCTGTCATGGATGCTTGCTGAGGCTTTGCTAAGTTTAGATGTAAATAGAAATAATTGTTCTCTTCCCTGAGTCTTTGTTCTTTTGTTTCGCATTAGGACAAATATGAAGTAGTGCTTCAGCTTCTATGGATGTAGTACAGGGTAAAAATCTATCACCTTTTTTCCCTGTTCTTTTCAAGGAAATTCCAAATAAGACATCATCTATGGAGACAGGGAAATAACCTACTTGTAATAAGCTATTAAATCAACCCAGTCAAGCATGGACAGTGAATTGAAGATGGAATGAAGAAATTTGACTTCTTGAGACATTCAAATGTTCTCGTTTGGAAAGCAAATGCTTTTATCCTTCATCTGCAAACACAGAAGACAGCAACTAGTGATTAAATCAAGCAGCTCCGACTCCGAACATGGTTTTATCCCACATCCCTCTGGAAAGGGAAGTTCTATGAAATATATGAGATTTGTAAATCATTGCATTCTGTTTTTATTTATTCTACATTTCATACAACGTCCCAGTTCTTTGGAAATTAGGATTGTACACTAGATCTACCTTATGTCTATCAGTGCCAGCAGTTAACCTCTCTTTGCTTCTCTCCATCTATCTCTGCTGTTATATAATGTATTTTAATACAAGCAAAAATCCTGCACACATCTTAAATCTCACACATGATCCCCCGACTAGGACTCCAGAAGTATTGAAATAGACTTTGTGGTTTCTGAGATGTACACTTTTTGTAGATATGCAATATTTGAGCAGAGGTCTAAAACACAGGCACAGGGCTCAAAGGTTTCAAATGTTACCGTTCCTGTGAGGACTGGATGTGTAAACTGGCTGCTTCCTGCTGAGATACTGAAGCACTTACATTGCACTATTGGGGTGAGCTAATTTGGTTTTAAAGCAGACCCACTGTACTGTATTTTTGTTTGTCTTTTATTTGGAATGGTCCTTTAGCAAAGTATCAAAGCAAATAGTTCGTATTGGGAATTTCTTTCCATTGTTTTAGTCTTTTGAGGAATCATTTCAGCCAAAGTGAAAACTAGGATTCCCTTTAACACCCTGACAAGAAATTGTTGTAATAAAAATCTCTTAAGTATGGTTTGCCCTTCATTATATGCACACGACTGAGCTGGTCACTAAGAATTTAGGCTCAAGTAATAAACGTTAAAGCTTGTAATTGCTTTTTGGACACTCCACTGTGCAATATGAGACTTATGAAAAGGTCAAACTTAAAAGTATGAACAGATCAGAGTTTCAGCTGAGTAATTACAAAGATTGGGAAATATTTGCTGCAAATCTATGTCCAGCATCTTTTCTGTTATATCTCCAACCTGGCCTGTGTCTGACGCCAAAACAGTTTCTTGAGACTTTGGACAGAACAAAGCAGGCAAAATCACCATGGTTACTGCCAATCTCATGATCTATTTGTTTCTACCTCCAAGTCTTTGATTCCCTCTCTACACTCATGTTTGAGTCTTTCTCCCTATGCTCGCTGGGTGTGACGTCTGGAGCTCATCGAGTGTTGCTGATGATTTACATCGAGACACACTGCTGCTGACGGATGGCCGCATTACTGCCAGACATGTCATGCAAGACAAATGGCGAAGGTGGCGGTTAACGGATAGGGCTTGGGTGCAGAGAGGTGGTGAATTGTCTTTCAGAGTTGAGGGGTATAATTCTTGCTCGGGTTGGGGGTTGTGTCTGCAGATGGGTTTGAATTGTGAAAGAGTCCTGTCATCTTTTCTGCAGTGTCCTCCCAGTTCGGCACTGGTTAGGCTTTTTCAATATCTGTGATTAGATTTGAAAACAGCGGGGGAGATGTTATGCCGCAGGCGGGCAGAATCTGTTGATGATGCGGTCGCTGGAGCATGTTGAAATAACCTGTTTAGATAGTGGCTCTAAGCTTTTCTTTGCCACATATTGTTGACATCCCCAGGAAAACCCCCACAGGGCATCCTTCTTTTCAATGATCATTGTAAAAAAAAATCATTTATTCAAACATTCGATATTTCATCCAGTGAAATGTATGATAAACCCCCCTCTCACAATTAGAATTTTGGTACTGGACATGATCCTGTGCAGCTCTGGAGCAAATAGTCAAAGCCATTAAATTTAATTTAATGAGTGTGAGAAATTAAATAAGAGCCAAAATCTTCTCAAACTAAATTAGAAACGATCTCCTGCACCAGATCACATCACTATGCTAATTTGTCACTGTTTACCCCAAGATGATCATTAAACCAAATAACTCAGATGTTTATTAGAACTGCTGGATAATTTTTTTTGGGTGGCACTTTGTTAATTAATGTGTAGAGAAATGAGAATGTTCCCCTGCCCTTTTAGCTACAGAACACAAATTCTCTTGACAGAGTTGATGTTTGCTGCCACAGTTACTTGAAGGACGTTCACTGCAATCACCCGGCTACCCTGCCGCCCTTCTTTCTATCACATGGTGCTTCCCATTTGACAGTGCAGGCAGCTCCCCTAGTGCTTGTCTTGACCTATGACCAATGAACACAGGGCCCCTATCACACAGCTGGATGTTCACCCATCAGGTCACTGCTTACAATGTCAGAGGTCATCAATCAGATGTGTGAAGTGGGAGGGTGAAGGGCTCACCCCCCCCCCCCCCCCCCCCCCCCCATCAGTGCAGTATCATCAGATGGTCGCCTGCTGAGCGTGTGGCTGGAATTAGCATTGATCTAACTCACTCATGTGCTTGCATGTATTTATGGGCGTGAGTGGTTCATGTTAGACTCAGTGTGGCCTGATGGAATGGACTGGAAAGGGATGACAGATTTAGTTTTGTCATGGATGAAGAAATGTGCGATTGTCATGATGAGAGCAGCTTTGTTGCAACTAGGGTTTTTTTTCAAAGGTTTTGTTGAGCTCAGCTTCCTAATGTAACAAATCGAATAAAGGGAGTGATGTTATCTATTCTGGATTTATCTAGCAAAGCTTCTTTATGGACAAGAACGCATTAACTGTTTGACAAACTTTGTGTTTTTCTTGTGATTAAAGGCAGTCTGAACTATGGATTTCTGCAAAATCCTTCTTGGCTCATCCAGCATGCATGTGCTGAAGAGGCTTTGCTCTTGCTCATGCAATATTTGGGTAGGATTCACGATCGGATCACAGCGAGTGGGGCTGGGAACTTTCCAAGAGGTGTCAATACTGCGCCACACTCGGGAAAACTGTATACTAGTTGTTTAGTAGCTGTTTTCCCCCTGAATTTCTGCAGGGATCATTCTCAAAAACTAAAAATAGTGGGTGCAGTGAAAAAAAAAAAAGGTAAAAGCTGTCAAACAGAATTTCTAAGTTTGCTACAACTCTGTGGGGGATTGTTAAAAATGATTAGAGCAAGAGAAAGTAATAGTATTTTTGGATATGAAATTTTTTGCATCAAGCTGTGGCTTGTGCCATTTTGTCATCGTTTGGCATCCTTCCCCAGGTCACATGGATTTTTGAGAATAAACACTGGCTGTTGTTGAAAATCAAAACAGTATAGTTCGAATTTTATAGCACTTTCTATTAACATCCAATGAAATATATATTTTGTTAATCAGGAGGCTGCATTGAGATTTGGATTCACCAAGATGCAAATCTGAGTGGGTGGTAAAAAAAAGAAAAAAAGGAAGAAGTTGTGGATCTTGCAGTGACAACAGCTCCAGCTGTTCTAACAACAGTGTTGGAATTAAATGAAGTTGGGAGAGAGGTTAAAGCAGGACTGTTCTGTGCCACTGCAAAGCTGGGTGGGGCTGTTTGAGATAGATGGTGGAGCAAAAGTCAAGGCATTGTTTATTCTATCCAGATTTTTTTCATTACTTCTGCATTTTATTGCTGCATATTAAGTATTTTTGTTTGCCGATTCACAGCCGAGGGTTGCGCTGGATGCGAGTGGGTCTGCAGGAGGATGCATGTCATGTCATCATCATGTAGGATGAAACAGAAATAGTCTTGCACCCCACCAATGTCTTGACTCGTTTTACATCATTTCTATTCAGCACTCTAGAATGAGGTGTCGTGCCAGGAAATTTTCCAATTGGCAACTTGGGATCGGGTGGTACGGGAGGTTGGGTTCAGATAACCGATACAGAGAGACTGATAAATATCTAAAAATCAGCCAAAACAAAGTTAGAGCAGTAATCAATATGTCTGTCTTCCTAAAACAATGTTACAGAGAGTAGATGTCATGGTATATGAGGGTTAGTTTGACTTTTTCTTGTATTTCTAAACCTCCTGTTTAATTTAGCTTCAAGCTTCTTCTTCTTTTTTTTTGTTTCAGCTGATAACAGATTGCTGTCTGTTCCACACCTGTGTTTAGTTTCTTTACCTCCCTCTTTGTTCTTGGCAAGAACCGTGTTGTTGCCATGGTTTGTTCCTGTTTCAGAATTCCCTGATTATGGGATTCCTTGCATCTGCAAGACTTTTTGTTTTGTTATTTCATATGTAAAGTCTTTTCAACTCAAGTCTCATCTGTTTGCCTTCTGCCTGTGACTGTGCTTTTGGATTAACCTAAACAGTGCATCACTTGCAGAGACTTTTCAGAGGCGTTATTAGATGCAAATTGTAGTATCTAACAGCTCAGCAGTACAAAGGACATTGAATTTCCACCTCTATGATAGAAGTCTAAGAAAAAAACAACAAACAAACAAATTTGCTCTTAAACAAAAAAGAAATTGCTCAAGTGCAAAAAGAGTTTGTTCAGCCTTAATGGGTTTTTGCCTGTTTGGTACGGTATAACTATATGCTCTGACACTGAAACATGAACAAGGGTGTTTGATATTGGGATGCATGTAAATCTTTCACCTTGCCATATCTTTCCCAATTTAAACCCACTAGTTCCTGCCTTATTCAAAGAGAATAAAACAGGAGCACATCTGTAAGAGCAAAGAGCAGTGGAAGAAAATGTCTGATCAGTGGCAAACATCTCTTTTTGTGGAAGATTTAGTGTTTTTTGCTCCTACTGTGATGTCTGTGTTTTCATACAGTAAATCCAGACTATTAGTTTTTCAAATTTCCATAAGCTCAAATACCTTACACATGCAGGTACTTTGAATCATTATTACATAGCGGTGTAACCTTGTAAGACCAGTTTTGGTGTTGTCAGAGTTGCTTGCAATATTTTTGCTTTTAACTTTGAATGCTTTAGTCATTATTTCAGTAATTCTTGTCTGTGTTTAACTGCACGCAATAGGAGAGGTGACATGACCTTATAATAGAATTTTATCACCAATGTGCATTTAAATTGATGCCCTGTCTGCGTGCCTTAAACAGAAATGTCAAGGCTCTGTTGTAGTCCCTCTCCTATTTCCTCTCTCAGGTTTGACTCTGAGCTGTGGATTTTCTGAAATGGAGCGCTAATTGGATTGTCATATTTTCACACAGGGGAATACAAGTGAGAGAGAAAAAGGACTTCGTGCAGTGGCCTTGTTTGACTCTCTTTTTATTCTCCTCCTCAATCCCCTTCTTTGCCCAATGAGATTTTTTATTTTTTTTTCCCCCTCTGTGCGACTAGTCGGAGCTTAAGCCGTAAGCTCCTCTGCAGTACATGAAAAGAAATCTGCTATCGCTGCTTTGGTTGTCTTCTCCCCCCAGTTTCTAACAGATCAATTCCCTGCCGCTCTCCCAACACCGACCCACCCTTCTACTTTTCACTGTCGGGAGAAGCTAGTGTTGCATCTTGAGCGCCACAGTACCATAAGTCATATTTTACAGCTGCCTGGAGAGCCATATAATCCCTGCCACTGCCCTTTCTCACTCAAACACACCATCTCGTAGATGAACGGACGGTGGAGGGTCAGGTCAGCAAAGCAAGAGCAAAAGAGGCAATGAGTTTGTTGCCATGATAACAAACCCGGGTGTCCTCTGAGACACTAGCCAATGCTTGTGTAAATGCTCGCTTAAAAGGACAAGAAGTACCAAGAGAGCACTGAAGGTTGTTTGATGGCTTAAAAACACAAGAATTGGCTTTAACCGGCGTGAGAGATGCTCATCACAGGCTGAATTTAAGATTGCATTTAGGAAAACAGTAGATTTGTTCACCAATCTGTTGTTTTTGTTGATGTATTCCTAAGTATGGAACTATACCATGAGGGTAAAAGAGCTCAGCTCCCAGGTTATGAGGACATGGAAGAGGATAACCAACATGTGGGTTATCCACATGTCTTTACCGCATATTATGGTTGTACCTTTTGAGGATTTTCAAGAAACCCTTCTGAGCAGCAGCTTTGTAGGTTGGAGGATATGGCATCACAAAGGTAACTGGATCAAATCTTATCTTTTGTCGGCAAAAGCAGTCACGGTAAGTCAGATTTGACAGTGACTGCCACAGGAGACGGATGGGGCACTGGGAGCGTGAGAATTAAGCAGTTTTGATGCTCTGAGTGGGGTTGTTGGGTGGGAGGGTGTGTTAGATTTACCTTTTCACAGGAGCTGTTATCTGACAGGAGCATGGTAGGCAGATTAAGCTTAATCCACATTAGTGAGGAGAGCCAATGCGTGGAGCAGGTGGGTTCTGAAGGTGAAGAGTCCCTAAACACAATACCAAATGCTTGCCACAATGTCAGTGTTGTTTTGAACCCTGAACCTTAGTGGAGCATGACTGATGCAGTTAGAATCTAAGAGTGGAGATCCAAGGGTGACTTTTTGTTGTCAAGAATACCAAGAGAAACATCGTCTATTATACCAGTTAGCAAACACACAATAGAAAACTGGAATTGAACAAAAGATAAAAAAAAAGTGATTTTGTGAAGGACAAGATTCTGTTTTATTGAACAAAGTTATTCTGGGAAAAAAAAAATCTATGGTCATCAATTTAGTTTAACCCCTTGCAAGGTAAACAGAAGACAGAATGGGAAAATGTTCCGATTCTCACCTAATAATCAAGTTACAGCTATTTAGTAATTGATTCAAATCCTTTTAGGTGCTGATCACAGGGTGAAGCCTTATATAGTGGCAAATGTTTCATTGGAGAAACGATTTATAAAAAGCTGATGTTTTGACCTGACTTTGAATGTTTGGGTTTGATATTTGTCCATTTTTGCTTTTTCATTTTACATGATTTTACACATAACAGGAATGGGTTCTTATCAGTTTGAGAGATGTTGTCTCTATACTAGGGCTGGGTGATAAAATTACCTAAAAATTAGATCTAGATAAAATTTATAGTGATCTCGGTGGTAAGGAGAAAACATATTCAGTCGAATTATCTACACAGCCGGCTGTGTATCCCTCACCACACTCTGGTCCACTAACTGGTGATAATGTTCCTCTAACAAAAAAATGGGGAAAAAAATATAAAGATCGCACTGAAGATGAAATTGACAGCATTGATGCAATGCAACATGACGGCTCCATTTTACTTTACTGCACCGTGCCACATTGGTCATTTCTAAAAACACACTATGGCTTATACAGCACTGAAACGTAAGAGGACATTATGGGATTAAGCAAGGAAGAGAAGCAAGAGCAAGAGATGAGATGAAAGTCAAAATCAAACTGACTTTTACTGGCTGGAGAGCGCTCAGGGAAGAAACGGGGTGTAAGACGGATGCTGAAATATCCTTCGCTAAGGGGCGCAAAAGTTCAGTAGAGCCACTTTAATAAACTTCTCTGCTTCACAGTAGATGACAGTTTGTTTTCCCTTTTAGACTGATACTAATTTTGCATATGTGATCAGTATTGTTGTTTTAATTATTGATTTGAGCTCATTAAGGGAGATTATGGTTAGCACAGCATGCTTTTCTCACACTTGTGGGAACTGACCTGAATATGAAATTTCCGTAGTGCAAAATAACTTAAGATGCAGCTTTCTCATTGTCTCCTGTCTTTTTGTAAAAGCTCTAAGTAGCGAAGCAAACTATTGAGGATGAATTTTGGCCGATTACAGTAGTTGATGGATGAGAGCACTCTTCAGACCATAGAGACTCAACATTTTGATGTAATAGAAATAGTAATATTGTCCAGTATTTGAAGAGTCCATCATTTCCTGTAAGAGGGATAAATAAAGTATTTTTCATTTCATTTTCATTTCATTTCATTTCATTTCATTTCATTATAACAAAAACTATATTATTTTATCATATTCCAACTAAAAAAAACTAATTTAAGAGGCAGGTACTTTGAGTAGTTAAGTACTTCACATTCAGTCTGATCATTTCAGACATTTGCAAGGGTTTGTGGTTTGAAATAAACCTCAATTCATGCTGTTTTTCTTGTGATTATGTGCATAGCAGCTGTTGGAGAAATCACCTCTTAATTACTTCAGTGAACAGTGTGAGACATTACAGTCCTTCTGGCAATATTAACCTCACTCTATTTCTTGTTCATTGCCCACATTTCTTGAGTTAATGTTTGATAATATCTTCATTATCCATATTCGGGTATGGCTGGTATTTCCTAAGTGATAAATCAGGTGAACTTACCGTATTGGCAGTTCATTAAAGGAGAGACAGTGGTTTTCAAATGTCCACAGGCCACAGACATGGGTCGTGTCACTGCATACAGACCTAATCAATGTGCTCATGGCTCCCTGCCTGCTTGCTAATGAACAGCTAATGCTCTCCTCTCCTGCTGTTCTGAAAAGCTTCCACTTTGAAATTGCCATGATGATGATTACCTCCTTCATAATGCATGACTTTGGATGTAACGATTTTGCTCCACCCTTTTGCACATTGTTTGCGAGATATAATACCCCCCCCCCCCTTTACAAACCCCTTGTTCCCCCATCTGAGCCCCAACCCTC
>JAOXYM010000025.1:7629246-7653681 GCA_028567055.1 Leptatherina wallacei
ATATATGATTAAATTAATATATATATATATATGAATTTTTAGATTAATTTGATTGATCTGCACAGTAGTTGATATATATTACAACTTAATTTTTCATTCATTTTTCTAACATTGAAGATATAATTATGCATTTATTAACTTCACTGCTAATTTTCTGCAATAATCAAACATTTAACCTCACATATATTAACATTTTGATAATTACATTCAAAATAAGTTTTACTTGGGATACTTAGATGATCGTTTTCAAGCTATTTAAGAATCAAATTGTTAAATATTTTACTTGTATATGCTAGCTTTGACATAATATCAACCTAATGAGTTCTAATCCAAGTTTATTTGTATTGTTAGCAGAAGAAAGTTGTCTTCTTTGTTTGTACTTTTGTAGTTGGCAGATAAATATTTGTAGTTATTTGCTGTTATAAGGAACATTTCAGAACCACTGAGCAAGACTGGCTGGATACAGATCCCTCCCCATCCTTCAAGTGCAGCTGCACCATATTGTCTTAAAAAACACCTGAACACCCACAAGATCACAACAATTACCAGCCCAGTGTTTGCACTTGTGGTGCACAAAAAAAACATGCAAGTCAGACAAAGACAACTTATGGCGTTAACACATGCTGCCTCTGTGAAATACCCAAAGACTGAACAAGGCCAGCTTACATTTTTTAGAAAACATGATCATTTCTGGGGGTTTCCTGCACAAGTAGAATGATAATGTGTTTTAATATTTGTTCTGTCTTGAGCATTCAGAGCTGCAGCCTTGGATGCCTAACCATAATGATTCCTATATTAAACCTAAATTGAATTATATTATCTACCGATGATTAATGAGTGAGGTAAAAGTCAAATTACACATACATTTGAAATAATTCCCCAAAGAAATCCTTTCCAGTTTATTATGGTCAACATTTGAGACTGCAATATACCACAATTTACCCTTTGGGGATTAAAAAGCTAACCTCAACTTTAACTTTTAATATGCGTATTATTTTATAACTTAGATTGAGAGATGCAGCCATTCACAATATTGACAAAGGACAGGCAACTTTACATGTATGGCTCCTCAAGATCCTGATTTAAGAACATTTTCTAATAATTAATCTAAAAAAATATGTAAAACTCTTGGACTAGTTCTCAGTATTTACTTCCTATCTATCACGCTTGATGTTTAGTTAATCATCTGCTGAGTAGCAGTCTGAAAAGTGATGTGTTGTAGTGAGCTCATTTGTTACCTCGGCCATTAAATAACAGGGATTTTGAAATGCCTTTATGTTTTAAAATATCAAATTGTATCATAAGCTCATGTAGAGTTGCAATGGTTAGGAGACCTCCTCTTCCCTCACAAAATCTGTGTGTGTGTTGATAAGCAGTTCTTTTTTTGCTACAGTATCGGTGCGTGATTAGCTGCAATATGTGCAAACAGAGATGGAAATATAATAACAGAGTTAATTCTAATGTGCCTGAAAGTTGGTATGAGGTATGGCTGAGTCGAGTCTAAGAGGGTTCTCACATAGTCTTCAGGAATAGTTCTTCAGGCTTTTATAGGAGAACCCAAACTCTTCTTTGGATCTGCCTTTTCTTCTGTTCTTTGTCAGGATCATCCCACACTGCTTCAATAATGTTGAGGTTTGGGCTCTGAGGAGAATTCGTCACTACATAAGACTTGTTGCCACTGATTTTCAGTCCAGTTCTTGTGTCATTTGGCATGCTTCAGCCTTTTCTCCCTGTTTCCCTTCCTTGTGGCTTCCTTAAAGCCATCCTTCCATGGAGAGCATTTCTAATGATGCTTCAGTGAACAGTAGATGGATCAACTGAAGGTCTAGATGCATCTTTTGGGCCACGTGCCAGGACATAACTTTCAGATGCTGTCAGCTGATGTAGATGAATAACTTCCTCTGTGCTTCACTTTTGTTCTCGAATCAAAAGACACACTGCAATCACTTTCAGGAATCTCTTTCTATTTTCTCCACCTCCAAGCGGTTGAGGCAGATTGCTGCCCTTCCTGAGTCTGGTTCTGCTGGAAGTTTTTCTTCTTGTCGAGGGAGGGTGGTGGTGGTGGGGATTTAGATTAAAAGTAATCCAATTATTATCCTTTTAAATTAAATTAACGTATTAGTCTATAATAACTGTACCGTATGAAGTCAATTCTCAATAAAAAACTTAGTTAAGGAAACTAATGGATTGCTTCAGATCAGTCGGTTAGATTGAGCCAGATTATAACAGTTTATCTTGTAAAGTGCTGTTTGATGTTTTTGTCTTGAATTGGCATTATGTCTTGGCATGTTTTTGTAGATACAGCTAAAGAAATGGGGGGGGGGGAGTGTGGTCTGATTCAGTTACAGATCAAAGCCTTGTCATCATGTACATGGGCAGTTAAAAATATAGCTTTTTTATTTTGCATGTTGCCTTTTTTGCAATCATATAAGCTATTTTTACGAAACTAACACATGATCTTTAGGGAACATGCTTCTGTTTGCATGAAAAGTGATGTCAGAGTATATCATTTATTTACAAGAAGCAGTTATTGCAGAATGCACTGGAGTTGGAGTTGCAATCCATAATAAAGACAAAAGAATAAGAAATGATCCTGCTTGGGAGCGCTTCAGTTCTTTTTTTTTTTTTAATGAACCGAGTGTGGCTCAAACCCAAATTTTCATTAAGCTTGTTTATGCTGCTTTTTAGATTTTACTAACAAGTGTGGATTTGAGGGAAACTGCATACTTAAGATGGTGTGTTGCTTTCAACTTTCTATTATGTCTGTTATGTCTATTATGTGCTAATGTAGGAGGCTAAGGTGTCACATGACCTGGCATACTAGTGGCTATTTAAGCTTGCTTATTATTCTTGCTTTAATGTTCCTCTGCAGGGATGCAGACCCTGCAAACACTTCAGTGGAGATAAATGGTATGAGACACCGTCTGTCAATGGGAGTAAGTGAATTCAAAACAAGCTGATGAAGCAGAGCACATGTGAGTGACCGTTTATTAGTTACTGAACAAATTTGATCAGATTTTTACACACTCCTCTTGATTCATTTAGACGTTGGCTCATGTTAGTTGATTTTAAACAAAACCGCACTGCTGTTGTGTTAACTCTACGCTTGGCTGCAAACTAAACCTTTTGATTTATTTAGAAACTTCAGCAGTGGTTCCTTTCAAGTGCTTCTCTCATGAGTGAAAGTTAATTGCTCCGAGAAGTGTTTTGGTTTTAATGGTCACCACAAGTTGGTAAGCTGAGTAGAAAAAAATGGCCTTGATGCTTTGTCTTCTCTTAACCCCGTCTTCCTCGGCCATGTTGCTTTCATTCTCCGTCAGTTACCCTTGTCATGCTTCCAAGTTAACGTTTATCTCTTTTGTTACGCTTTTACATCATCTTTATCCTTTGACACTCTTCTCTTTCCACTTCTCTTATTCCTTGTCTCACCTGGTCCCTACAGCCCAAAATATGGAATATAAAGATGGCAGTGTGTATGCTGCAGCCAACAGCTACCTTGCATCAACAAAGCTTATCTGCTTCTCTGCCTGTCCTTGGAGAAGAAGTGAATAGATGCTTATGTTTTTTTCCTTTTCTTGTGTGTGTGTGGAGGGCAGTTGAGCCAAAGATTGTCCTTGGTTCATCTGTGTGCACTGAAGAATGTAGATGTGAGAGGTTAGGTGTGCTCAAGGACAACACCAAAATCTGTAAACACAGCTCCTCATTATTAAAAAATGAAGAAAAGATCCCCCTAAAATGCAAAATATTGCCTAAAATCTTCCTTAAATGCATATTTTTATTGGAAAACTAGTAATTATCTTCGCTAATTACTCAGTGAACATGCACATTAATAAAGAGGTACAGCATGCACCTCTCCAGGCTAGAAGAGAAGGTTTAAAAGTGTGTATGAGAGTGTATTGAAGAGGACTAGCAGTACATCACAGCCTGACTAATGGAACACCACCCCCCTGAAGGGTCCTCAGCTCCATCTCGTCCATCACGCCTCCTCCATCTCTCCACAGAGATTTCTTGGTTGACACTGACACCTGAGCACACCCACAGGACTTCGGTCCTGTTTGTGCCTGTGAAGTGTTGTAGCTCTTCCTCACTGCTTTATTTGGATTAGATGGGGATGATGTTGAGGGAGGACAGAAGTATGAAACAAGTTGTCTGACATTTCATGTCATTGTGCATGTGATTAGAGGCACTGTTTGTCATACATGTATATTTTAGACTAAAACAGCCTTTTATGGATATTTTTACTGATGTTTTCAGTGGTTGTTTTAAGCCCAGCTCAGTCAGGGCGCGCTGCAACTACCAATCACTGGTTCGCCTCGGCATTTCTGGCAACACCGCACTGCTGTTTTGTTCTGCTGCTTTACATTATTGTCACCATGTGATGAGAACATTTGCATGCTGATCGGTAGATGCCTCCAAGCTGTCATTGATTACCAATGGAACATTGCATTATGTCACTGGCATTGTGTTTGTTCACAGGACTGCCTGTTTACTGTAACTGCCAACTCTGAAAGAGAAAAAAAAAATCAACATTACACAATGATTCCCCCCCTACAGCTGCAGGTGTGTGTAGATAATGTGTTCACCCACAGAGTTATTTGATGACATTTGATTTTTATTTCACTGGAGCCAGTATAAACCCGAGATGTTTCCTTTCCACATCCATTTTTGCATTTCAGTCATCTAACATATTCCAGCAAAAGTTGGGTCAGAGGGCCATTTCGGTCCAGGAATGACATGTTGATTCAAATGGGTGTCTGTAGGTCATTATAACTGTGGCATCCACTAAAGATTCTGGCTCTGATTTACTAAGATCCCCAACAGAGAACGCAAAATTGCATGCGGCACAATAAATTGAGCCTGTTGTGTTTCCATGATATGCGGGTGATCAACTAAGATTGATTGCACAATTGATAACGGGCACAAACAACCTTATTTTAATGAGGATTTATGCTGTTCAAGTGCTTTTGTTTTCTTAGTGAAGTGAGACATGGCAGACCCACTGCAGAGCAGTGGGGAAATCCTGGTCCTCATTCCTGCTGATAGAGAGTTTGGGCTATTCAGTTCAATTCAGCTTTATTTATTTGTACAGCACCACAATGTCATCTCAGGGCACTTCACAGACAATCAGTTTGAGCCAATCTGATTGTCATATCAGATTGTCTTGGATCCAATCCCCATCCCGAGCATGCTTGAGGCGACGGTGGAAAGGAAAACTCCCTTTTAACAGGAAGGAAAAACCTCCAGTAGAACCCGGCTCAGGGAGGGCGGCCATCTGCCTCGACCGGTTGGGTTGGAGAGGACAGAAAGAGAGGACAGAAAGAAAGACAACAGACATCACATTTGATCCAGGGAGACCTGCTCAGAGAGGCGAAATACGTTAATGATGCCAAGACTATCATTTTTATTAGGGATGCAATGGTACTCGGTAAAATACCGGACCTTTCGATACGCAGTATACGGGACAATCTGCCTTCTCGTCCCTCGGGTTTTCTGGTCCACAATAGATTTTGTGTTTTTGTTTATATTTTGTATCTTTAAAAATCTTATTCATAATTTACACTACTATATACAAGTGGTCAAAGAATAATAAAATGCTGTATTATTCAGTGTTATATAGTTCATTAAAGTGTTAATTTAGTTTGTACACTGATATATTTTGTGCCGACGGTGCAATTATGTTATTGTTGATAAAACAAAAATAATTATCTTTTTGCACTAAAATATGAACCGAAACTGTGGGCCAAAAACCGAGGTACGGACCGTACCGTGGGCTACCTGTTGCACCCCTAATGTTTCTACATGAGAGATAAGAGAAAGAGCCCAGTCCACCATGGGAGGTCCCCCAGCAAAAAGGAAGGTTTTAAGCCTGATCTTAAAGGTAGAGAGAGTGTCTGCCTCCCGAACCAAAGCTGGGAGCTGGTTCCATAAGAGAGGGGCCTGATAGCTGAAGGGCTCTGCCTCCCATTCGACTCTTAGATCCTCTGGGAATCACAAGTAGACCTGCAGTCTGAGAGTGAAGTGCTCTTTTGGGAACATAAGGAACTATGAGATCTTTGATTTACACTGGAACTTGGTTGTGGAGAGCTTTATATGTGAGGAGAAGGATTTTAAACTCTATCCTGGATTTAACAGGGAGGCAATGAAGAGAAGCTAAAACTGTAGAAATATGATCTCTCCTGCTGGTTCTCATCAGGCTATGGACTGGGTCATCTCCTTTTGTATTGCTGTGACACTCCTGGGCCACCGTACCTCAGTGTCTGACGAACAAAGATAGGCAGATGATCTAGATTTTCTCAATAAATGCATGAGAAAAATAAATCAAATGTTGGAAAACAATGTTTCTAAAGCTGTGCATAACCCCCTTAAATGATTCAAGGAAATTTGAGAAATGTCAGTCTGTAAAGGGCAGGAGTTTGATTCTTTGATCCTTCAGATACACCGCATCAAGAACCGGCATTCATCAGTAGCTCAAGGAATTCCTGTTGTAAAGCTTTGTCTGACACGGTGACAAGATGTTAAATTCACAAATGCCATGTACAACTTTATTGTGCTAAAAAGAAGCCTCATGTTAGCCCCAGTGGTGATGTTGACACCTCTGGCCTTGGAGGCATCTGTGATGAACCATCACACGGTAGAAATGTACATTGTGGTCAGATCAATCAATATTCTAAATCATTTTTGGCAGAAATATGCACTGGAGCAAAGATGAAATGGGACATTTCAGAACTGTTTTCAGCAACACCTCCATAAAGCCAGGCTCGGTTATGGTTTGGTGTTGTGAAAGTGCTCTTGGCAAAATCCATTTAATCTTCTGTGATGGCAGCTTTAATGAGCCTTTAGAGCAACATGCTGCCTTCAAGATTGCAAATTTTCATGGGAAAACCATAGAATTAAAAAAAAAATGCAATGAAAAACCACATTCTGCAAACAATGGCTGAGAAAGAAGAGGATGCAAGTATTGGAATGGCTTTACCTGCTCTCCATTCTCCATGCATTGATAAATTGCCACCTGCATCATTTTGTGTTAACATGTTAGTAAGTTGTGATTTTTAAAAAAAGTGCTTTCTCCTCAGGTTTAGAAATGTTGAAGTAGAAATGCACCAAAAAACAAAATCTAATAATTATCTAGAGTGCAGGAAATGACACTTAGAAGCACTTCTGCATCAAAACACTCATCCCCTCGGCTGTGATGGCCCTTAGAGCTCTCTGAACACTGGCAGCCTGTGTAGGGACACGCATTGAAACCTAACCAAGCAGAACTGGTTCTTTTCCAGTGTGAGCAGATCGTATCTCTCTCTCAGCAGAGAGCGACAGGTGAAGGATCGCTCTCAAAAGTCAACAGATTGCAGCAGGTGTGTTGCTACGGATGGATGAGTGTTTAGCGGCTTGTAGTTGATTACCTAGAAGAGAAGGTGAGATGAGTTGGCCGAGGACGGGGAGGGGGAGGGTTTAGTTAGCGTGTGAAAATGGGATTTGTGGCACAAGTGGGACAAAAAAAAAAGCATTTTGATGTGTTCATGTGGAAGTTTAAGTGAGAGTCATTGAGCAACCAACTGAATTAAACACTAACTGTGGATGATTTGATTTTGTTTTTCTCTGCTAAACTGTCTTAAAGATGTGCAATCGTGGTACAATTTTAGAAGTTGACTTAGAGAAATGCAAAGTTTGTTAAAAAACAAGTATATTCTCAGCGTAAGAGTCTCAACGGTATGTTTCCATCTTACTCGTCCAAATTTTTACAGCCTCATGCTCCATCCAGCACAATTAGGTGTATATATCACTTACTCTTGGACGATTCAGGTTAAAAGGTAAAGGTGATTAAGCCTTTTCAGTTGTGGCTAATCTCTGGACTATTTCCATATCGATCATTCACTTAAAATTGATTTAATTTCTTCTTGCTGGCTTTTAGGCCTGGTTGAGTGGCATATCTTGGCATTTTTCTTGCAAGATTTTTTACATTATTCTGGACATTGACAACATGGCAACACTGAGGCCCATGGAGCTCCTTGTGCTCCTTTTTCTCTCTCAGATTACTGTTTTCAAGGTTAACACTTTTAAAGTTTTCCTTGTTTTGTCTCACCTGCCACTGCTGCTGTCTCTCACTTCACCTTGCCTTTTCCAGCCCAGTGTATCATACATTCTACAGCTGCACCCATTCTGCATCTCTATAGGATTCTCATTCATGCCAGAGTCCCAGCAACCTTGAATACATGGCAGTACAATGGACTTATCCATCCAATTATTACCTGCATGGCAACAAAGAGCGAGTCAGCGTTGAATAGAGATGCGCTTTCTTGCTTTTAAGTAGTACCTTCTTGGACCTTGACACAGTTTTTATATATATAAAGTCCCATCTAGAGCTGCTCATTGCAATAATAGAACAGTGGTCTACTGCTGACCGCTGTGGGATTAGAGCTATTATGAGTTATTCAAACTTCTCTTGATCTCATTTTCAGCTTCTAGCTGATGAAGGGTTTCAAACTGTTAACTCCCAAGCACATGCAACCTTAGAAACATCCTTTACTGTCTCTAGGCAACCATGAAGTCAGGAGCTGTCAATCATCGCCCTTGCATAGGTAATGGCATGAGTTATAGGCATGCTAACTAAATAAAGAATAAGCTTGGAACCTTTAACTGTTGTGAGATAGCAAAAGGCATGAGTAAATAAAAATATGAGTTAATTATTCTTTAAATGTATCACTTATAGAAAGAATAGAAAGAGAAAATCAAAAAGTGCTTGCTTTAATTGGTAGCGCAGACTTCCTGATAGTAAACAAAACTGTTTCCATGCTACATAATACTGGACGGATGAACTTCATTGACAATGTGTTCCAATAACATCTTCACATCTTTAATGCCAGTTCATTCCCACCTTGTATATCGCTTTAGTCGTTCAGAATTTTTTCTTTTCATGTTTTTTGCTCTTTGACTTCTTCTTGTTCTGCATCCCTGTAAACAACACCTATCCCATTACATTCCTTCATGCTGTAATTTAAGCAATCGTCCAATCACATTGAAGTACAAACACACATTGTTTGTTCAGGAGACAAAGTGTTGGATTAATTGGTGTGATGCGTGAAGTAAAACCATTTGCTTATTTTTTCATCATTATTTCAAAATCCGAAGTTTAAAAATGTAGTTGTTGACAAAGTCACAAATTATCATGATATATTAGAGTGTAATGGATGAAAAAAGATAGATAAATAGATAAATACTTTATTGATCCCAAGGGAAATTGTAAAAAAAAAGAAAAAAAGGATGTTTTTGGAAAACTACAAATGTCTGCTTTCCTTATTTAGCTTTTTTGCATTTTTTAAATGACCACCCCAAAATGATAATTAACATGAGCTAATTATTAACCTCTGAAATGTTAAATTACTTTATTTAAAGCACAACTGTGTCGAATTGAAGCCTCAAACTGAAGCTGCTAGCATGACTGCAAACTTGTTTTTAGTCTTGGGAAAACTCAGAAGCTCTGTGACACAAGAGGGGCAAAAATATAGATTTGATTAGATGTACAAATATGTGCAATCCCATCAAAAATAAACAAGAAGAGGGTATTTTCCTCCTAATGCCAGTGTGTCCTGTCCTTCATAAGCAGCTGGAGGTGGTGGTTCAGACATTTGTGTTGCTGCACATTTCCTCCTTTATTGATTATAGATGTCATTTTGTTCTTCTCTGCAGTCAGTGGTATAGTATCATGGTGCATTGATTATAATTGATAGTTAACAGCACAGCCATTTTCCCATTTTGCTGTTAGTGTATTGACCTTCTCCACTTGCAGTTGAGTCAAGATACTTTATCCAGTGGATGAAGTAAAAACATTCTGTGAGAGGGTCTTCAAAGGTACACATTTTTTATTTTCTCTACAGTTTATTTATTCAATTTCCACCATTGGTCCTTGTGATGGACTGGGTCAACAGTGGCTGCTGGGATAGACCCCCAGCCTCCATTGGAATAAGCAAATGTGGATGATGGATGGATGGAGGGATAGCTGGATGGATGGAGGGATGGAGTTTGATGGCTCTTGGGATGTATCCATTATAATTTAATCACCATCAGCATCAGGATGCACAGTATAGATTGCAGTTCAAATTCTTTGCATTCATTAAGACGGAACCTATTATTATCATCAGTCAACAGATGAGTCAAATGAAAGGCTTCCAGGACTAAATTTAATGTTTCCTTTCTTTAAACATATGATTAAATATCACTAATAGCGTCACTGATTATGATCTTTGCCATGTTTATATATGCGATGCCTGTAGCCTCTTGAAAAGTTGAATGGTGTCATCAAGACAAAAGGACAGTCTGATAATGCTGTTGTTATAATCAAGATTTTTGTTTGAGCAAATATGCCCCAGAGTGGATTTACGGTCTTAAAGTCTTGCATTTCTGAGGTGCTTAGATGTGTGACAAAGGCAAAATATGTGGCTAAACAGCTTTATTAGAAATCATCTGTACTAATAAACACTTAGACTTCACTTTTTTTTTTTTTTTTTTTAAAGATGGTAATTTGGATGCTAATGGCACTTTTCAGTCTAGTTAAGTGTATACATAGTGAAGTTATCCAACCTCCAGTTGCAATATTTCTGTTTTTAAGTCCAGGTTTGAGAGCTTCAGTTTTGGTCTGACTAACACAAGGATTCAGTTTTTTTTTTGTGACATGCTCAGTGTAGAGATGAGTGGTCAGATTTGATCATTAATTTCAAACTTTTATCGGTATGAAGCTAATAAATGTGTCAGGTTTATGTAGAGCTCATGAAGCAACCTTTTTGTTGAAAAATATGAATATATTTTCACTTTTCCTTGTAAGAGAGTGTTGCATCTAAGTCTAAAATGATTCAAACTTATTAACTTTGCACGTAGGTGGTAGATATGCTGGATTTTAGTAAGCAGACAAAAAGTATTCATACAGAAGCTACAAAAGCATTCACCCATGTGCCATATGTTGTATCTGACATAAAAACACACCTATGACCTACATCCAACACCACAATAAAAGCATCTTTACACAGTCTGACAACAGGTAAACAAACGTTAAACTGTGCTTTTAACTCTGAATAACAGGACTCAGAGTAAATTTTACACCATGTCTCCTGATGTATTTCTACTTTTTTTTATGGAAGTCTTTAATCCTCCAGCTTTCTATCAGTTTTAGTCAAATCTGGCTGGTAGCTTTTGCATAATTTTGCATTTTCACAGACAAACGGCATCAATCACCTGTATAAACAATTAGCTTTTGAATCATTTTACAGATGCTCTGCATTTCTTTACACTCTTGTTATTTGGTGTGATGCATTACTGGTGTTGTATTTCTGGTATGATCTCCTGATTAAGCATAAAATTGCCCCAAATGACCTGACATGTTTATCAGCTGCATCCAGGCTACTGCACAGCTGTCCTTATACTTTAGCTTACACTGCAGTCTCCTGTGCTGAACAGGCTTTATTGGCCACCACCTCCTCCTTGACAAATCCAGACACCTCGGAGAGAAGTTGACTCTAACGCAATTGACCTCCACATGACGACCGGTATTTATGTCTGAAGAAGAACAATCTGATTTGCTGAGGCGGAGGGCCAGGAGGATGCAGACTAGGGATTCTTAGTAGAGTCTGAGGACTCATCGGGAGCTCATTGGGATGTGGGTCTGTAGTTGACCTGGATGGAAATGGGAATAGACAGAATCATTACACAGCATTTTATACCACTCACACATTTTCAGTTCTACTCCCCATCCATCCCCTCAAGGACAAAATGAAGCAGAGAGCAACCCCCCCCCCCTTTCGTTCCTTCATTCCACCACTGCCACCTCCAAACTGGTGCTGAGATCAGGGGCTGTCAATTTGGCCTTCAT
This sequence comes from Leptatherina wallacei, assembly GCA_028567055.1. NCBI lineage: Eukaryota > Metazoa > Chordata > Actinopteri > Atheriniformes > Atherinidae > Leptatherina > Leptatherina wallacei. The sequence continues at coordinate 7,641,104 of JAOXYM010000025.1, forward strand.
TCCTCCAGTGATGCCACTTGCCCCCTCAGCAAGAATGCAAAGGGTGCTGGTTTCGTGCAGCCTGAGCAGACAGCATTGCAGCTTTTTTACAGTATAGTAGTTTTTTGCAAATTTTTCATTTTCTGAAATGTCTGGATCCCAGTGACCACCACTAAAGGATGGCATGTTGCGTAAATGAGATGTCATTTTATTTGCTGTCCCCACAATTCACCAGTTCAATATAATTGTCCTAATAAGCATTTGATGCTCCTTTAGACGAATCTTAATGGAGATTGGGGAGTGAATGGCTTCTTGGGGCCCTGGCTCTTGCGCCCTGCTTGTCCCTGGTCAGCCGGTGACAGTGGTGGCTGTCAGCCATTGTCCCTGGCCCCCTGGGGGCCTTTAGTCTGTGGCCACGTCATTGTCATTCCTGTGGTGGGCTGGTTGGGTTTCATGCTCCGTAGTGGCTGCTTGTTGGCAAGACTTTGGTGTCCTCTTTGGCAGCTGGAGAACGACCCATCCATCCATCCTTTTATTGGAGGGGTGGCAGTATTCAGTATGCTTATACTTGAGTAAATAAACCCCAAATAACGTGTAAGTTGGATGATTTATCGAAGTACTTTTGTACAGATGGTATCTGCTAATGTCCACAGCTTTATTTTCCATAGACAGGTCATAAAATCTCATTGTTAAGGGGATCAGGCCTTCTTTATCATCCCTCCATACAGCTCCCATTAAGATTAGCCACCTGATAATGGAAGACCTCACCGTGAAACAAGTCAGTTTTTAATGTGCTTAAATAGAAATAATAAGCATGAAATAAGGAGCTTGACCTGTTGTTTAGAGAAAGACACAATGGCAAAAACATTCTGGAATATACTGTAATGCAATATTACCTGTCTATTTAATTACCCCCCAGAGAAAGATTGTGTTGTTCAGCACCACTGATCTTAAATTAGACATTTGTTAGGTAATATTATCTCACCGTCTCAAACCTCGCTTGGTCTTGTGAGAAATCACAGCAAACAATTTATCCACATTTCGCCCGTGAGCCATGACATTTCTGCAGTGTTGATATTGATACTCACGTCCATTAATTTCCTCATTTGGAAGCAATTATGCTTGATGTCATTCATCAGAATGCATGCATGTGCATTTCAGCGAGAAGCGCTGCTAATTTGCACCGCCCCTCCGTCTTAGTAATTAAACTGCAAGAAGAGGTGGGGCACCTGATTGATTTCTTTAACCTCGTGTGTACAGAAAAATGCTCAAATAGAATTCACTGTGACATCAGTTTTGCTCAAATACAGAGGCAACTGGTGAGAATGCTGTCACCCTTTCATACCATTACCATTAGCATTGAAATTTAATTGAAATCTTACATTAAAAAACAAGCTAATCTTTCTCACGTTTGAGAGCAACCACCACCCAAAGGAAGGTTCTTCATCACTGCTGTTATTTCAGTGTTTTTTTTTTTTAGCAAGCACTAAGCAGCCACATGTTCACCACCCTTTCTGATGCCTACAAGCCTTTCTGTGTCTGTCTGGTTTCTTTTTGGTGCAATTTTAACTATGCGAGACAGTCACCAGGGAACCAATTACTTTTCAGAGATTGACTGGTTTCATCTATTTTTTATGGGAGGTATAGTATGGAGGGGTTTCCTCATACCAAAGCCTTCCTCTCCCCCGAGACCATCTGTTCCAAGCCTTGTTCAGTACCAAGAGTGCCACTTTTCATGATACTAGTAAAAATAAGAGTAGTGTGGTCTTGCAGGGCACAGGACTAAAGCCAGTGATCTATCTAGACACCTTCCCTTGTTTGTCTGATTCGAGCTGTTACAATGACTACACATTTTGAAAGGGTAACTACAGAGGATACCAAGCAAGTGCCACAACCCCGGTGTTAATCATTTTCCTTTTTCATGATTCAGTGTGCATGTACCGAATGTTAAATAAATGCTCAATAAGAATAATACTAAGCCCTTGTTGGCCGATTGCTATCGCAAGACTGACTCCCTGCAGTCAGACCAATGTTCCAGGCCTACAGTAGCTATCTAGCATATGACTTTACTCCTGGCAGCCTTGTCCAAGGGCTCCACAGGCTTAACTAGGAGATGCGCATGAAGGCCAGGTGCAGGTCTCTGGATACTTAACTCTTCCCCCACTCCTTAAGTGGAAGCACAGGCAAGATTTTAAAATGATTTGCAAGGACTACACACATTTTATTTATACACTAAATTTCTCAAGGAAAAAAAGTTTCCCTTCTAAACATTAATGCTTAGTTTGGGCTGATTCACTGTGCTGCTATGCATTATTTTACCAAGTACAGTATGATATTCTGTATTTGTAAATAATATTAATTGTGGCTTTTCCTTTTCATAAGCTTGATTTGTTTGTACAAATTCACTTTAAGCTAATCTGCTGTGTCATTGTCTGGAGACAATTAATGATGCACAAACAATAGACTTGAAGTGACTTAATATATCTGGTAGATGTCGTTACAGTAGTTTAGGGTTCGGTGGATGACTGTGGTTGTCCCCAGGTGGGCAATGATGGTAGAAAATCATCCATCCATCCATCCATTTTCTGTACCGCTTAATCTATGCAGGGTCGCGGGGGTAGAAAATCAGTAGAAAAAAAAAATTAAGATGAAATTTTCACATAAATTTTTCTTTTTAATTCTTTTTTTTCTTTTTCTTAATTTGGGCTTTACAATTGAGACCTTCTGGAGAAGTATACCCAAATAGCCAACATTCACACTGGTCAGTGTGAATTGAAAAAAGTCCTGCGTGTTAATTGGCTTCAGTTTCCAAGATACAGCTTCAGGTCAAAATTGGATTGAAAAATGTGATGTAGCAATAAAAATGGTGCCACTCCAATTATTTTTTACCTTCGACAAGGCGGAGGTCGTGTATTTGGCAGCAGTGGTTTGTCTGTCTGTCTGTTAGCAACATAACTCAAAACGTTATGGATGGTTTTTGATTACATTTTCAGGAAATCTCAGAAATGGAATAAGGAACAAGTGATTCGATTTTGGGGGTGATCCAGATCACAGCCTGGATCCAGGATTTTTAAAAAAGCTTCTTTATTATGGGGAGATAGGGATAATTTTGCCATTAGAGCTTCTAACTCAAAAATAATGCGCACAATCATTGGCAATAGTTTTTTTTTACAATGGCTTGGCAGAAGTCTGCACTCTGAGTGCTTCTAATAAAGTTATCTTTTTATTGATACCGATAACATAACTTTCCATTCATTTATTGGTTTTTCATGTAACATCATCAAGATTCTTTTCATGACCAGTTTGTGGATGGGTTGGTCCCATCGTGGTGTATTGAAATACAACCTCAAACGAATACACTTTTAAAGCTCATGAAGTATAATGTGAGTAATATCAGATCATTTTAATTGCTGAAGAAACCTCTAAAATCAGATTAAACAACAAGGTTTCATAGTACCGTTTTTTTGCTTGCCTCTTTTAAACTGCAGTAAGGTCATCCCTGTAGAGGTCCTAGCAAAGAGGGGCCCACCTTTTGTCTTGTTTCCCTGTTTTGCAACCAAAAATATGAGGTGGTATGCCGTTCTCCTTTTATCGCTTCTGAAATGTTCTAGTTTCAAATAGTTTGTCTGGGTTTGCCTTGAGAATTACTTAGCCATTAAATTCCTGGCTAAATGAGCAAGGAATTACAAGAAAAATGTGATCAATTATACCAAGAAAATGTTAGGCTCAGCCCTCAATGGAAGTATTGTACACAAGCATATTCTCGCCTAATTCTATAAGCACAACACGTTTTCCTGTCATGAGGAAATAAAGTGTGTTTGGTGTAATACTTGACATTGAGTAGAATGAAATACAGCACAGCAACAGCCTGATGTTGGAAACTGGAGTCTAATGCCCTGCAAGGGAGATGTAAACTACCCTCGTCAGCAAAATGTTAATGTTGTTCCTCATTACTGCCGTGTAGTTGAAAATCGCACATGAAATAAACCATCTCCTTCTATTGTCCATGCATTATAGGTCGAGCACCATGTTGCAGAGCACAAAGGTGGTGGTAATGACAAAAAGGGTGGGGGAGTTGAATTATGGGACTGATCCCGGTGGTACCATAGGTGTGCTCAAGGCTCGTGTCCCTCTGCCATATATTTCTGCCTCTTTCATCACGGCTCCACTCTGAGCGCCTCATACATGTAAAGCAGCTTTTTGATGGAGAGAGGGGGTAAAGGGGAAAAAAGAGTGTCAGATGGGAAGATGAGTGGAGGTGGTCAGGGATGCTGGAGGAGGGCAGTGATATGGAAAGACTGTTTTCATCCATCTTTATTTACTCAGTGTTGATGGATTGCACATGCTCTTTCCCAACATCCTGCTCAGAGTCACATTTGTGTCCATTTACACCCGAGAGCTGCCTAGTTTTTCATTGTTTAACTCAGCAGCTTACCGGAGAAACTGGGGGGGTTAAGTGTTTTGCACATTGGCACCTTGACAACACTTCTAAAGCTTTTTCCGCAGATCTTTCCAGCTCAAATAATTTTTCAAAACTTTTGCTATCTCAGGAGGTGGAATTCATCGCATGAGACGTAGTTTGGAGCAATTGTTTTGGCCTCTGCAGGATTTTTTGACTTTAACAACCAGCTTCACGTCTTTTGAAAATAGTTTTCAGATATCTACAGTAGAAGTGTTGATTTCTATTGATTTTTCTCAAGATAATTTGTCATTTTAACATTAGTATTTGTGAAAAACAGGCAGACTTAAGGTAATATAATGAGTCAGAAGGTTTGGAGGGTTTGGAACAGCAGAGTGACAAGATGACTGACAAATTCCAAACTCTTCTCAACCTCCACAATGTTGGAAAAACTCCAATGAAAAGTACTGCAAACATACATATGTGTGATATTGCAGTCCTGAGACCACCGTGCCATCTGTAACCACTGCCTATATGAGCCATATGAGGCTCAGCAGGGACAGAATGCAGTCCAGTGGGGCTTCTGCAACCAAATCCAAAACTATTGTACAAAAATGTTAAGAAAAATGTAGACACTCAGTACAAGTCTGAAACATACCGTCTTGGTATCTGGAGAGGAGGCGGTGAGTTCTCTTTTTCTTGTGATTTTTCTTGTAGGAGACTCCCAAATGGCCGCCTTTATGTCAGGTTTGAGCCTGAAAAGCTAAACCTGGTTTGAACTGGAAGATGGCATTGTGGGCCGTTTTGAAACTATAAAATGGAAATTTCTTAAAACTGAAAAAAATTCTAATTTTAACAGGAGCATAATAAAAGTAATATAATGCTGTTTACTGCTCAGACATATTTCATAGTGTACTACACATTAAAAGTCTGTAGAAAAGGATTGCAAAACATAAAGAAATAATAGCCTACAGTATGTGTGTGTTTGTGTGTGTGTGTGGCTTATGAATGGACAATATGGCAAATCCGATAGCATGGTTTATAAGCTAAATGTATGGATTTGCAAGTGTCTCTTTTAGTCGGCATTGACCAGAGCGGAGCACTGAAGCATGCTGTTGCTGAGTCAGAGAAGCAATCCAAAGACTTCTTTGCTCAGAGCGTTGGCTGCACAATTAACAGGGGGAAAAATCATGGCTTTTATATGGATATTAAATCATATAAGATGTCATTTCCCATTAATGATGTTTAGCTTGCCTTTATATTTCTCTACATTTAGATAATGCTGCTTCTTTCTGCTCACTCATTTACTTTACAACAGTCCCAGATGCTGCAGCTGATGTATTCATTGGTCACACTCGCATAGTGTAAATCTGTACACTGATTATTCCCAAACCAGGCCTGAGATTATAGATTGATCCAGTCATACAACTTAATCACTTTTCTCATCTCTCGTCCTCATTTATATTTTATTCACATAATGTGTAACACGCAGGCATAACACAACATAGAAACCTGTTTACTTGGTGGAATCAGGAAGGCAATTGTAACACAAACATGTGTGGCAACGACACAATTTAACCATGTGGAACTTATTAGAATCTGTAAGCAGGGATTTCACATTGCTGCAGCATTGCAAGGTAACAACACAATTCTTGACAACTGCCTTAAGTGCCAACACAAAACACAAGATAGTCGTGAAGATCAAGGAAACACCAGCTGGAAGACCAGACAAATGTTCATCACTCAGATGTTACATGCCGTACCTTTAAAGCTCTCTGCAGCACAAAGATTAAACAAAACGCTATCGCCCATCAACCGGCCCCAGTTGACACAGATGAAAACAAGGGATTTAAGGCCGCGATAAAGTCTACAGGCAAGAGCTACTCTCCGCCCTAATCCTACTGGTTTAGGGAAGCATACTTATGTCGAGGATACTATCTGCAGCACTATCAATCTGCAGGCACCATCTAAAATGGCACTATCGTAGGATTAATGAGAGAGAAAGAGGAGATGTTTTAAATGGCCACTCGCTGTGTAAGAGCATTGGGGTTCAAGGTTGTGCTTCTGGATTACATTGAAGCTGGACAGCGGTCAGACTGATGGCTCCAACAAAGGTCACAATACCTCTCTTTGTGCCTTTAATGTGAGCGAAGGTGTGTAATTGAGATGTTAATGGGGAGGATAATGATCCACTGTGACCCTCTCTGCTGCAGTCGGGCCCCACCACATATCAACACTCTCCACTTATAGCATCTTGGCTGTTAGAATTCGGAGTCGAAAAAAGGAGACTCTTATTACATGCAGGGTTGACAGGACCAGGAGCATATCATTATGGTGTAGTTGTAGAGATTTGTTACTGCATGCAGGCGTGAAGCTGACAAGGCCTCTGCCAATTTACTTTTCAATGTTCAATGCAGTTCTGTTCTGCTGTGCACTGATATTAGAAATGAAATGTTTCCTGGTCAAAATGCAACATATGCTTTTGGAAGGAGATATTAGGTTTCTTCAGATATTTAGATAAAAACATAACTTAGTTAAAAACAATGTAAAGTGCTTTTTTTTAGGACAGTTTAAGTTACCAATAACATTGACTATTAAAGCCAGCATTAATTTTATATCCTTGCAAATAGATTTCATTTAATTCCTGTGTTCTAACCAGTAGTGCTTAACCATTAAAATTGAGAAGAAAGAAAAAAGCAATAAAAAAACAAATTTGATTAGCTTTATTACAAGCTTTTGGACAGGAGGAAAAGGAACTTAAATCAAGAAGAAAAAATGTGTGCCCTTTTTTTTTGGGTCCTCAATGAACTATAAACAAACTATACCTCCTTTTTCTGAGTGTTGGATATCTATAACAACTATAATTTCCTGTCCATAAACTACAGCATGAACTTAAAGCAACACTCCATCCATCCTTGTCCTTAAAACTCTGGGTTTCTGATAAGAAACCACACTTCACAACTTTGTGTTTTAGTCCGGTGCATCACTTGACAGCTGCATTTTGCACAACACCGTTTCACATGCCAGCAGCTGGATATCAACACACTTTTGAACAAGCACCATGGCTGATTCAGCAATATTGCCAAACCCAAAACGAGGGAAGAGAGGAAGAGAAAAAGATAAAATGAAAGTCACCATCGGACTGACTTTTACTGGCGGAAAGGAGAGCTCAGAGAAGAGACAGGATGTGAGGTGAAAGCCTAATTATCTTTCATTAGAAGTGCCAAAGTTCAATACTGCCACTTTAAAGAGTGCAAATTTCATACATCCATATTAAACTACCCTAAAGTCCAGGGAACGTGTTTTGTCCTAGTTTAAAACCCTGTACTATCACTCTGATAGTTTATTTATTGACTTGTGTGTATATGTTGTTTTTTTCTGCCCAAAAAGGGCATGTCACTTTCAGACTTGAAAGCTGACTTTCAAAATCTCTATGGAACAAAAAGGACAACATACACATGCAAGGCTCTTGCAAAAAGAATGGACTAGTTGCTGGGAAAATGTGAAAAATCTCCCCATCAGCACAGCTGGCTAGATCACTCAGATGCAACATTGACCAGCAACATAGCTCAGCAGAACAGTCTCAGCTTATTGTCCAGATGAACTGGACGGCTGCTCCAGGAAGCAATTCTGTGAACACACTGTTACACATGCTGTTCAGTCAGGTGGTGTTTTCATTGATTTTTTAAAATGAAATATTGTTATTTCATCACATAAAGCCTCTAAAATGAGAAGAAACACCATATCCCAGCTGCCAACACCCTTAGACCACCAAAGGAGTGCAGACATGCCAGACGATGCAGAGCTTTGACAGCCTTCCACCAGTCAGTTATCTCACTCCTTACTGGGAGCACTGGTATCTTGATCCACAACATGAGAGAAGGAGACAAGAAAGAGTGTGCCACACACCCTTTGATTCACCACCTAAGATCCTCAAGAGACCAGCTCAGGATGACGGCATGCAACTATTTTTAAACATGCCGTCATCTGGATCATTGAGGTGCACGCGATCCTCCCCACTCCTCAGTTCTGGTGCTGTGACTCCCAGCCCCTCCCCGATAAATGCAGCGGGGAGTCTTACTACGCTCGCATTGGAAAACCAACTTACCATGAATATTGAAAAAGGTTTTTAGCATGCAGCGTGCGTGTTGCTGGGTGAGTGTAGACATTTAGAGCGTAGTGAGAAACTGCCTTCATTCTGATGGTAGAGCTGTTAACATAACAACACCTCACTGGTTGCTGCCTAAACTGCAAAATCCAAAGCTGAAAGGAAATGTGTGACTCACGTAAAGGCATGATTTCATCTTGGATATGCATTTGTGAAGGGACAGTGAGCTGTTTGAATAATTCTGTGAATAAATGTGTGACAGTCACACAAATAAACACATATTAATGAAGATTTCAGGCTCTAACTCTCTTTTCTTTTTGGTTGTTTTGTACTAGAATTTAGCTGTCTCTGACTAAGATGTTAAGTTATGATATTAACTGCTTATTATTTGCTAATTCCACGAGCCGAAATATCCATAGACTAATTATGGTCTCAGCTCATTAAAGCCCAAAGAAATGCAGCCTAATGGCTTCATTATTTGCAGGAGGACAGGCAGACACCATTGTAAGGGTTTTTGTGTTGGATCCAAAAACAAAAACGTAAGATAAGTGCTATCCTAAGGTGAAATTTTGCTGAAGTGCTCTAGCCACAGCCTGAACCAAGCTACATTTAATTTTTCAGAAGGGCTCTCAAATAAAATATGAGATGAATTGTGAGGAAGTAAAACATATTAAACAGAGTGAATACACATTGTGCTCCAGCTAAAACAAATAAGATCCACAAACTTCATGTGGATTTGATGTTGGCAATTTCACCCTGCCCAGAAACAACTTGCCAGCTCTTGGAAGCAGTTTTGGAAGTGCCGAGGCCAGTAAATAGTCTTCACGCTTTGGCTCTGTTCAGACTTGAGAATGTAAGGCCATACTAAGACTTATAGTGAATACACCGTCAAAAAAGCTCAAATATTACATTTATCTTTCAACACACTACACAATGCTGCTTTTAAAGCAGTCAGAACCCCATGCACTGGAGTTTTATGTTTCAGCAGAAAGCATGTAATGAGCTTCATGCTTCAGCGGAGCTTTGGAAACGATTGTGTGTGTTATTTCTGTGGTAACACAAATGGGAAAAGGAGAGAGGTTGCGACTACAAAGAAGCAATCTGCCCCCTGGTGTAGCATGTGCTTGGCTTTATTGTAGAATGAAGGGACTCAAGTCTTAATAAGTCATATTGGTTGTTGGTCTTAAAGAGGTTGATTCTTGTTGTGCCCATTGAGCCTAAGAAATTGCTCATCGCAGAGCTTCTGTTTGTTGTGCTGATGAATCACTCATTCCATTGCAGTGCCTGACTGGAGTCTGTGCTGGCTTTATAAACCCCATCTGTGTGAACCTAAACCGGAACAACATGGCAGTTTTGTTCGAACCAGTTTCCTTCAATTGTTTTATTTATTTAAATCAATTTAAACTCAAAACCATTAAATTAAAATTGCAAAAAAAAAATCAATAAATTCTTGACAAGCCCATTGCAAAAAAATCCCCTATGCATTCTGCAGCCGTAACATTGGTACGCACACACGCACACACACAGCGAGTGTTCTCTTTGTGGCAGGTGTGAAGGAGCTGAGAGTAATGATACTCTATGAGGCTGGCTAGTTTTACAAGTGAACCATGACACTGAGCACGTACTTTGCCAGGTATCACACCTCTGCTTCAGGCTGAACTTTATTAATTCACACCCCTGGACTCCTTCCCGTCTCTTTCACCCATGTAATTAACCTAAAACAGCTGGTTCACAGGTGGCCCTCACGCACAGCAGAAGAAGACCTCTAGATGTTAAAAGTTGATGGAAAGATTGCACAAAATCCCAAAAAATGGACAAAAAGTAGGAACCTAGGACAGATCACCATTAGATTGCCAAACTGTCCTAAAAACAAGCATAGATGTTTACACTCCTACAGTTTTTTCAGAATCAGCAATTAACTAAATATGCATGTTTGAGAAAACAAGGAAGCACCGGGAGAGCATGCAAAATGCACATGTGCACCACTGGACTGTTAGCCCAACACTGTAAGACTGAGAAAGAAATTCCTGTTTAAACGTAAAATGATTTAATTTAGTTTTTTTTTTGTCTGTGGATTGTTTCCATCAGTTTCAGAGCTTCTGCACGAAACTATGTCTGTTAAGCATTTGTTTTTGCACATTTTGTTTACTTTAATATATCAGCACACTGTCTCAATTCAATTTTGACATGGCTTGGATCTAAACCAGACCACCTTTTATAAGAAGTCCAACTCATCTGACTTGCTTTCCCAATAAATTCTGCATGCATGTTTTCTCTTAACCAGCTATCTGGATTTTAAATAAAACAAAGGCTGTAAATGATATATAAGTTTGGAATAACTTACCAGTTTTTTCCTTTCTGTGTTGGAAAATGGACACTTGTATGGATCTGCGGGTGGGATTTTGAAGTGCTTCTTTTCGTTTCTTTCTTATTTCCAGACAGCAATTATCTTGTCCTCCTGTTTACGTCTTCGTCCGTTTCTTATCGAAAACTCGTTTCTTGACTCAGCCCTTTGTCCGCTCGCCTTTGTTGTCTCTGTCCATTTCCTGTGAATCTGATTTAAAAGCTCATTGCATCCATCTGAACAGAACACACATCCTCCCCCTTCGACCTGATCGTAATGGTCCCCCCCCCCCCCGTTCGTCCTTCATCACCTTCACCTCACTGCCGACCTACCTCCCCCAATATCAAAGCAGTGTGCACAGGGTAGCCTTTTGTAATTCAATTCAATATCAGCCCGGTCCTTCACATCAACAAGTTCACCGCTTCTGACAATTCTTGAAACGCTCAACACCTCCCTCGCTTCTTCCCTGTCCCTTCCAGGGTTAAGGCGAGTTTGATCTTCTGCTTTATACTGAATAGGAGCCAGGTCTTTTGCTGGATACTGAAATTGCCTGGAAAATCAGATCTGGACTTGTATCATCTGGGCAGGTGTGGGTTGAGGTTTACAATACAGTAAAAAGAAAAAGATGAGTTTAAATCAGAGGCAATGGAAGCTTCAAAAGACCAGATTACTTTTCTGGACTTTTTGCTTTAATCTCGTCCCGTATAAACACATTCATGATGTGTTGGCTCGCCACGTTTTTCTCTTTTACACAACTTATCAGCCACACACCCAAAGTCTGCATTTGCTGTTAGTTTTTCTGCATTTACATGATGCTGGTATGTAATCTAAGCTACATGACCATGCATGACAATTTAATTAAATAGGTTTTTTTTTTCCTCAAAAAAAAAGAGCTCACCCCTTGTTGGAATTTAATTTGCACTAAACAACCCCTGGGCTGTTCATTTTGCATGACAGGCAGATGACACACTGCTTCATGTAATGCTGACTTGCATGTCTGGTATTGCCCATTTTTCTTTCACAGCTTCTGCACTGCAGTTACCTCTTTTTAACACGAGCATTAAATTTCCATTTTTCCTGGTGGATGCGCTCGCCAAATCCTGCGTTTTTATGGTTACTGTTTACACTATCCAGAACAAGCCGTGTACTTTCTGTCTATTTAGTTTAATGCATCAAGCAAGGCCAAATCAGGTTTTGATGAGCTTTGGTGTAACTCACAAGAGCTGCTTATTTAGTTTCACCTACAGATATTTTTGGCCCGTTGGCCGATACCCCCGAGGGAGCCAAAGATGTTTTGTTCTGGAATATTGATTTCTCTCTGGTAGGTCTGGCTCCAGTCCCTGCTGTTTTATGAGGGGGCTTGATACCGCATGGAAAACATCAGAATCTGTCTTGCATCATGTCAGCAACTTAGGACTTGTGGAATTTTGAATTAATAGTTTAAGAGTTTTGTTTGGTTTGTTCCATAAAGGCCAGATACAACAAGTCAAAGAGTGTTCTGTCACTCTTAGCTTGCTCACATCATTATATATATAATAGTATATATCTGAATACTAGATTTCATGGTTTATGTTTCCATCAAATGTGGAAACGTTTTTAACAAAAACTGTATCAACCTCATGGTGGTATTAAAGGAAGAATCACCCTTAAGTCTAAAGGATTCCTTATTAGAATACCAAATATAATGCTAACATTATTTAATGCCCTTTCATTGCAAAGGCATTAAATTCTGCTGTTTCACCTAAAGC
>JAOXYM010000025.1:7656607-7671171 GCA_028567055.1 Leptatherina wallacei
AATACCAAATATAATGCTAACATTATTTAATGCCCTTTCATTGCAAAGGCATTAAATTCTGCTGTTTCACCTAAAGCTGGTAGCAAATCCTATAATATGCACAAGGTGTACTTCACGCCAGTGGTTCATAGTTTCAGTAGTAAACACTGCAATATAAACATTAACAAATATTTTTTGGGATGTATGTACACTGTAAAGTATCCTGTTCTCACAAAGCATCACATACAGCGAGTTGTATCGGGACCCAAAACCAAACCAGCAAGCTATGGTTCAAGAAAAAATACGCTAGTGTCGCAAGTGACTCACATGGAGTACAAACCAGGGTCTTCAAGACCAAGTCAAGTGAAGAAACAGTGGTCTTAGAGAGGAGTTTAACTTACAAACTAAATTCCAGTGACTTATTCTGCTGTCACCCCTCCTACCTCCAAGTCAGTTACGATTTACACAACTACAATTTACACAAAAGGAAAAGAAAACAGTGTGACTGATGGACTGTTTTAAGGTGAGTATAGTGTAAGGTTTTAAAATGACCATTGGATGTTATTGACCTCAGAGATGCAGGCAGATGGTTCCAATCTTTCGGGGCCTTAAAGGAGAAAGACGACCAACTTCCCTGTTTCCAAACTAAAGGAACAATAAAGGAGAGGTGGTCTATTGTAAGGAGTAGGCTTGTGTTAACTGAAATAAAAAACATTTTAAACATGGTGGTACATCAAAATAAGCACATTTGAAAACAAATTGCAACCAATGCCACTTTCACCTCCTGTCAGGCTGTAACCAATTAAGTTTCTCATATATTGTACAGTGATGAGTTCTATAAATACATCTTAGGATTGATCTACATAGAGTATTAAATAACACATTTAATGGTTTGAGATATATGTATATCATATGTGTTTTGATAGATTATGTCAGCATAATAAAAATCGGTAATATTACCTGTGAGACGATTTTCTTTCTTATTTGTTGTGTAAAACAATTGGATGATCGGTATAAAGGCATTAAGCAGGAATACATATGTTTGAGTGGATTGAATCAATGTGGTTTGAATTTTAGTTCTGGGTCTAGCCAGACAACCTAAATAATTAACAGTAGTTTCTCTGTTAATTGAAGAACCATTATCAAAATTAATATTTAAATTTACTGAATGAAGAGTATTTTGGGTTCCAAAGAGCATGCAAGTAGATTTTTTTTATGTTAAGTTTGAACAGATTCACTTTTAGCCACTTTTGGACTAAATTTAAATCCTTCTATAGTAGATTTTGTAGGTGAGGTATATTTGTGCCTGACAAATAGAGAACAGTGTCATCAACGTATAGATGAGTTTGACAGTTGATACAGACTTGAAGAAGGTCATTGGTAAAAATAGAAAATAAAAGGTGGCCGAGAGTAGAGCCCTGTGGCACACCTTTTTCCATAATACAATGACCAGATTGAGGACCATTAAAAACAACAAATTGACATCTATCAAGTAGATAGGCATTGAACCATAAAAGAGCATTCCTACTGAGACCAATTGCTTTGAGTTCATCCAAGAGTAAATAGTGGTCAACAAGATTAAAAAGCTTTTGAAAGATCAAGAAATATGGCACCTACTGATTTGATCAAAGGAAGAGATCATATCGTTTGGGAATTTGAGTAAGGCAGTAGTTGTGGAATAGTAAACCTGACTGATTGGGAGATAAGATGTCAAAATGATTAAGATAATTGTACAGTTGATGGAATATTATTTTTTTCTACGTATATAATAGAAATTGGGCGGTAATTGTTTAAATCTATGTGATCTCCTCCTTTGAAGATGAGCGTTACCCTTGCAGTTTTCCATATGAGAGGAAGCATGTACTTAAGGATAGGTTAAACAGGTCAACTAGTGGGTAAAAAAGTACACTGGATCCAAGTTTAAGAAATTTGACTTCTAAGCCATCGGGACCCACACTACTGTTATTTTTAAGTTAATTTATTGCTTGTTGTACATCTGAGTGTGAAAACCGATTGAAAGAAAATGATGCCTCAGGGACTACCTCATTTAGTGGACCTGGAATTTAATGTTTAATCACAGCAATTGATTCAAAATGGATCCAGCACAGCTCAATAACAAAATTGTAGACAAAAAGAATTCAACGCAAAGCTAACCAGATGTTAGGAAATTGATATACGAGTGCCATTGTTGTGTTTTTCAATGCATGCGCAATACAGACAGCAAAAATGTTCATGGGCAAAATAGGTTGAGACATGATTGTTAAGCAAATCTTCACTTTGGAAATCTAATTTTTGACTAATAATGTTGTCTGCATGTGGATGACACAAACCTTGTCATCTCTTTATCCTTTGTCCGGCCTGGTGGTCATGCTACATAGTTTACACACAGCCAGACTCTCGTGCATTCATTGATGACTGTTGTGTCTTGACAGCCATTGTGATAATGCTTCATAATCTCACAAGACAAGTGGCTCTGTGATGATGACAAAGGATGTCAAAGGGCCTTGGGGCCTAAATTGAAATGGATCCATCAAAATAATGCCATTGATGTGACTTCACAGTTAATGCTTAGTGCTGCTGGGAGGCAGGCAAAATGTTACTGTTACTTGTGCAACATTGAGGAAAGTCTTTCTGGGAGAGTTATTGTTGTGTATAGTCAGATTAAATGCTCAAAGCAAGACTGGACAGCCATCTACCAATTTAAATTAACACTGTATTCATGATTTAAAAAAAAAACATTCTTTGAGTTGTTATAAAACAAACCTGGAGAGAGGTTGATTGCTCATTTTGTAATTACAGGCCATTAAATAAATTACTGACTGCCAATAGAGTGTTGTTCATGGAGGGTTAGCAGTTGCCAACTGCACTGATCCCATTTGATTGTAAGGTATGGCTAATTAGAAGTTAAGTGCATATTTATATGTGGTCAAAATCAGCCCCTTGAATCTCAAGAATAATGGTGAATTTGCCTATACGTTAAGGCAAATTAAGTTTAATGGCGCTGTTTGTTTTGCAGGAAAGCCATTTGAGCCTGAGAGTGAGAGACCAATAAGATCCATTCCTCCAGAAGGTATTTAAGCTATGTTTAAATATTTCATTATAGCTCTAATTTTCTTGATGTAGCTTTTATTAGCTCTTGTAATTTATTGTTGTCTCCCAGTGACTCAAGAGAAGAACTGGAAAAAGGCTCTTCGTTATTACATCAGTAACAGTTTTTTGTCTGCGTTTTGTCTTTTTTTGTAACTTTATTCCTTGTATCAAAGCCAGGATAATTAATTAGTTTCATTCATTACATACATGTTTTCATGTCTATTTGGTGCTACACTAAATTACCTGTGTTTTTTGTCCCCTCTCATTGCATTCTGTTGCATTTAGCTAAGTAACCCTGGATGTAACCCACCCCAGCTTTTATTATCAGTTGACTGAAAAAATGATCTCTTTAGCACACAGGCAGTTCTCCATTTTCCTCTCCATTAACTAAAGGGAGTACATAATCTGTTTCATGATTTCATGTCTTTGCTAATGTTTCACATTATCACTGAAAAAAACAACAAAAAAACAAAAAAAACATGAACACAAGTAATCGGACTTCCACTGCTTCATTGTTACATCATGTTAACTTTGAATGTTTTTATTGCATGCACATGCATCTGTACACAGAATTAGTTACCACTAATCTCAATGCATCATGGCTGCATGAGGGAATAGGCTGCAGGTCACGCTCGAAATTAGCCTTCTTGTAGCCGACCAGCTGATCAAAAATTTAATATGTTTCTAGTGGTCCTTGTAGCCACTCACCCTTCCCCCATTAATCACACATCCCCTCATTTCTGTGTGTCCTGTTATGCTGTTGTGTTGGAAAATTATTTCAAAAGATAAATAACCCCTTTTACCGTCTTTGCAGTGCCCATTAATCCCATGTTGGGGCTTTCTTGCACCTCTTTATTCTCATTGCTTCTTCTTTAATACTTCACCATATTAGCACAGTTGTATCAATTCTTAGGTTTATTATTGCTTTCATAGAAGCTTAATCTAGTCATCCCTACTTTAAGGAAGTCATTTCAGGAAGCATTGCTTAATATGTAAGCCTGTTTGATATATTTTATCTCCATGTGTAACATTTCGTTTCCAACAAAAACACATATAAAAGAAGCTCTTCCAGCACCGTTGCCTAGCAGCTCCAGCTCACACTGCATCCACAAACAGCCAGGGAGAATCCTCTGAGCTGTCATTTAGCTGCCAGGCACAGGTGTAAATGTGCATTTAGGGGCCTGTATTATACAGTTTATGTTTTAATGTTCAGTTATGCGACGAACTTGCATGAAACCAAAACCATAATCAGCCAACAACTTTGTTAGCAGTAATAAAACTGAGAGGAGCCTCTTGGGGTGAAGGGAACAAATGCTGCAAAGTGGCAGCTTAGACTTTTTATGCCAAAAGTTCCAATCAGAAATAAACTGTTATTCTTCAAGGTACAGAAGCCTTAAGCTTTTGACTTTTTTATTCCCAGCTGATAATCATTTTCTGTTTTGTATGTGTATGCAACTCCTCTGTATCTGTGGATTTAAACAAATGCAAACTGTTGTATGTTTTTCTCATTAGATGTTCCCATTAGCTTCACTGTCATTTTCAATCTAGACAAACAGCGTCTCCCTTGATGATAATGTAACACACACATCTTTAATACAGACACAAGCTTGGAGAAGCAGTCTGGGAATCTAGTTTGCAGTAAACAGTCCTTTGCTCTCTATTTCTATTCAGCACATAGGCTACTTGCATTATAGCAGTGACTTCAAGGTTTCCAACTTCACTGGGCCAACTGGGGCCTTTATTTATTGAAAAGCTTTTATTTATTTTTCATTTGGATTTCTTAATAGATCTTTTCACAGCCATACAGCTAAGCCTCTCTCTGATCCAACTTTACACATTCACAAATGTACCTTGTAAAATAAGTCAAATAATTAAAAAAGCTATTTATCAAAGCTTAACAAATTCTTGGCACTCAATAAGGAAAAGGAAGCTTTATTGTCGTTACCCATTTTGTCACAGGAAGCAGCATTTATTTTTGGCTCCCAATCATTCAGCATCTACATCAGGGCCGTCCAAAGTCGGTCCTCAAGGGCTGCCGTCCTGCAGGTTTTAGATGTTTCCTGCCACTACGCACCAGATTAATGGTTCATTAACAAGCTTGGGCGGAACTTGACAATAAGGCATTGAAGAGATCCAATTCATTTGAATCAGGTGTATTGAAGCAGGGAAATGTCTTAAACCTGCAGGAATGCATTCCACAGGGACAGACTTTGGACAGCCCTGACCTACATGCTCCCACTAGTTGGATCGTGGAAAAGGTGCCCCTGTCCCAGTTTGAAAGGGTTTATGTAAGAGGTTGCAATCTATCAGCGTCTTCCCCCTCAGTGTGTCTCCATCTTGGTCCTCAGGGACCCCTGCCCTACATGTTTTAGAGGTTTCCAACTCCAGCACACCTGATTCAGATTGATTGAACTCATCAAGTTCTTTGCTAGCCTCCTGATGAGCCATTCATTTGAGTCAGGTGTGTAAAAGTATGGAAACCTCTAAAACATGCAGGGTAGGGGTCCTCGAGGACCAGGAATCAGAAACACTAATCCCCCTTATTTGCATTGTGTCCTGATATATGAGGTTAACCAATCACATCCTGAAGCCCCGGCCTGATCGTACAGATTAAGACAGGAGAGACCTTTTGAGGTTTGTTAGTTATTTGATGAATGGAAACTTTGATCAAAAGCTTGTAGACGAAAAGGATTTTCAGTCCATTTCTTGACAATTCAACTGGTATACGTCTTGAATTTTCTTGTATAAGTATAGATTTGTACTATCAAGGTATCATAACCTTGATAGTAGGCAATTATTTCTATGACTGATTCAGTTATTATAGAATGGACTATTGTGAATTTAATTGGATTATAATTGGACTACAATTAATTGTATTGTATTAAATGTATTGGACTGTGTCTTAAAGTGCCTTGAAATTAATTTGTTTTGAATTGGTTCTATACAAATACAGATGAATGGAAATAAGAAATGTATTTAGACCAAGGTGGTGGACCAACTCGGACATATACAGTACACACTGATGTTGCTATCCACCAAGCAACCGATTTCATATATTATGTCTGCGCTTCGAACGAATCAACATTCTGGAGGATTTATTTAATAGGGTCAGCCTTTATGTGAACAAACAACCTGCAACATCCCACCCTCAGGCCCGCACTGCTGGCAGTGCGAGGGGTAATCCATCGCCCTCAAGACACTAATTCCATCATGCATCCCTGACCTCAACATGAGTGTATGCTCGCTGGTGTCACCAAGATGGATCGGGAGAAAATGAGATAAAACGGCACAACAGGGAGGTGTGGGCGGAGCGAGGGAGGGCAGAGGAGGTGGGTGAGGGTCTCGGAGTGGTTTGAGCTCACTTGTCAATTCCTTCCGCCTAGCAAGCTGGTCGTGTCTTCTCATTATCAGGGTGGCTGGCCTTCACCATCCCAGTCATCTCTACATGATATGGTTATTAATCTGCTTGGTTAACGGGCCCTTCTGTACGTCTCAAACTCGTCTTCATTATGGTAGAGCAGTCAAGCATGCTACACAGGTCTGGGGGGAAATTAAACATTTGTATTTTAGAGACATTTCTGACCAGCATGATTTGAATGAAAACAAGTTATTCTCTTGAAAGACCACAAATTAGATTATGAGATTAATTAGAAATTAAATTCTTCAAAGTCTCTACAGCATCTTTGCCAACCATGATGTTGAGACAAGCTGTCACTCTCCGTTTGGGCTCCCCCAGAGAGCCGTTCTGGATGCTTATTCTTGCCCCAAAACAGTCTGGGTCATGATGAGGCATGCAAATGGGGGTTAATTAACAACACCAATGGTTAGAAACAGAATCAGAATCAGAATGTACTTTAATTATCCCAGACTGGGAAATTTCAATGCTACAGCAGAAAAGCCATGCCACAGGTTTGTTTGCATAAAAAAAAAAGGCTCCCTGCACTCGACAATGTCAGCTACCAAGACAGTATTTTCTCTTGAAAAGAGTATCTCCAATTAATGAGAAGTTCCTGTTGTGTAGTTTATAGGCTTACAATGGCATGGCATCTGTTTAATGTGTAAAATCTAATACCTATGACAACATGGGGATTGTTGGAGGATGAAGTCTGTCCTCAGCAGTTTTCCAGCCAGAGGAGAGTTAATGGCAAGCTGTGAAGATGCCAGGGCCTGTCGTTTTCCAGGCAGTATACTATATTCTGTTTATCCAGGATGCTTTGTTAAATTGCCTGAAGTTATGACACGACTTGTTTTATGCCACAGCCATATGGACCATCCAGGCTTTGGGAAAATGACATACCTTCACCTGAGCGAAGATTTATCATGACATGCACGGTATATTCAGCAAGTTATAAAGCCATTATACATCTTTATTTTCTGGTATTGTAAGGGATTTTACTGGTGTCATAAAGAATTTATTACTTGGTTTTCTGTTTATATTACATCTTTTCAATGCACAATGCAATTTTCAGTCCTAACTAGTGTTAAGAAAAAACCTACAGGTAACAAAATACACTGTATCCTCCCATTAAACTCTAACTTTACCCATAATAATTGGTAGGACTACACAGGCCTTGCCATGATGCATTCTCCGCTCACTATAACAATGCATATTGCAGCTGTGTGGCAGGGGTGTCCAGCTCCGGTCCTTGAGCGCCAGAATCCTGCAGGTTTTCAATGTGCCCCTGTTCCAACACACCTGACTCAAACTTATGAGTCATTGTGCAGAGCTTCATCAGCAGTTGGATCCATTTAATTTGGGTCAGGTGTTTTGAAGCAGGAAACACTGAAAACCTGCAGGACAGCTGCCCTCGAGGACCGACTTCAGACACCCCTGCTGTGTAGCATTCAAGTGCAACATATTAGCAGAAATGTGTTGCACTTAAAAGGTTAAGAGGTTGCTTCAAAGGTGATCTCATGGATGGTCAGAACAGATTGAAGGTGTGGCAATGTGTTCCTGGAAGCTTTGTTCATCAGCTCTGCAGAAATGAAGATAAAACGCGAGGAAGAGATTTCCTGAATCATATATCCCTCCGCTTAAAATGCCAGCATTTTGATGCCATCTTAGTGCACAAGCTAATTTTAAGTTGAATCATTTTAACAATTTTTCTTTCAGATAAGACAGTTATGACATTTATTCTATGTCAGTCAAGCACTTTTGGTGTGGTCATAAATTGTTATCAGACTAGGTTAAAAGAGAGATGGTACAAAAACATAAAATGGCTCCAATCATAAGGTCTGTTAGGGGTCATCCTACCATCTGCTGCATTCTAGGATGATCCTGTCAGGTCAGTGGGATCCCTTAATGTGGCCCAGGACATTTTTTAATTTAAAGTGCTGGAGGAATGTGACTCCATGTGTCCCAAACCACATCTGAAAGTGGCCTTAATTTAATACTGTCCACTTGTGATCCAATTAGCAAGGGCATGTTTTAACACTAGGTGTGAACAGGACCCTTAGTGGTAGAACCATTTCCTCTTAGGTTCCTATATATTTGAAATACACATACTTTAAGATGCATGTACTAATATAATAAATAAGATTTGTTTTGCTGTGCTTTTGACTGGATTAGCCAGTAGTGCTCACATTTATCCATAAACAGTTTCTAAGTGAGTTTCCCAGTAAAATTATGAAGGTTCAGTATATATCAGTATCTCAATATAAAATGACATTTACCATAATGATGTGTTTTATTCACATTATCCAGTCTAATTGCAAGCATATAAAAAAAATCTATTAAACTAAAATGAAGAAATTTATCTTTTTTGCATTCAGGAAATAATATCCAGCATTTCTCTTCTGAGAATTGTGTTTTTGGCCCTATTATTGGCGGCTTGCCCAGGAAGCCCTTACATTTAATTGGCTTCCCGTTTGTTTTGAGCTGCACCCATCCATTACGATCCCTCATAAACCTGATGGTATGAAGCCAGAACTGCACCTACTGTAGTTATCTAAAGGGGGAGAGAGACGGAGCGATTAAGATGTGTTCTGCAGCTAATGTCATTAATCGTCCTGCAGGAAGCACCCCACATATTTCTCTTAGATATGGACACCCTTATCTTTGAAAACACACCTCAGCTCACTCGTAATCTGGCGACGTTTTAAATGTCCTCTATTATGGCTGCGAAACCAGGAAGCATAGGGCATGGCCAAAGGCAATAATGAAGGACAAAATTACTTCCAGTTATGACCTTTTAATTGGATTTGGCCTCCTTTTTTTCTCCTTTTTTTTTTCATCACTCAAAACAGTTTTTGTGAGGGATGTCAGCTGATGTGCAGAATTTTAAACAGTTTATGGTGACAAGAAGCAATCTTTTTGAGGGCCATATCTGAAGGGTTTGCATTTTAAGTATCAGCTGTTACAGCTAGCATAAACTTAACACTATTTTAAGTCAAACTATTAAATTTTAGGTTTATTCCCCACCTTTTGCTCAGAAGTTTAGCTTGGCTCCTCTCCTCAGATAATCTTAATGTTTGACTCTTTCAGATTTGTTTGATGAAAGTATATGTTAGAAATCCAGATACTTTTTTGTGTGTGTCTGGTTAAGACAAAAGCTGGTTTATCATGCAAAACATGATGAATTTTCTCTAAATCTTTCCTTTACTTAGGTAAAACCATTACATAATTCTTTATATATAAACTGTAATGTTGTTCTTTAGCATTTGGAGGTGTTTGCCTTTTAAAATACCGTCAATTTGCAGCAGACATGAAGCATATTAAGTCTTTAGACAGCTTTAACCTTGTACATGGCATGCTGTTTTTGTTCCCAGGATAAAGAAAAACTTGCATGTCACACATTATGACTGTTGTCAAACCCCTGCTTGGCTCTTAAGTGCTTTTCAAGCTGTCTCTCTCTGGCATTACCATCATTATTGACAGACCTCAAACGCCTTCCATAAAGACTCGACGAGCTTGTTTTCTTGCTGATTCTCAAGTGTGGTGTTGTTTAAGAGAGAGAAAAATGGGGGAAAAAATTCAAAACTTTTGAAGTGGCTCTGCATGTCTAAAAGACTAAGCAGAACATTCTGAACAATTTGCCTCTTTTACACTATAAACTCGACCGTAGTCTGCGGGGAATTACTGCTTTAAAGTGAAAGAAAATGCACTTAAGGCTTGAGATTGAAATTACTTCTGTGTTTTGGTTGTTAGATGGGTATAATCCTCACAGGCAATTGATTTTCCAGAATGCTGCAAAAAGGTAGGATGCAGCACCTTGGTGGGAAATATGAGGAATGAGAGTAATTTTCACAACCAAAGAGAGTTGAATCAAAGTTTATTGCCTTTTTTTCTTTTTTTTCCCAGAAACTTTTGGTAAACTATTTTTGAGCTTATAGTTGCTTTAATGTCCTGCTGCATCGGGTATACTTTCTGTCACACCGTTACAATTCTCCTGGGATTTGTTTTATTTATATATTTCTTTTAAAAGTGGAACTGCAGGTGGTAGGAGCTGCATGAAAGATTATTTGTGTGAACAAAAAAAAAAAAACACCCCCTGAATCTGCAGTGGAAGATATCTTTATCTGTGGTTGTATGAGGAATTTAAACTACCGTCCCCTGATATCCACTCTATCTTCTTCTCCAATCCTGACTGAGACTTTAAGCAGAATATGTGCAGCTGAACTGAGATTATTGTCATTATGTGCGTTTTAGCTACTATCCTGCTTATATTGTTACAAATTCCATTTATATTCCTCTCTCTGTAGGTCTTAAACTGCAGCCTGCAGTGATAAATGTCTGAGATTTGACGTTAAACCCCTTTGCAACATTACAGGAAATCTCAAATTAACTCTTGTTAAAATAGTTTTAATGCAAATGTGTGTAGATTACTAGACTGATTCTGGGGTCATGGTTTTCAGAATCAAATAAATATTATATGCTGGCAGCTCATAAACCCAAAGTTGACCTTGTTCATAGTTGTTTTCTCATAATGTAGATACAGTTTATGACTGATGCAGACTGCAAGCCTAGATCATACTGATCTAAACTCGTGTCCTTTTTTCCTTGAAGGACATAAAATATATGCATAAAGGAATAAAGTCTCAAGGTGTCTCCAGGAATTGTCTGAAAAAAGATTGTTCTTCATGTTTAACAAGCAAAAAGAAGTTGACTTTTGGAGGTTCCTGTTCTAATGATCAATTACTGTTTCTAAGGTTAATGTACTAAAAACTGCATGGTCAAGGTAAAAAAGGAAAGAAAAAAGAAGGTGTCTTTAGATTCTCTACATGTTTCAAGTTAAAGTACAGTAGAAATGATATTCAAAGTCTCCACATTGATGAATATTATTCTAAAATTGCTGCACAATTTGTAGACGGTTTTTTGAAGATAGCTAATCCTCTGCCTGTTCTTTATGTCTAAGAGGCTCAACCTCTCTAAGGTGCCCTTTATAAGACCATACATGCCACTATGTGTTGCTAACTGTTGCCACTAACTGTTGAACATGTCGCCACTAACTGGGTTACAGTCAGTGGCAACATGTTCCTCCAGCTGTTTCTTTATAGCACCACTTACTTTCCCAGCCTTTTGTTGCCAACATCCCAACTTTTGGTTGCTCCCATTAAATTCAAGTTGAGCTATTATTTTTCCTGAAATAGGAAAATGTTTCACTTTCAATATCAACATCTATTTTCTATTATATTGTTAATGAAAAAAATTGATTTATTGGATTTGCTCATCACTGTATTCTATTTTTATTTACATCTTACACAGCATCAGCACACTTGTAATTAGCATAATTAATTTTCAGGCATAATTGATTATATCAGGATAAGAGTAATAACTGAAGATGAATGGATATGAATCTAGTTATGACTTTTTTGTAATCCTCTTATCTTCATTTTTTTATCGATTTTTTCTTTTAACCACCTATAAAATGAGACTTCTCTATATGCTGTAGTAGCAAACTGGAAATACTTTGGAACTTGTTGTCTGGCACACACTTCTCCCATCATGGTGTTCCTACTGGTGTCTCCACATGCTACCACTGCACTCTTTGTTCCTCTTCCTTTGGGTGTGTGCTTGTGTGTGTGTGTGTGTGTGTGGATACACACCAAGAGAGCATTTTGAGGATGGGTTGGATCTCTCTGTCTGCTCCCCCACCCCATCTTCCCCTTGCGTCGCATGCATGTGTGTCTGTCAGTAGAAGTGTTTGATGTTGTTGAGTGTAAGCCTGCATGGCATTTGTATGTAAGTATGTGTGTATTTCTGTTTTGGGGTGTGCGAATGAAGAAAGGAAAGAGTGTGTGAGTGAATCTGTGCAGGATTGCTGTGTGTGTGTGTGTGTGTGTGTGTTGGGTGAGAAGTATAAATGCAAGTACAGAAAGAATAAGAACACAGAGGAAAAGCCCATGGAGTCTTTACACATGTGCATGTTTGTTGCATGCCTCCGTAGGTGTGTGTAGTGTAGAAATCCCCCCACTACCCCCTTACACTCCCTTACACACAACTCCAGGGACTTCCATGTTCATTATTCTTCCTAAAAGAACCATTAAAATTTCATCAGTGCAATGCAATCTGTAGTAGGGCGGGGGGTAGGAGCGTGCAAGCCGGTGTGTGTGTGTAGGAGAGAGAGAGGGAGAGAGACATTCAGCAGTGTGAGGGGAGGGCACTTGCATCCTCCACTCATTCACCGCTGCCTGCCTTCGTGCCTGTCTCCTCCTCCGCCTTTTCTTCTTCATCATCTTCTTCTCTGGTGGCTCGATTCCCTCGCTGAGAGCACGCCGAAGCGCAGATTACGACTCCTCTCATGATGTGAGCCGCCAGCATCCCTCCCGTTTTTCTTCCCTCCACGCACCCTTCCTCACTCTACTTCCGCTGCTCCTTCTTCCCTCTCTCCCATCATCGGAGGATGTTTTCCTCTGGCTCAAGGAGGAAGAGGAGGTAGCATTCAGGACGGAGTAGTTGGATTCTCAAGAAGTTTTTTTTGTTATATTCATTGTGGCAGCACACAAGTTGGGATGTGGGATCCGTGGAGATGGATGCTTAGTGGAATATAGTTTTGAGTGGAATCTTCCTTTAAAGTATTCTATGGAGCTGAAAGGTGAGACTTTAGTTTGATTGTCTCCTTCTTTGGAAACTAACTTGTTGATTAACAGGTGAATAAAGAAGGTGATGAGTGTGTTTCCTTTGCACGCAACTTTTCTGAGTTTCATATATTTGGACATTTTTGAATAGATGGATCCGGTGTGTTTAATAGCTGATTCTTGTAAAGCAGCGAGGCTCATTAGGGCTGCTCCTTTCCCCGCATTGATCAGAAACGCAGGGGGAAATTAGCTGTAGCCTTTCAAGACAGCGGGAAGTGAGCGAGTCATGGTTTTCCTCCACATGCTCCCACGCCCACCGCCTCCACCAGAGCCACCACCTTCCCGTATGTCGCTTTGTTTTGCCGGCACACACTCTCGCAGGTAGATCTGATGCCGCTAATTGTGTCGTAATTGGGTTTCCCTCTCAGCTGTGGAGGTTTTTGGTTTCTGAGCTGCTTAAAACCACAGGATGAAAGACTTTGTGTAGTGTGTGTGTGTGTGTGTGTGTACAAGTAGGGTGGAGTGTGTGTATGAGTGAAAAAGAGGGAGAGTGTTAAGCTGAGCTGTTGTGAGAGAGTGTGTGTCTGGACTAGCTTGTGAGGACTGAGTGAGTGAGTGTAGAGCTTTTTTGTGCATGTGTGTGTGTGTGGGTTGTTGGTGCTTGTTGCCCGTGTGTGTGTGTGAATGTGGCAGTGGGCATGAGTATTCATTCCGTGCATGTGTGCGTGTGTTACTTGCCGGTCCATCTGTGGAGGTCTTGTGTGATGGATGGTGACTGACGGAGAGTGTGAGGTGCGTGAAGGAGGAGGAGGAAGAGGAGAAGGAGTGGGATGGGGGAGGGTGTTGGGAGGAGAAACTGATCCTCCATCTGTGTGTGCGTGTGCGTGAGTGTGTGAGTGTATGAGGGAGAAAGAATCTAGGTGGCAGAACAGTACATCACCGACTGGCTAATGGAATCCTGGAGACTTGAAGGGTCCTCTCCCGTTCCTCCTCCATCACCACACCCCACCCTCCACACCAGAGTCTGGGTGGAGTGTCTGTCTGAGCACTGATCTGTATTGATACATATTCAAATACAGTTTATGGGATTTTGGTGGTTAAACTTAAAATCTTCAAGACTTTTGTCATGGCAGATTTTGTTTTGGCAGCATCTGTTTTCATGGCTTTGTTTCAGAGTGATTTGAATTGGCCCGAAGGTTTATAACTTATAACAACTTGAGTTCTCAACACTAAAAGGAAAACTACAGTTAATCCTGATGTGCATTGAAGAAATATTCTATTTCCTCAAGTTCATCTTACTCTCACTTCCAAAAGCATGTTGATTTCATTGCTTTGTTCCCTTTCTTCCATCCCATCCATCCATCCATCCATCCATCCATCCATCCATCCATCCATCCATCCATCCCATCCATCCATCCATCCATCCATCCATCCATCCATCCATCCATCCATCCATCCATCCATCCATCCATCCATCC
>JAOXYM010000025.1:7671605-7688470 GCA_028567055.1 Leptatherina wallacei
CCATCCATCCATCCATCCATCCATCCATCCATCCATCCATCCATCCATCCATCCATCCATCCATCCATCCATCCGTTGATCAATCCTCCCTCTGGTCCTTCATCAATGCAATCTTCTTCCCCGCCCTTCCTTTCCTTCCTCCATCCATCCATTCACTGCCCATCCCCTCCCATCTAGTCGTCCCTTCCTCTTCCCTCCCTCATCTACTTATACTTCACCCTTTTTCCTCACTTATCACCCATTCATGCGTCCATTGTTCCTCTTCTTCATCCATTGATTCGTATTTCCTCCCTTTCCTTTATCACTATCCATCCATTCATCCCAGCTTCTTTCTATTCATTCCTCATGCTCTCTACCCTCCCTCATTCCTTAACCTTATGCCATCCCACACCTCATTCCTAACCTAATTGTTTCACTTCATATCTATTCATCTACTCTACCATTCTTCCAGTCCATCATTGTCAAGGCTTGGGTCAATGACCTCCTGGAAACCTACTATCAGCCTCTGTATCCAAAGCCACTTGTAACAAATGTCCCAGATGAGTTGAAATGAGAACCTCTACATCCATACCCTCACTTCCAATTCTCCTTCATTCCACTACCCAGACTCCTCTTCAAAGCAGTAATCCTATAGGCTGCTGTTGTGTTGTGGATCTTACTTTTGAATTGAGGAATTATATTATGTCACGCTAACATAATATAACATCAGTCTTTAATGTCATGGGGATGGTTTTTTTCAGTCTGGATCAGAATGACCAACAGATTGATGCACTGCAAAGCTGCCAATGCCACAAAAAGAACAATGGCATTCAGTGGATCAATTATTCAATTTTCACTGCTAATTGATTGATTGTGTCGTGTTTGTTCACAAATCTTTCCTGCATGCGCTGTTTTACTTTCTGCCTTCCCAGCTTCACTTAATCTTTTTGGTCTGTCCTCGGCTTGAACAGTCAGCATAGCTAATTAGATTTCACGTCACAGGGTCTCCAAGGTTTTAATTTGTCTGAGCTCATCGTCTCATATTCTGCCACAAATTCAAGTGATTTACTGTTTGGAAGCCATCTGATCTGTGATCAAATGATATTTCTCAATTTTTTCTTCATGCTGCTCAATGAGCTCCTGGATTTTATACTGAATTGTAGTTGTAGTCCAGCATTATCTTTTTGTTCAGCTTATATGGTTGAATATTTTGTTTCAATTGTACATATATCCCTTTTGCTTGGCTGATAAATAAGAATATCACATTTAATGTTTGTAACAGTCTATATGCACAGCAGACACATGGGTGCTGGTGAAGCTATTTTTTCAGGAGCCATGAGAAGCCTGGAAGTATTGATGTTGCACCAGAATATCCCAATCTGTATGTTTTATTAGATATTATCCATTTCTGTTCCATTTCTGACAGGCCCTGACAATGATGGCAGGTTTCGATAAGCATATCTTTTCCCCCAACTATTGCCAGCATTTATGGTAAGCAGTCGCCTCCCAGTCTCTCAATAGCTGCCCTCCTCACACTGTTGTGAATATAAAGAGATGATACACTCGGAGATCAGTGCTTGTAATGCTGCTGTGCTGTTATTTCTCATTTTCGGGGGCCTGGGTGAGATTTAGTGGGGCTCCAGAGGCTCAGTAAACATCACGGTGCAGCGCCGGGGGAGATGCATGTGTGTGAGTTTGGGTGAATGTATGTTTATTTTCATACAGTGCATGTGTTTGTGTTTATCAAATGTTTGCTATGTGGAGAATACAGATTGTGTGCAAGTATTCAGAATTACAAAAAACATACGTGTGCACATGCAAAGCACCCCATCCCCCCTCTCCTCTTCTTCTTCTTTCCCAGTCTTCTTTTTCCCCCCTCTTGGATTTTGGGGTGTTTGCATTGAAATGTATTTGTATTTGTTTCTTTTAACAGGGCAAGGCTTTTCCTCAACATCACATTGGTGAGGTCGTCTTAAACTGAGAGAAATTGAGTCATGTTCTGCTGTCGGCGGTATATCAAGGAGGCAATTACAACTTTCACGGATCTATTGGTAATAAAAGAAAGGTTTATGAAGCGTGAGCATGCCAGACTTGGAGAAAATGCTAACAGAGGACTGGTATTTTATGTGGAGGGGCTAAGTGAAGGGGGAAGACTCAGTTGTTAGATTTGTGGCGTATTTCACTTCGCTGTGCTGTGACACATCTCATTTTGACCCTTTGACCCTCGGTTGAGTTTGCCGTTGACTGTGGCTTGTGTGCGTGTAAAAGGCTCACACGTAAAATTTGCCAACAGACTCTTCTGTGTAATAAGTCAATCTCCAAACTGCCACCATGTCTAATTGAGATTTTAAACCTTAGATATGATCTGTCTTCTTCCTCTTTCTCTCTTTGATGCTTAGCTTTAAAAACATCATAAATAATTAAAGATAACCTCCCCCTTCCAACCTCTCCTCCTTCATTCTTCCCTTTCCCTGTGATCCACTACTGTCGTAATGAGATTTTATGTTCATCCCAACACAATATCACAAGACTATAGTGTATGTGCGGCTGTAATGCTCCACAAAAGTGTCGCAAAGGGTGTAGAATGGATTTGTGGCTTGCAGAGGACACTTGGCAGAGGGAAATAGCATTAATGTAATATATAGGAGTAATTGGGTGGTAATGCTGCTTGTATGTAGATAAATGGTGGAGCAGGAAAGTAGGCTTTTTGGGTTTTTGTTTTTTTCCCCTTTCTTTTCCATCCTCTCTTGTAAACAAGCTTGGAGAAGGACGGTGATATAGCTAGACTGATAGGGTAAGAGACTGCTAAGAGAAGGTGAAGGGTGGGAGAATGGAAATAACATACCTCCAAATTTATTTATTTTTCTTTTTTTCCCCCTTCAGTATATCAGGATGGGTGATAGTTGCAAGAGGGGCATTAACATGTTGCAAAGTTGATTTGTACGCACTTATTGTGGAGTTCAATGGATTATATTTAACCTTTTAAAAACTGAGATCCCCCAATTGGGGGATGTTGAAAACTGATAGCCAAACTCTACGAAAATGGCCATTTTGGAGACCTCATTTGAACTTTTTTTTCAGGGAAGCCTGAAACTTTTTTCGATTATGCTATGTGCCATCATCATTTAGTTTTTACCAGTAATACAAATACTGATATATAATCACCTTAACAATTCTCAAAAGTGTTCCCTTTACTACCACTCCGAAAGTATTCAAATAAACCATTTAGTTGTGGAGATATATTCATTTTATCGTGGGTATGCCACTTTTTTTTCGCAGAAAATTAATTAGTAAATTCTTTCTTAGAGCCTTTTCTAGTTATTTATGATTTATTGACAGACTATAAGCCTGAAACAACGTCAATTATTCCCATTAACAAGGCAATATGAATGCATCAAACATTGCAAGAAGCTACAACAAAGAAAAGTTAAACAATTAAAGATCACTTGAAAACTTTGACTCCTGATACGTTCAAAACAAACCATTTCCACGCATTTAAATGGACTGCGCCCTGACATTCTAATCTAATTATGCAAGGTTTACATCTGCAGCTTCCTTGTGTATAGTTTTGATTATGTCCTAAAAGGCCTTTGTGAGTAGACCAGGTAACTGTACACAGAATTCATGACAAACACACATATGTGCCGAACACATTTGACACTTTTTGCTCATTTTTGTATTGCTCTCCTATAAAATACATTTACTATTGATATCAACACAAAAACACTCCTCATTATTGTATAATCCATGACATGCTGACAAAACACTTGAATTTGCGCCGCATATATTTTCAATTATGTTGTGCCTCCAGTGCACTCTACACAGATACCTCTTTGAAGTATTTCCACACATATCACACAGGTAATATTGTGTTGTGTGGTACATGTGTTAAAGGGCTGCTGCTAATAAGGTACAGAAGTATTTGGAGGTCTTGTGCGAAAACAAAAATTGTCAAATGAGCCTGCTGGTGCCCTTTTTTGTTCCTCCTCAAAGGTGCAATCCATCAAAATGCATGTTCAGATGCAATTAGAAAATCTTAGTAAGCAAAGCTAATTAAAGCCTCATATAACTTTTTTCCTTTTTCAGAGATGATATGACGCTTCCCTGTTATTATCTGACATTATAATCATGTCTTCACAATCACAATCTTGTGGCAAAGGCACAGGAGTTTGGAGCAATCTAAGTACGGTATGTGACAGCTAGGATTTAAAGAGTTAAGGGAAATAATGGTGGCTCCTGGATAGGTTAGTGCAAGAGCTACTAATGCATCAGTTATTACAAAACCGAGGAGTATTTCTTTGATAAATAAAAGTAAAAATAAATTACACTGAAGGCTTTTTTCAGGAAAAGATATTTTCATTTTTACCCTTGACTGGTTCAGGCAAGAGTTTGATTTACCAGCTGGCTCTACAGGTAGCGGTTCATTGATCTGATTGGTTGATAGGTAGTGATAGACAGACGACTTCCCAGATGCCTCCATGAGACAAACCATCTGGCATGTCGGCTTATCAGATATCACTCCTGAATCATTTTGCCGTCACTACCAAACACTCTGTCATTTCTGGAAATAATAAACAGTAAGGTGGCAGGGAAATGTCAGGCGCGTGCAAGTGTGTTGCGCAAAAAACAAGCGTCGCAAAATTGACACAGCAGCATGCATTCCTCAAGCTAATGAGCTGCTGCGTCTCGTGTCAGTTCTCAGTTTCACAATAATGATTACCCTGTTACAAAGAGCCACGATACCTGCAGCCATGCACATACACACATTCACTATGCTGCTTTCTTTCTCCAGTTACCGTGACAACAGAAAAAGCCAGTACCTCTTTTGGTGCGGATTGTTGCTTTTTACTAGCTGCAGCTCGTAAAATCAACCCAAGTTTAACCTCTGGTTTATAAAGTCTTGGAGAAAATGTAAAAAATTTACAATCTATTGTTTTTGGTTTGTACCCTCTCTCTGGGCTTTCACATTGTCTCACCATGTTTCCAATCTTTCTTTTTGCCATGTTATTCATTCTTCTTACTACGTAGAGAATACAGATTATGTGTATGCATACACACAACAAAGCTTCAGACTTCTTTAAAGCTCTGTGGGCACCTGAATAAGATTTTAACTTAACTTTTTGTATGTAAAGTCAAGGAAATTTCTTGAACTCATTAAAAAAAAAAGTCTAATTATGGAATAGCTGTAACCAGCTTTATTATGGTTGTAGAAGATGATGCCCCACAGAGAAGCATTCCTTTGACCAAAACAACAAAATGTATCTAACTGAAGTTTAAACAGCCTCATTTGGGGCCTGACTGTCCAGAGCACTAAAAGATTTAGTTTAGATGATATCTCTCATTGCTCCTGCCTCAGGACTGGATGCACACCCACATATATTCCTTACACATGCATATGGCCTCTGCAGGCTTGTTTATGTTAATACAACATTGCACATTTTGCACACCATTAATATTTATTGTGGCATCTGGTTTCTTTGTTCTCCCATATGGTTCCCATTGATATGCTGCGCTACAAATAAACCATAGTTCAGTTATCGAGATGTTATTTGCTTTTTAAAAAGCACTATGACGCTTTTGTGTGGAAATTTTATGCTTTTTTTTCTTCTGTTATGCATTTTTTATACTCACTGTTGGAGTCTGTTGCCATTGCTTGTTTCATCATACCATAGGCATCCCATTAGCCAACTGTTGGCATATGCTTGAATTGCATATGCATCTTTCCACTTTCTACCCTAAGTTTTCTTAGTAAAACTGCAGAATATGAAATTATACACTGTGGAAACTAATACGCATACTGAGAGATGAATTCTGCATTCCACCCATTAAATGTAAGAGTTTTAACTATACTGAGGTTTTAAAAAGTGGGCTGCAAAGTGGTCAATGCAGTCCCATAAGAGCTATAATGTGTATAAATGGATCCCTGTGGAATTTGTTGTTTCATCAGGATTATTAATAACTCCCTGTTTAGTCTAGTGAAGAATGGCAAAGCTATTACAAATGCCCTAATTGCTGAGAAAATGACTATTTGAGTATTTGTCTCCAGCTTCAAGTACACAGACACAAGAAAAGACACATGAAACACAGTAAATGTACTTACCTGACATATTGCTTTTCTTTTACCATTGACAGATGACTATGCAATTTAAAGGCCATAGCCAGCTACATTTTCTCAGGTTTATAGCTGAGATGTACACATGTGACTAAGACTGTTTGAAAATTATTTAATTTCAGCCACCGCATCCGTTATTTTTGATTGGTTGTGGTTTTAAGTGACACTGATAAAATGAAGTTTACATTTAAAGAATGCCATTAAGGCGTTATTGTGTTTTAATATGATAGAGGGGCGTTCTTAATGTTTGACCTCTGGCCTGCTGAGGTGATGATTTACAACGCGTGCTCCCCCCCCCCAGCCCACCAGCTCTCCCTGAGGAAATCAGGCTGGATCTATGGCTATCATTTACATCTCCTCGAATTAAAGCGGCAGTGTGTAGTTATGGGCCCAGGTCTCATGAATCAAACTTTATTGACCACTTGGAGAGTTGCAGACACCCGTTGAATACAAAATGCCTGTGAAAAGGCCACTGGGCGGGGGGAAATGCCTAATAGCTGTAGAGATTGAAGGTGGGATTACCAGTACGCACCAGGCCGTGATGAAACTGCAGCTGCTACTCATAAATATTTACATTTTGCTTCTGGTAAGATTCTTTACAACCAAAGGGAATTGAAGCACATGTTGATGCTCCCTTAAACAATAAATATAGGAACCCATTAACCCCCCCGCCCAAAAAACATCTATTTTTATTTTCATTTTTTTGATAAATTCAGTATTGTAGCTTGGAGGTTTTTTTCATAGCCTACTATTTTGCTTTTGTTGCAGTACATTATTCAGGGCATAATTTTGGTTTTCAATAATGGGACAGGCCTAAATTTCTTTAAGTAATTGTGGATTGCTCAACTGTAATAACATCATAGCTTGAAGTGAACTCCTGAAATATCTGTTTTGTAGGGAATTTATTTATGTTGTTTTTACAATACAAAAGCTGTGTTCTATTTTACAAAAACACTTTATCATTTTAATGCTGTTATAGTTATTTATTACCTACATTTTAAACACGGTGTGTTGGATAAGGTGATTGTGCTTAATTTTCAACAGCTGTGTTAGTAGCAAATTAGCTCAGCTGTAGTTAATCAATGCTATGTTGGATAATAAGTTAGCATGTCAGTGTTATGAAGCTTCTGTGCCTTATGGCAGGTTAAAAAAATGGCTTTTCTGGAGAATTATAGCTTATAATTTTAAAGAGATTTGTATACACATTTTTTTTTTGGCCTTTAAGTTCAGAAAGATCAACAAAGTGGTGAGTCTTTTACTTTTGCGGAAGGCGAACACAATCAACAGAAAGCTTATACATTAGAATTTGTGGAATTTCTAAGCAAATAAAAACAGTTTGGTGGCTAAGTGCCTGAAATAGAACAGATAATCTTAATTTCCAGTCATACTGCATAATTTTGTTTGAGGTTTTTTGCTTTTACAGCCTCTTTGAATCTAGCATTAGCTATAGCAGCTACATTACCAAGCTAGCAATAGAATTGTCAATCTATGTGAAAATATATCCTCATTTTATGTCATCATTGTAGTTGAATATATCATTAAGATTTGTTATCTGTACCATAAAAGTGTAATTTTACTTTTCGCCGACCCCACTTTTTTATGACACTACAAAATTACCCAAACATGGGTACAGACATGGGGTTTAACCCCTTAATGGCTAAATTTATTTGCAATGATATAAGGACAAAATAAATACAGGAAAAAATCAGTTGAAATAAAAAAGAAAAAGACCAGAATAAAATTAGAAAATATAAACTAAATTAATAACAGTAAATAAATAAGGATAAATCATTTTTTTAAAAAAATCTGAAAATGAACACATAAATATGAGTGAATAAAAACGAATACATGATCAAATAAATTAGTTAAATAAAAAGAAATAAAATAAACAAAGGCCAGAAGGGATTTGTCACAAATTTGAGACACAATGTGGGATACAAGAGGGGATAATTATTCAAAAGTAACCATCTTTTTTTGTTTGTTTGTTTTTTGGACAAAACATGCTCAAATGCCACAATGGAAAAGACACAGGTGTAAATAATTATCTTTTTGAAAATGAAGCCCCTTTATTTATTTACAATGAAATAAAAACAAAATGAATACAGGAAAAAAAGAAAAAGAGAGTAGATGATAGTAGTAATAAATCAATAATCAAATATAAATTCATAAATAAGAGTGAATAAAATAAATTGGTTAGATAAAAGTAAATAAAAATAAACAAAGGCCAGAACTAGTTTGTCATAAATTAGCGACACCACACATCAAAGGGAGAATACCCAGTTAGCTGATTTGTTTGAGGATCGTAGATAGTGGGAAAAAGGCCTGTGAAGAAACTGGCTTTGAAAGCAATGTTGTGAAAGCATGTTGGTCATTATTTTTGTTCAGAAACCAAGGACTACTATTTTATGTGGTTAGAAATCTGTTGTTTAAAAAAACTCCTTGTAAATTTGTCCTGGTGAATCTGTCCTTGCTTCCTTGATAAGGTTGCTCTTAAACTGATGTTGCTTGTCTGGGAGAGCAGATTGAGAATGGCCCCTGACTTCAGCGGCCTACATAGGAGGTCATCTTGTCACTCTGTGAGAGCCAGTACCAGCTATTCTTCTCCTTGCAGCAAACACAAAGTGTGCAGCACTGTTCCCATGAGGTTCCATTGTTTCTTTTGTAATATTACAGGAAAAAAGGGACAAATTAGTGCTCATGCAATATGCATGAGTGTAGAATCCCCCACATGTAATTCCACTGCTGAGGGAAATTGGGAAGTCTAGGAGCAGTACAGCTGTGCTTTTAGTAAGTTTAGTATTCTGGGATTTATTGCCTACACAAAATGTGTGGGGTTTTTTCTCTAAAAATTGGCTTTATTTCCTTCATCAATTATGACAGCTAATATTCCCTGTTGCCTTACAACTTGTTTTTTGAGGCTACTCCATAAAGTAATTGAGCTGTATCCCCATGAAAGGACTGCTTTCACAACTTATTGCTTGCAGGTAACCCCCCTGGGCCTCAATAGAAAAACTTGTTGGGCTTCGGTGCTCAATTCATCATGTCCCAAAAGAACCAATTCTGAGTTGGCAGCGCTAGACATGATTGCTCTTAAGTAACTGACAGGGTTGCAGTGTTACATGGCACTCTGAAACTGGGTAAGCGTGTAGTGGCACAGAGGAGCTGTTAAGATCTGACCGGTGTTAAGGGAGGGGATGAAGATGAACACAAACCATAGTCCCCTAATGACCTGAATGTGTTTGGTTGGGGTGACTGTTTCTTTTTTCCACTGTTTCCTCACAGTGCATTTACCTGGAGAGATTATTGGGGTATTTGATTGGCCAGCTTCAGAGAATGGATGGTGGCTTAACTTGAGTGCTGGAAATATTGATTTCAGTGACTGTTCAATCATGTTTTTGTGTGCAAGGAAACTCCATTCAGTATTTCATCTGTGCTATTGTGCTGTACTGTGATGGTTTTTTCCCTCCCTGGGAAAAAAGGAAATGGTTAATTAAAACAGATTGAATGAGTCTCTTTTGCAAATAATGTTCCACTTTTCCTACCAATCTCATTTCCTGTTGTCACAAACTGTTTACTTTTTCTCTGCAAGTTTTTTTTTGCCTTGACAAATAGATAAATCTTTGTGATTCCATTTCCATTCACTCAAACAGCTTGGTTTCTCTGCCATGCTCTCCATCACATTTATGTATCTATTTAATTCTTCCCTTGTTTTGCCATGTTGCATCATCTGACCCCATCTCTTATGCTCTCATTGACTGTAGCTCCTCCCTGATAACTCACTCTGAACCCATCCCCTGCCAACTACCCAAAAATCTGAAAGATACTGGACATTTAGCTGCGGCTTGGGACGTCTCTGGGAGCCTCACACATCATGTCTTTCACATGGCGATTAATGACCATTGACTGAACTGGCATTTTCCCTCAGCACTGGGATATTTGTCTTTGACCTTCAATGTTTGTCTGCAAAGTGAAAATTGGCCTTAAAAATCCTAGTGTGAACCAGGTTTTACTCTTTCCAAAAGTAGCATAAAGATGTTACATGGCACCCTGAAACTGGGTAAGTGTGTAGTGGCACAGAGGAGCTGCATCAAAAAACCATTCACAATAATACAAAGCACATTTGTTGCAAAGCAAAAAGGTTGAAAAGGGGAGCAGTGTGTTTTGTGTGTGTTTTAAAAAAAAGCAATGCATGTAACATGTCACATCTAGCGAATTAAAACCATGTCAAGTTGCTATTTTTTCTTACTCACACATTGCACACAAATTCCTATTCCCTCCTATTCTGAACAAAATCATCAACAAAACAAGACAAAGAACAGTTGTTCTGAAGCAAGTAGTTAGCTAATTTAGTCCAATATATGCAAATTGCACACACACACACACACACGGGTGAACACTCCCACCAGTAGACAGAAGAAAATATGCCACAGCAACCACCTGAAAAGCAGACAAAAATATCTGGTTTTTAAATGCTCACAGAGTGATGAAGATAGAAACACTCGCTCTCCTGCAAGGAGCACCTGGAGTTGTTGTCCTGCTTCTGGGTTGCATGATTGCAAGCATTGCAAGCTCAAACAAGCTAAATCAAACGAACAGCTAAACAACCAAAATCTACTCATCATTAAATGATCGTGGCTTAGATGCAATATTCTTTGTAAGGTTTTATTAATGTCAAAACATGCATGCATTCATGCTTATATGAATGGATGGCTTGCACACTGAAATTACAGTAAAAGTTGTATTGTAGCTGACGTAGGGTCAATATAAGG
Source organism: Leptatherina wallacei (assembly GCA_028567055.1). Lineage (NCBI taxonomy): Eukaryota > Metazoa > Chordata > Actinopteri > Atheriniformes > Atherinidae > Leptatherina > Leptatherina wallacei. The sequence continues at coordinate 7,682,466 of JAOXYM010000025.1, forward strand.
ACTTTGTAATGATGCTGATGCTCACTTCACATGGTAAAAAATAGGCAAAAGATATGTGGCTGAGATATATGTGTCACCGTAGCTGGTATGGATGCTCTAATATGTTAACCTGACATGAAAACAACATATGCTACATGCACCATGGCCCTGTGATGAACCTGGTGTTAAGTTAGAGGGATGCAATACATGAAGCCATATGAGTAAAGTGAATCATCCACCGACAACTTTTTCTGCTAAGGACAAAGAGGATTTCACTTTGGATACCAAACAGACAGCCTGAACCTTCATGGATTCCACAAAGGAGCCACTTGTCAATCCTGTTTTCTTTCCATGCTTGAACTCATCCCAGGCTGCACGTTTGCCTGACCTAAGAATGACTCGCTCTCCCCTATGCTTCTTTCTGATGGAAAAGAGGTTTGGAGGAAGAGACAACAATCAAAAACAATCACTCAGTGTAGAACAAACAGCATGAAGTAGAAGCTTCTTCTCTCTCCCTCTCTCTGAGCACCATGGCAACATTCACTTTGATATGCAGATACCCTTGCCATTTGTACAGTGCTGCACCAAGGGGAATATTGACTTTTTGTGAGAGGCAGAGATTTTGCATTAATTGAGAACCTAAAACTATGCTTCTCTTTTTTAGCTTTACGTGCATCTGAATCTAATGTCTCATATCTCTTAATTCCCCAGATGTGGATGGAAGACTGTGTTGCTGCCAGTGACTGCACTCTGGGGAAGAAGCTCACATAACTGTTATCAACGCTTCCTGCGGGCTGGAAGTCCTCCTCAATATTCTGTTTGCTCCACTTGTCATAATGACACTCTCTCCATAGCCTTTACCAGTTTGGCTGTGTCCTGCTCCCAGTGCTAATAACTCTCAGAGAAACATTTAGCTTAAACAATACAAACCACCTCTTACAATGGATTGCCTGTGTCAAGGTGGAGGGGTGTGCTGGACACAGGCCCTTGCCGGCAAACTTTAGCCGTCTGGATTCTATTCAGTATAATTCCCGTGATTTTGTTCTGGAGTTATTCTTTATTTGGACCAGGGATGGACACACCAGAAGCCAGCAAACATGGCAAGAAGTCCACAAGTCAAAAACTCGAGGACCAGAAAAAGGTAGGCAAGGCTTTCCTTTTGCTTTTGTTGTTCCGCTCTGCATGCTTCATCTTCTTTGTTTCCTGCTAACTGTGATGCTTTTCCAGTTTTATGCATGTGGAAGCCACCAGATGAAAGTTTGTTTATTGCTGGATTTGTTGTCATCTTTACAAGAAAAGAGGACCTTGTTGGTCCAATTGCTGCTGCTGTTTGAATTCCCAGCTGCACCTTTGCGCCACATCTCCTAATAGCTATTTATAAAAATAAGGAGGGGGTGAGGGGGAGCTGGAGTTTATGCTCCCTCTCAGTGCCTGCAGTCTTTCATCTGAGCTCATGTGGCATGGTGGTGGGCAGGGCTAGCCCCAACCTCTCCTGGGAATACTTATTTATCTCTTTGAGGTGCTTTTTATGTGTTTACCTCTGGAAAGAGGAAATGAATATCTTTAAAAATGAAACAAATAGCTTTTCTGTAAAGCAGGATTGCATACTTTATTGTGCTGATGACAGAGCTGGGATGGATAACAGACAAACAGCCTTGCTTTGAATAATCTGTGTTAGTAGTGGCCGGATCAATAGAGGGAACTCAGACGCCGGGTCAAGTTCACGCTGTCTGCAGAATCTGGGATTCGAGGACAGTAGCTCGAGTCGTGTTTTTCTGGTCAATAAGAAATAATGACTCTGCTTTCTTTAGTTGACAGCACAGCTACACAAACACCTACTTTCCACGTGTGTACCACCCAAAGTAATCCATTTGAGCTGTCATGCTTTAAAGGTACAATAAGCAAAACATTCCTTAAGGAAAGCATGCTCTCATGTGAAGCAAGGGTGCTAGGTGTATGGTGTACTTCATCATCTATGTCGGTGTACATATGCACCCAGGTTCACTTGCAGAACGGAGACCTTGCTGTGATTATTGTGCTCCGGTACATAATCAGTAAAAACCTCCCTGATTTGCTGCTTTGTTCCTGATCTACCTTAGCCTGTCTCGTCCTTCCATTTGCTCTGATCAAACATGACTGCTGCTGTGCTGCTTGTGTTGAGCCGGGTGTGAGGAGCCAAGTTTGAATGCCATGTTTTTAAAGAGAAAATTGAGCTTATTACGCAATGTTTGCTTCTATGATGCCTATAAAGATCCGTCTTGACAGTGTTATAGAGGCGCTAATTATACAGTATGTTTTTGTATTGATGTCATAGTCATGTGTATTAGTTTATTAGACCATGTTCCCGTGTGAGGGATTTCTAATATTCATCCAAGAAGTGTTAGTCTGAAAAGAACAAGACATTCCTGTAATACCTCAAATGAACATAGTCCATTAAAACACAATACTTTGGTAATAAACATTAATTGAAGCTTCAGATTTCAACTATGTGAATTTTAAAAAGAACATTGCTGGTGTCTGGGCTACTATACTGGGTTTCATTAGACACTTGTAGCATAAATGTCCATAAAGGTCTAAAATTAACTATGGAATTAAGGACAAGAGCACATAAAAGAAGTCTCTTCAAGTTGATACAGTCAGCTGAATATAGACTGAGACACAACACACACATATGATGAATACCCATAGGCACACATAGTCTAGAAGACAGATATAAATACACAAACACACAGACGCTGCTCCCCCTCCATCTCTCTCTCTACGTCTGACCTGATTCCTCTAATGAAGTGCTGTTGATAAGCGTAATGATTGTCCAAGCAAGACTGAGGGAACATGTGAAGACAGTAAATGAGCAGTAACACATCACATTTGACACTTTTAGCACTATTAGGAGCTCATAAAAAACATAACTGCACCCTTTTTTTATTTATTCTTTTAGGCTTGATTGCCATCTGGGATTTTTTAAATACTCTTTAAAGCCATACAGAGAAGTATTGCTGCTTGTGCTGTCAAGCAACAATGTGTGTGTGTATATATAATTTTCTGAGTCAATGCAAAATTCTGCAGTAGATTTAATCATTTTGATGTTAACTGGAATTTGGAGGTTCACTTACAATAGACATACTCAACCTGGATTTAATACGGGGTTGAAGCCTCTATATTGCCATTAACATGAGAAGGTTACAACATATCCTATTCATGTGGTACTAAATGGATTCTTATTTCTGCGTAAATGTACTTGCTCATAAAGCTGAGATTGGAACTGAGCAAGTGAGATTAAATATTCATCTGGTAAGGGAATTGGATTGTTGCATTTTGGCCACCATTTCAGTTTGAAGACTAGAATGCAACAAATGCTTTTAAATGAGCTTAACTTTCTTTGAACCTCATCAGTTGCATCGACTCTTTAGCTTGCATCATCTACTCTCTAGGACTTGATAGTTGATATTTGTGAATATAGGCACAATCTTGTTTGCCCATTTTTCACAAGATGCTGAACAATGAATTGCTTTTGTACAGAGTTTGACAGGGAGAGTTTACCACCCATTTCCCCCTTGTTAAATCTTCTGATTATCTAAGGAATAGTTATTTGTGGTATTTTCTCTTCACCGTCAAAACAGTCACATAACCAGTCATGATTTAGTAATGGAGCATTTCTACTGTATGTAAAGAAAATCTGCCTTAAAAATCTGTTTTGTTAACTTCCTTCAGTACATGGTGTTTCCAGCTTCAGTTTGACATAAGAGACCAACTTATCTGCCTGAATTTAATGCCATCTTTAGTCCAAACAGATGCCAAACTAATGTTTATAGGTATAGCTTAGCACACCCAAACCATGTTGTAGATGTTTGACCTAAAAAAGAAGAATGAAAAAGTAGGATATCCCCATTACAGTGCACAGCTGACAACACCAGCTTGTAAATTACTTTATCCCACCCATGTTACTAACTGGGAGATAATACTGTATGTGTTCTTATGGAGCTCACTGTACATGATTCAGAAAAATCTTGTCCCAAATTGATGTCATGTCAGTTTGGAGTTGACAAATTTAATGGTTTAAGCTCAGGCAAATGGAGAATAGCCTTTTGTGTACATTTAACATGTGTACACGTGAAGTTTTAGTCTTATTTTAAAGTTATTTGGACATCAATATAGTATTGACACACCCAGAGGAGACCTTATCAAGGCTGGTAAGAGTTAGGAAGGAAATGCATGAATCAGAATCTTTTAGTGAATTCTATGAAAGGTGATCTAGTTTTCAGTCTTCAAAGACCCATTTTTGTCATTGGAACACACTGAAAACACATTAATTTCTATGTGATTATTAAACAATGTAAACATAGCATAGCATGGTGCATCTCTGCCAGTAGATTCCCCTACATCCTAACTTGAATTTACCGATGTCTGAGTTTATAATCTATCCCTGAAAATACAAAAAGTTTGAAGCCAAAGGAATAGAAAACTGTGTTATGCCAGCACTTCTGTTCTCCTCACCCCAGGAGACTTTATCTTCCCCTCCCTCTTTTTGCTTTTCTTCTTTCCCTCCTACGCTTCACTCTTTGCCTTACGGTCTTTTCTTCAAGTTAAAGGATTCTTCTCTTTTTCTTATTTATCTGTGTTGAACGAAGAAGCAGTAATTACAAGTGGACTGCATACCTCACCACGAGGGAAATGTGTTCTTAGAGAGTGGTCATGAACAGACAAGCAGGGTTGCTAAGACATCTCCTTGGAATTTTCTCATTTGCCAATCAAATGTGAGCTTTCTCTTTGTTTTGGCAGATTTTTTATCCATACATCCTACCAAAGCTGTTGTTTTGAATATGCATCATTCCTATGCTACTATATTATAGCTGGTATAGCTGAACTCTGTTAAAATGGATTGCCCTTCTGTAGACGCTCAGATTTAATGGACTGTTGAAGCTGCTGGCTAGTAAAAGATGAGAGAATAATTGAAAACCAAAATTGTTTGTATAAATCGAGTTTGTATATCATTGTGTCATAATACTGATGTCAGAACAGGGTTATAATACCAGTTGGTGTGAGCATATTTTGACAGAGTGAATAATTCACCTTGCATGGTTGTGTTAAGATGTGCTGCATACCGGGAAGAACTGTAAATAGTCTCCTTTGTCAGCTAATATGTCATCATGAAAGCATGTCATTGTTGTTGAATTGTTAATCAGACATGTAGGATTTCATTTAGTTTTTCAGAAATGGCTCTAAAAAGGCCTGCCCATCGGTTGTTATGTCTTCTAGGGTGTAAAATGCTCTAAATATGTCTTCCAATCAATAAATGATGACCCTGAAAAGCATTATCCAAATGAAGATATAAAAGCTTTTCTTTAAACCGTTGCTTGCTCAGCTTTTTGGTCATGGGGTATGCCCTCATATCTGCACACACGATGTTATTCAATTGCAAAACATTTGTCTATTTATGAAAGTCGGCAAGATTTACTGCATACTAACAGCAAGACCTGTGGTTGATATGCTAAAGCTGCTTTTTTATTATCATCAAAACTTTCAACTAGTAAACCTTTTACTGAATTACACTATATGGATTCAATATAAGTTTCGGGCCTTTTTAAGATCTTCAAATTGTCATAATTCAGATCATAATATGTAGACTGAGGTATAAGCTATAATATGTGGATATAGGATGATCAAGTGAAAGAATGTGAGGAAAACTCAAGAGTAAGAATAAAATATGACTAAGAACAAATGGAGGCCGACACCTTGAAGAAAGAAGGATGGTATGCCTATCATTGGCAGACAGCTTGAAATCCAAAGCATGGTCTGATTCATAGACATGCTTTGAGTCTATTTTAGAGTTTAAATTGCTCTTGTGCAGCAATTTTCTCTGAAACACTAATCCTAAATTATTTATACACTGTCAGTTTTTATGTTAATTAAATTTCAGCTCTGAAAGTTACACATACTTTAGGCAAGGCTAGTATCCATCCATCCATCCATTTTCTGTACCGCTTAATCCATGCAGGGTCGCGGGTGGGCTGGAGCCTATCCCAGCA
>JAOXYM010000025.1:7693636-7722254 GCA_028567055.1 Leptatherina wallacei
GGGGGGGGGGGGGGGGGGGGGTTGAGACGTAAGCGCTTGCTTGTGACTGATGCAGCCTGGTGCAAGCACACGATGGAACATTGGATCGGTGTGGCATTTGTCCCGTCAGTGTTGTATACATTAGACTGTGCAAACTGTGTATTCTTGTTGCGGCCTGTTTACGCCCAGTGCGGTTGGCTTGTTTAATTTGCACACTGAGTAAGAAAATCTCTAACAGATCTGTTTGATGCGTTGAATCAAACATTTGGCTCTTTCTTTATTCATTTTTTTCAGGATTAAACATTAGTGATGATTGCTTATAGTATTGTGAATTATGTGTTATATTTATCTCTCATCAGGACTACACATTGAAATGAAAATATTGAGCTTTTTGAATAAAGTACTTCATTAGAATTAACTGAATTGAAATTGGTAATTGGTTAAATGATTAAAATGCTCCAGTCCACTTTCTGTGTCCCCTCTGTGATAATTCATGTATGATAAATTTAAATGGAAACTGAAGAAATCACAAGTAAGGCAGCCCCATCACATTTCCGTTAAGTAATGACAAATTACTGTTGAAACATGTGTGACTATTAATATTTTAGATAACCAGTAAAGTAGACATCTGCAGTGGCAGCATAAAGAAGAACTATAATTATGGTATTGAAAGGCTTTTTGTAAGAAGAGAAGGAAACAAATTGGTTTGAGTGTGAAAAAAAAAGCAAGTTCAAAACTTGATGGAGTCAGATTTTAATTTCCAGATGATAATATCTTGTGTGCTTGCTTGTGTGAGATGTTTTAAGCTGCGGATGGATGGACATACAAATGCATGTTTTTGCAAAACCTTTAATTGTATAGCTGCAAACTTTTCTTTTTGGGCTTTGAAGTGATTCACAGTTGCATGCAAAACAAAAGCAAAGAAAGATTTTGTGGTTTAGCAACAGAAATAACTAAGATGTGAAAGGAAGGATAAAAATGGGAGAAGATTAAGACGTAGTCAGAACGATTGAGACACTGTAATAAGTGTCATCACAGATCGTCGTCAGTGAGAACGCGTTTGTGCTGTTAAACAGGAAAATGGGAGAAAATGCTGTGTTTGGGTCCTGTTTTTTTCTTTCCCGTGTTGGTTCCTGTGGTCACTCCTCTCATTTTGCAAAGCCCCATGCGCCATGGGAAGAGCCCTCAAGGTCACAACAAACAAGGCCCATTCACAACCACATAATAAGCATTTCCTCCGCAACATGGCTGACTGATCACAGAGTCCAGACGCTGGCCTTGGATGAAAACGCAGACTCTCAGCCTCTTCAGATAAACATGCTGTCTGGGAATAAAAAAAAAGAAAAGAAAAAAGATGTTTCTCATCTCTGATTCTGATCTTATTTATGGGTTTTGGATAGCTGAATATAGTGGTTCTTTTCTAGTCACTTTCATACAGTTTCTGTAATTGAAAAGACTTAAATGAGGCATCGTGAGGTATAAGATTGTTAACGAGGAGAGAGTTTTCTCCAAAGTTTAGTTAAATGCAGCAGTATTGTCCTGGACATATGAAAGTTCTCTCACTGTTTCTCAGTGAAAACCACCTTGTTCTTAAAGGTCTGACCTCTGTCTGTCCAGGTAATTTGTTACTCCATAGCGCGTTGTGATGCCTTTGTTTATAGTTGGATTGTAACTGTACATGCAAACATCTAAAAAGGTTTGTTAGCAAGGTTAGCACCAGCTCTTTTTTAGGAAAGTCTGCCGTTGCCATGTAAACAGAGGTATCCCCTTTGGTTATCCAGTCCACACATAAATGTTAATATGATGGGTGCAAACACCTAGAAAAATCAGTTGTTATCAAAATGTGTATGTATTTTTGTACAGGGTTCAAGTCTGAATGAACTTTTACAGAGACACGGTGGAAGATTTGAAGTAGTAATGCATGTTTTACTTTCCATCTCTTCCAAATGCACTTTCCATCCAGGGCCCTGCTATAGATTATCGGCTACAGAAAACATTTCAAGGACACTTCTATGATATCTAATGTATGGAAACTAAAGATGCACAGAAAGAACAAGGCTTATTCCCTTTATTTCTTCGATTGGTCTTTAGATGTGGCTCTCTTAGGGAACATTGTCAGTAGTACTCCTTCTCATTTCTGGCCTTTTTAAAGAAGGGTTAAAGATGTTTGAAAGGTCCTTTTAAGTGTTTCAACTCTTTGCCTTTTTAATTAATTCTGCATATTTATTCATTCCATTTCAGAGACAAAAGTGCTTTTCCATTTAGTTTTTCATGGACGTCTTCCATTTCAGCACATTCAGAAAAATGCTGCAAGTAAATATTGCAAATATTTCTTAATGATATAAAATACTAAACCAGTTGCACTAAAATGTTTCACTAAAAAAACTAAACGTTTTTCCACGGCTGGATGTTACAACAGATGTGTTTCTTTGAATATTCATGTATCTAGTACACAGGCAGGTTAATTGAACAAATCTTTGACTTTTCCATAAAAACACTTACTAATGAAAGAATTTTGAGGGCATGAACTGGCTTACTGGCTGTGATCAAGACCCTTCATCCCTGATTATTCAGTTTGTCTAAACAGCAGATCTTAGAATTTTTCTTAGATTTGTGAATGCCTGCCAAGTCCCTGTACTACCAAATGCTAACAAATTAATTTAACAATTATCCCTTGTCAAACTGTTAATTTGGCTTTTGATCAAGCCGTTTAAAATTTTATTGAATTTATTTTCCGGTATTTAAAGAAGAACATTCTTACTAGCTTTTTTTTTTAGCCACTGCACATCACATGTCCTGTCTTTTTTCTTGTGGAATTAAAAAGATAATTTAAAAGAAAAAATTATACTCTACAGGATATTGTATTTATATAAGGTAAATGTTTATCCTTGGCTCATCTTCTAGCTGACTTTCATTTGAGTAATTCTTCACAACTTCTAAGTTACTTCTTTTCCCTAATCCTGGTGAGTTGCTAGGCATCCCATAAAGAAATAACAAATTGCCTTTCATACATGTTGAGGCACTGCACCTGTTGTAGCTGCTTTCTATTATTAGTCTAGAGGCCTTTGAATGCACATGAATGCAAAATGAGCAACATTTCACAACAGTAATATAAGATCAGCAAGGCTGCAATGAATTTTTCTACTGGCCATCATCCAAAGAGGTGAGCATATATTCAGATTTGATGTTTTACTAGAATACCGTGAAAACTAAGATCTATGGATCAGACCTTATAATGGAAAACCCTTTCCAGTGTTCCAGTTCTTTTACCATCTAAACATCCAACTTTTCATGACATAGCCACAAAAAAAAACCCATCCATAAAGTTAGTATTTGAAATGTTGCATGCATTCTTCATTCAGCCCTGTTTAGTCCATTATATGAAAGCGTATAGGCTGCAGAAGCTTTAGCTCTCTGAAGAATATGACTGGTTTTATTTTTACCATTAAAAACCTGGAAATGAGTCTCGGAAAAGGTAGTTTGTCTGGGTTTAGTAAGGAGGAGAGGGAAATGTCAACAAAGAAGATGAGCAGTGGATTTTTCCAGAATATATCTTAAAGGTGCCGATAATATTTACAGTAGCAATAAAGAAAAAGAATGATCACCTTGATGGAAAGCTTGGAAACTTTAATGTGCTCCTCTGATGATGTATGCATATCCACTACACTGTTTTCTGTTTATTCTTTATTCTGTGTTGTAGTCATTTTAATACCTTAGTACCCAGGGAGAAGTAACGCCTGAGTTGGTAGTGTTAATTAGGTGCAACTTTCTTATTTAGCCACTGCGATATGTTGCCTGACTCAACATCATTATGCTTTTCATTGTGTGGATGGCCTGTAAATTGACCCAGCAGGTTTAACATTAGAATGACTTAATGAGGTTGACCGGTGTCACTTTCACTATACTGCACATAATGAAATGATGCTGATAGCTAGTTTAACCTTGTTTGGTTTGCATCTGTTTACATACTGCTGATTTATTGCAGCTGTTTAACTGAGAATTTGACAATAAAAACAGTGTATATTTAATATTTTTCCTCAATATTAACCAATGTTTTGATGATTATAATATAAAGTTTCGCTGAAGGATGTATTTTCTCAAAGGTGGATACATTGGCTGAAAATATGAGATTTTTTATGCTTACCCAGTTTAAACTTGGAAGGGACTCGGTGGTTTAAACCAATACCTAGCTTGTACTAAAATCTCTGCAAAGTCAATTCTCTGTTCAGTTTTCATGGGTCATGACTTTCATTTACTCAGACTGAGGATGTTTTATAGTAACTCATTGTTCTGATGGTCACCGTAGCCTGCTTGATTTCAGCTGCAGTTTATCCCTTCCCCTCTTATTTAGGACCAGAAGGTCTGCCTCTCTTTGTGACAGCATGACTGTCAGTAGGTGTCTGACTAGAGAAGGTGTGAGGGAATAACAGCATGCTAACATGAAGCTTTGGTCTGTGTTCTGAGGACTGGAACTGGGAGTTGTTAAGCTAAAATATCCACTAGTTTGACAGTTGGTCCACACCAACAGATGCGTGTAGAGTAATTGCTTTCTGTAGTAGCAGCCCTGGAGAGCCCTCCATCCCAGCTCAGCTACAATTAAAGCTTGGTTATTCATACGGAATCAAACCACTTCCTCTAACATATCATGCCAGTTGGCTTTAACTTGAGTTTTGCTTCAGTTAAGTGAGAATGGTAAATCTGACACTTCCAACATCTGGCTACATTTTAGTGATTGGTAGTTTCTTGCAGGGAAAAGAAAGTAGAAAAACCCCAAACACACCGCTGCAATATGCTGACACAGACTCTATCAGATAAATGAGCATGACTAAATGTCACTGGGGGTGCAACAGTATACTGACTGGAAGAGATAGATGCCCCTTGGCATATATTTTGAGAAATCACACTTAGCTTTGTGAAACCAGAGAATATGATAGATATACAGGGTTTATGATGACACAAGCATGACACAGGGATTAGAAAACAGAAAATGATTTTCTGGAAAGATTACTGTTTATTTGACTGTTTTTGACAGAAGATGACAACAAGACTGGTGAGTCTTTTAAATGCCTTTCCAAGAGGGAACAAAAAAAATGGTGCTGTGGGTACAATAACTTGATTATTAACACAGCAGATATGCTTTAGGAGATGTAGGGTATGCATTTCGGAAATGACTATAGGCAGCTGCTGTATGGAAAACAGATCCTGTCAGTTTTCTTTGTATCATTGGAAGATCAATGATCTCTAAGCAGACACTGGACTGCAAAGCTCAAGAAGCTGTAAAACAAAGGAGGAAGGCTTATCTCTGAAGCCTTTCAACTGGATACATTGTTGGTAGTCTGCTGGGACATTGTGGAAATGGATTCCAACTTTTGAAGCATCCTTTAATGGAAATGATAGATAACTTTTCCTTTAAAGGTGAAACACTTAGTGTTTCCATATCAGACGAAGCCTATGATGAGGGATCATTTCTATTTTACCTCAAGAGTTGCTCAATAACACTTAATAAAATCAGTCTTAGTTCCCCAGAGTAGCACAAACGTCTAAGCAGCATCGATACATTATGTAACTTGTGAGGGAAAAAAGAGCTTGATGATGTAAAAAAAGCTACGACATGGTGGCTATAACAACAAAATCTCTGCTCACCAACCACAGCATTGCATTAACTGATTCAGAACAAAATGCGTGCTGATTTGTTTAATTCACTACAGCTCCCACTTGACAGCCTTTCATTATAGGTGAAAATGATACTTTCTTAGAAGCTATATGAGAAAAATCTGTAACAGTTTAGTCGTCTCGTAGAATAATGTAAACACAGCTCAGTGAAAATGCAAAAAAACTGCCTGACTGGATTTCAAATTCATTACATTTGCTGCACCATTACTGTTTGTTGTTGTTGGGTTATATCAGCCATGTAAATGGTTCATGTTCCTGTTTTTCTAGAAAGAGCAAAAGTGAAGCAATAAGCCATGAAATGACCCTTGTACTCACAGAAACCTCCTGTTTTATTGAAAACACGTGTTACATTTGTACATTAAGATGTGCCAATTCATGTTTAACCCCCACTGGTTCGTTCTTTGTATGTTGTTGTGGATGTAAATTTCTGCCAAAAGTACATGTTAGCCCAGCACACAAGGTTATTGCACCCTAGCCAGAAATTGTCAACAATATTGCCAAGTCACTGATGACCATGGATTTATGCGGCCCTCCAGCAGTCATACTCGAGCAAGACCATGCTGGCACTTTTGCTCTGTGACCTTGTGGGTAAACCGGGCCCCTTAGTACAGCAGAGATTTTTTCTCTTTTCTCAGAATCTGCCCTGATTGTCTCCAACAGAGTACTTCTGTCTCACTTCATCACCTGAATATTGACTTTTCTGAAGAACCATCGTGTGGCTGGCCTCTCTCACCTGCCTCAGGGTCATCTGAAATGTTTGCATCATGGAAAACATGACAGCAGGGAAGAGACACACGCATGATCTTATTGAAGCTCATCCTTACAAACTGCAGCAGGGGTTTGCGTAGGCAGGTTGCACACTATGACATTGTCTCCTTTAGTTCTTTATCATACACGGGGTGCTGGTGCGAACATATGTATGAGACACAGACTGTTGACCCACTTAGCTGTATGCATTCCTGTGGGGGGTGACAGACCTACAGTCAGCTGGAGGAGAGAACAATGCTCACCTGCTGTCAGTATGGTGACTGACACATGCCAGTACCTGCTACCTGTCAGAAAACATTAGCTGTCTTTTCTTTTTCATTTTCTCTCCAAAAGACGTCTGTGACACATTATACAAATTTAGATTAAGGGTTGAAATGTGGGTTTTTTTCTTCAATAGATCAATGTTGATTGGTGTTTGTCATGGCTGCCCTCCGTTCGATCGCCTTACTAAGGTGAAACATTTTAAGATTAAATCTAAAATTTTAAATCTGGATGAAATTGAGCAAAGCTTTGCACAAAGCATCAAGAAATGTGTGTTTGGTCCTTTATTTCCCTTTTCAGTAATACTTATTTCAGTCGTATTGTACATCATTGTAAAGCTTGATTAGTCACCTTTATAACAAGGTGAAACACAGCTAAACATGTTTGATGTGTAAAAATGGCCAATATGTGTTGTTTTTTCCTTGTTACTGTGGGAGAGTGCAAACATCCCATCCACCAAGCAACCCAAAACAAGAATGAATGCCAACAGGAAAATATTATAGGGGATTTTATCACATTTATTGGCAGTGCTCACATGTTTAGCAGTGTTGTTCAGGCTTTCCAACCATGTCAGACACTAATAATAATTGCTAATCTTGTGACATTGCAGAAGCTTATCGAAACAATGCCACAGAGACTGTGTGCCATAAGTAAAGTTAAATGAAACATTAGAGTATATTACATTCTTTTTTTGGTGGCAACTTTTTGGTAAGAAGAAAAATGAATATACACATCACAACATAACAGGGCAAATGCATTACATTCAAAGCTCCACTTACCCATAGACTGTTCTCCATTTTTCCTGCAAATGTAATCAGGGTTGTCAGTCCTGTTGACTGACAGGTGGATATTATCTGCACGTTTAGGAAGGAGCTAGATAATAGGACAGAATGAATACAGATCACTTGGGATTTGAGTTGATTACACGTCCAAACATCGCGAGCATGCAAAGACAAGTGACGACTGTTGTGAGTGCTGATGCTGGGGCTGCATTGGGTTTAAATCTTTATTCATAAAATTGCTTTTTGTGTAGTTTATCATATGCAAGATATTTGAATTCTTTAGATTGCAGCACATTTAATAAATGTATGAATTTAATGAATCTTGCATTAAATAAAGTTTGACAGTTTGACAGTTTTTCACCTACTTCTTCCATATATACACAAGTGTGATGGCCCTTTTCCATCTCCGCAGCCTCCTGATGAGAAGGCCAGATGAGGAGCCAGGTTTTAGATTGGTAGGGTACCTAATTAACACTCTCCTCCAGGTTTCTGCTGTGTCACCTGTGTTTTGGCAGAGACACATAGGGACTTTTGTCAGGACAACCAGACTGAAAAGAGAAAGTGATAACAGGTACTACAGAAAACAAACAAACATAAAACAAAACCAAAGATATGGATCAGAGGTTTCAGATCTGATTTGCTTTTTTTTTTTCTTAAATCAGCTTTTGGAGGGCAAAATAACACCTACAAGTAGCTTTATTTGGTCTAAAAAAAGTGGGAGAGTAGGAACGTTTCAATTTCACATGTAAACCACAGCCTGTAAACAAACTGATCGTATCTATCCATGAGAATGGATTCATCTTTGTTCCCATGTGATTGAAGAAACACTATAGAGGAAATGTAAAATGTGTAAATAAATTTTGTTTTAGAAGTAGTTTAGCTATGTTTAGTTGGAGTGACAGTCTGGTAATTCTAGCAAATGTCAGAAACGTTGTGCCACAGATTGACAGATTGGTATGAAGGCAACCAGAGGTGTTTGAAAACATTCGGATGAAAAGGTCAGATCCAGTGTTGTGGCCCATTTACTGTTGGAACAGCTCCCCTAAGTCAGGGACTGTTCCATATACGCTACCTATACTAGATGAGAAGTACAGTAAGTGCTGGGTTCATCTCCTCTCACCCCCTTAAATGGATTTGTCCATGACAATGTCATAGAACAGCTTTAATAATCAAACCAAGGTAGATAACGAACGCAAACTAGAATACAACTAGAAATGATATCCAGCATCATAGCATAGCAGAATGGTAAATAAACTGAACTGGGAACTGCAGCTGTTCGTTGGAGCAAATGAGGAGGTGAAGAAAGAACTAAAGATGGCTGCTATCAGGGATGGGCAGCATCACAACTTCCCAGGTGATACTCCACCCCTCAGACCTTGACCATCTCCCTTTATAGCAAGCTGACAGTGACATCCTCAAGCCATTTCCATTAAGTGTTTAATATTGACAGAAATGGAGTGATGGGAAAATGATCACTTTCTGATAGAATAAGAAAAACAACAGTTCCTCATGCTTTCATTAGTTTGCAGACAGTCTTTATCGTTACCAAAGACTGAAAGTTTAACTTTAAAAAAGCTCTAAAAACTCTCGAGGGTCAGTGCATTGTAGTTGGATCAGAAATCTGACTACTATCTTGGGAAAATTTCACACCCCATGAGGAGCCAGAACCACCAGTGGTGAAAATTACAGTTGCACACCTTTGCAATTTTACACCGATTCCTTTTAATAGCAGAGAGATGTTAATCCTCGCTCGACTTAATCCAAGGCCAGACTCTTGCAGACTCGTACTCTGCCTCTGCTTTAGCTCATTCAGTCGCTTCTAACCTTGGTCTCAGTTGCTTCAAAGAATTATTTTCTATCCCATATGTACTTTTTCTTGCCTTCACCATTCAACCTTCCATCTCCTTTCCCTTTCTTCATACTTAAAGTCAGTGAATGCATTTGAAACTTAATTACATTTAAAAGGGCCACTGAGGTGCTCTGGAAGAGCATGTGCTCAGACTATTAAAACAAGTCAGTCATGTTCAGATTCACTGAATGTTTCACCTCACTTTCATATCAGTTATGTCGGTGCTTGGACTACTTAATTTGTCCTGGGTCACAAAAGTTTACACTGAGTTCATTATGTTCCAAGGTTGTCCAGCCATTAAATTCTCTTTTTAAAGTGTATGGGCTCTCCAAAAGTATGAAATAAAAAAGGTGATATTCTTTAAGAGACTGCAGCTCATACTGTTTTGCATTTGTAACCGTGTGTGGAAATAGAAAGCAATGCATATAGTTTTTGGATTAAATTCACAAAACATTAGCAAGTTAGTTGCTTCAAAAGTCTGCTACTCTTTAGAAGCATTTATCTGCTCATATTGTGGAGGAGCGTGCCTTTTTTACACATGAGTTGGAAGAAGTTTCTTCTGAAATGCAACTGTGTCAGAGTTGAAACCTTTTTAACTTCGTGGGGGGTCCACAAGTAGAGAAAACTTAGTCTGCAAAGTTTTCTATGTGTTATGACATCTTAGACAAAAAGTCCTGATGCTTTGTCAGATCAAATGCTTCAACAAGCAGAATTTTATGGAACCTTTGGTGTGGATCAGGATCATTTCAGTGAATACTGAAAAATAGGAGGCTTGGCCTTTAACACTTATTTGTGGCATGTGTTGATTTTCAATTCTGTCTACAAGGACAACTTTGACCATACTTTTTAGATCAAATGATTCTATAACAAGTGTTAGCATTAGACAGCTCTTACTTCTGTTCTCTCAATGACTGATAGGTTGGCAAAGAACATAAAAAAATGTGTGTCTGTCAGTTTGAGAACTCAGTGTGGCTCTGGGATTTGGCATGTTGTCAACAGGTTAGAAAGCTCAGTGCAAGAGACATGGTGTCAGCTTAGCAGCAGTGCTCATTGTTGTGAGTGCAGCTGCCTCAGCAAGCATTTCCTTCTCATGTTTGTACCCGGTTCTCTTCTGTGGAACAATCCCGTTTGTTCTCCTACATTTACCAGCTCTACTTCCTTTCATTCAAACTTCCTCCCAATCGGCTGAGTTATGTAACACCAAAGAGAGAGCTGCAGCACATTTAGACAAGCAGACTTTTGTTTATTATAGGGGAGAACCATATTGATAAATGTGATACACTAAAAGAATTTTTACAGCCTTACTGACATGGTCTGACATGGTCTCCACTGTAATCTTATTAGGTCATCATGTACAAACATTAGTCCTAATGAGTTGTCAAACTCTCACACACTATTTCTGTCACCCTTCATTGTTTCAGAGAATTGGTTGGCCAGTTGGGGATTGCTTTATCTCTGAGGAGATCTCTTATCTTGAACATAACCTGCCCCTGTGCAGGTTAGATTTAAAGCATGGTTTGATGGTGAGATAGACCAGTAAGAAGTGACTCACCTTTGTGACACTGGAAAAAAAAAGCAGGGTTAAACCTGAAGGTACCTAGCTAAGCCATAAATCCTACTTTCATACTTCTGGTGTGCTCTTTGCTCTTGAAGTGTGTGGTGTCATCATACCAAGATCTAAAGAGTTCTCTAAGGCCATTAAAGATAAAGGTTGTGGCTTTCAGTGTGGCAAGTGATTTAAAAACAGCTCTTAAAAGTTTAAAATAAATCATTCCAATGTAAGGAAAATCATCTCAGTGGTGTCGATTTTAAAAGACTGCAGGCTTGTAGTGGAAAAGCTGCTCCAGCAGGAGATTTTTTCTGCTTAGGGGGTAGAAGCCGCTTCTGGGGCCAAGGATGTATTAACTTTTTCTTCAGAGAAACATTAGATCTTCTGATGTTTTTGTTGAATAAATGATTGGAAAAGCAGTTTTTTTTTCTTTTCCTTATGACTGTATTCAAGTATATCATTATTTGTAGACTTTGTGTGAAAGAGGATCAAATATTTGCTTGGCCCGATATGTCAAAACCAACAATTTCCATGGAATACAGTTATTTTTCACTGACTGCAGTTGTTTCATGTGCAGTCATGCTCAATGTCTCGCACACACAGTAGGAGAGAAATAAAGAAGCTATACCCAAGTCATATTTGCTGGAAGAGCATTGCACTGTCCTTGACCTTTCCTATAGATTTTAGTCTTTATTATTTGTCCAATTTGCTCTACATGCTGTCCAGTTCCCTGCGTCTTTTCATGCCCTTCTGCAGTTTGTTCTCATTTGTGCAGAGTCCACTCTTAAACCCTGCTGTTTGCAGTGTGGTTGGAGTACTTCAATGAGGTCTGTACAGTTGCTGCCCACAAAGGAGATCTTAAATGCCACTTTTTATTATCGGGGTTGGATGCTTCACAGCTGTGTCAATCAAAAGCCAAAGTAATGCTTAAAGGGCATGAAAATAACTTCTTGTATCAGACTGAAAAAAGTAACCTTGTATGCTCTAACAATATCTGTTAAATGTGGCATTCCATCATTGAAATATCCTTGTAAAAATAAATATTCCTCTTCTTTTAAAGGATTTTTTGGCTCTAGTGGCCTTTATTGAAAGTGGCTGGACAGGAAAGGGGGTCATAGAGCAGGGAATCACATGCAGTAAAGGGCCCAAGGCCAGACTCAAACCTGGGCCAGCTGCAACGAGGAGTTATAGCCTCTGTACATGGGGCGGCTGCTCAAGCAGTTGAGCTACACCCCACCCCGAAAATATTCCTCTTCTTATCTGTTATTTCTGATAAGACCCTCCGGATTTGATCCATATGGAAGGTCAAAATCAAAGCAAGAAGTTGGCCTTCAAGCTGTAATGGAGTTTTATTACAGTGAGTTGGGCTTCTTTTGTTTTATTTTAATTAATTTGGGTTAACCTGGTGGATGGATGGATGGATGGATGGATGGATGGGTGGATGGAAGGAAGGAACGAACTTGGGTTTTTTATGTCTGCATTATCATCTCCTTGATGTGTGTGCCACATTCCAATTTCTCAAAGGTCTTTAAGGTTTTAAAGTCATCCATTAAAAGTCCACCTGCAATCAGTAACAACTTTAATCAATTTTTCACAGTGAAGCTTTGAAGACACTTTCTCCATAGTCATGCACTATCCTCTGTGATAAGACTAAACCCTAAACCTCTTTCTAATTCCTCTAATTCTATATCATGTAAGTCTCTTAAAATGAGTATTTCCCTTTTGACTTTCCCAGTTACATAAATGCCTGCCAGATGAGTGAATTAATTAGATATAATTTAAATTTTCCTTAATAGCCCTCCATTTATAATCAATTTTACAGTGTTACCAAGAATATAATGATTGCTTGGAAATCCACCTCCCACATTTTTAATGTAAAAAAGAGATGAAGAGAGCTGAAAAAAAGAAAGTGAAGACACAACCATAGTATCTAGCCGTTGATCTGCTGATCTTTGCTGCAGTAAATGTGGTAGTTTGCCAGAGAAGTGGGAGGAGAGGAGTAGAAGGCACATTTTTTCAGAGCTTCAAAATATTCAAAACACAATCACCTCTTATCACAGCCTCAGACAAGTTTGTTTCTGAACTGAAACATCAAATCTTACTAGTGAGAATAAAGAGAACATTGTGCGCATGTCGACAACGGGGTTTGGGTTATTTAGCTTTTTGCTTTTTAGTTTAAGGAAGCAGAGAGAGCTGTGACAGCAGTAACAAAACAATCTTTTGTGACAAAACTTTGATAACTAGCAAAGCAAAACTCCCATATTGGCTGTCACCTGAGTTTGTTGATAAAGTTTTGAGATTAACATGGGAAGCACTTGAACCCTTTATTACTGCAACATATGAGCAGACCTGTTCCCATGTTTAAAAAGTGTCTCAGCTCTCAGTGGAGTAAAGATGAACTCCACTAATATTACACTTGTAATGGCAAAGAGCTGTATAGAGCAAATATATTCCTTGCTTTGACAGCAGATTGTCTTCAACATGCAGCTCACTGCAGGCTATTTTGCTCGTGGTTATCATTGTGTATTGGATGGAATTTTAACATGTAAAGCTACATTTAATCTGAATTTATTCAGAAAACATATACGACTAAGACTATTTGCCTTTGGATTTGAAACTCATTGCTACTCTGCAGTACATCCTCACACTGCCTGAGGCGGCCCCATCGTCATGTCGTGCCTTGACAGTGTGCTTATTCATCCATGTTTTTAAACTTTAACCCATCTGTGTTACCATGCTACTCCTGCTATTCCCTCTAGTTTTTGCTAAATCAAATCAAGTTTTTGACTTTTCAAATTTATGTTTCATTCTTAATATTTTTTTAGACTGAAAGTAAAAGTCATGTCATCCAGTTGTTTCCTGAAATATGAATACAGATTGCTTAGTTTCCTGCAGCATAGACCTGTGTTATCGAGGTCTTACAATGCTTTATATACATTTTCTTAGATCAGACAGTGAGGACAGTAGTGTCGAAGTCCCAGCAGAGTTGTTCAAAATGTCTTGAATTGATTGTAACTTGTTATTGTGTGTATTTCTGCATCCTGTGGCTCTGCAAGTGTTTCCTTTTGAAGATGAAAAAAATCTCCTGGTTTCATTGTAATCTCTTTTGCTTTGATTATTTGCCCTAAATAGATTGAGCTAACCCAGCAGTTTAGCAAATGAATGAAGTTCCTTGTGCTGCAAAGTTGGGCTTTTTTAACTATACATTTAAAAGAAGAAACACTTAATTCACATGACAATAGATTAGTTGCCTCATTAGCCCATCGGTATTGATTAATGATAAAAATCCTCTAGATGAACAAGAGAGAGAGAGCTGTGTTAGTGTGGGTTTTACCCTCATTATTTTGGAGACACATTGAGTTGCTGTGTTTCTCTAAATGGGAACAATCTCATGTGTAAGGCTGTTTTGGAACTTTGAGGCTCAGCCATTAATGATTTTGAAACAGGAAGACAATTAAGAATCACACTGAGGAAACCAGAGGTAATTTTTCTTTTGTCTGAGCATCTTCTCTCCCAGTAAACCACGATTAATTAACAGAAGGCTACACTGACTAATGGAAAATAAACCACAAAACTGTCACTGCCGCAAAAAAGGTCCCTGCTGATGCCATCATGGTTCAGCAGTTGGTTTATTTTTGCATTTGATCACAGCTATCTGTCCTAAAAACTCCAAAATAATAGTTTTCCAAAAGTAATTAAGAAGTTGGCTTCCTTTCTGGTAAGTTGGTTACAGTCAAATCTAATTGACAGAATAACGGGAGTGATTTTCTAAAAGTGTTTCTACTGTCGTGTAAACTGCACACCCCGTACTTACGAGCACTACAGGTTGCTCGATCATTGCAATTGTCCAACCAGCTCTGACAGGAGCTGGTTAGGATAGCCGTCCTCTCTGAGCAGATATTCTCTCTGAGGTTTGAAGTGACTCATTCACTGACTGACGGGCTGGGAAATCTGCAGATAGGTTGTCAGTCAGGTTTCTTTTTAATCTGTCCCACAGTGCCACCGTTGATTCACCTTGCTCATCTTCATCTCCGGCCAAAATTACGCTTGACACTTGCTCAGTCCAATTTCCATCTACTGCTGGTAGCCAGCAATGGTGCACTTCTCTGCTCCCTCTCTGATATGGTTTTGCTATCTTTTTTCCCCCTTCACCCTCATTCTTCCACTAGTATATTGTGGCCCTCTCTCTGAAGCAACCTTCACTATGCATGTCGGTGAATTGGCACCCAGTATACAAATAATTAAACCTCATGAGAAATTAGTTTCTCATCAGGGTGGAAATAACTGCAAGTCACAATTCTTTCATTCTACAGACACATGCCAAGGTGGCCTCAGTTTAATTTGGGAAAAATATCCAAATCTGATTCAACTGGCATAGAAAGGTCCTGTAATAAAAAACCTTTCTTACTGATGAAGGGACAGCGGAGTGGGTGAAAGAAGCCCATTAAAAAGAGATTGAGATAAAAAGAAAGCAGTGGATGGAAGTAGGGTAACAGTCCGTCAAGGGAAAATGTAACTTCTGTTTAGGAATTTTTTTCTATTTAATTTATATCCATAAGAGAACATCCTAACATCAAAAGGTCATTTTATGAAGGCATTTTGGATTTTCTTTATTATGGAATCTCCTATCCCCCCCGTTGTGTTTTAATTCTGCTAAGATATAGATTAACTCCAAACAAGAAGCTTTTTCTTTAGAGCAAGGTGTCACTATCCATAGAGACGCTGTGCAGAACATAAATGGAGGACAAAGTGGCAGTAAATGAAGGGAATCAAAGATAATGACTTACTGAGAGAGAGAGAAAAAAGCAGAGCAGGATAAAACTGAAATCCAATAAGAAGCATTATTATGGAAGTGGAACCAATAGATGGTGGTGACAGTGATTTGGCAAACTACGCATGAGATTGGATAGACTATGAGGGACCAAAGACAAATTGCCAACAGGTGTAACAGTCAAAAACTGAGACCAGGTGGAGGGCAGTTGCAGCTAACGGGAATTATATAAAGGAACACATTTCTACACTGTCAACATAGATGTACAGGGTTTTAAATGTGTAGCAAACAGCTATTTATCTTGTATAGTTTATATCAGGTGTGTCATTCAACACGTCCCTGATGTCTGTGCTGCTGCATTTTAGTTCTGAAAGGGCATTTGGTGATTAGATCTTTTTACTCTCTGTCCTACCTCCTTATGTCACTGGGCAGTGACCTTTCAGTGTCATTATCCACTGACAAAAGAAAGAAGGTCTCCTATTGTAGTAATAATGTATTGAGCTTTACTCTATAACAGCAATTTTACTGTAACAAGTTAAAGCCAGCAGATGTTGGTAAATAGGAACGATAGACAATAACACCTAAATAAATACCTGACACTGGTGGTAGTAGAATAAGATCCTATCCAACTGGATTACTTTAGCTAAAATTCCATCTGATATGGACACTCTTTAAGCCCATTGCCTGTGTTTTCATTGTAGTCTAAAGATCCACAAAGACTGGGCAAGTTATTCAGGTGACAGTTCACAAAGCAGCAGCTTTTACCAATACAAAAAAATTATAAGCTGAACACACTTTAAATTTGATCTTTTCTCATTGCGTGACCACCATCTGAACTGTTGGATGGCCTGAAATAGGGAGGCCTGCCTTTGTCATCAGCCCATCTTCAATGGAAAACCACCTGTAGCCCCATGTGATTCAGCTGAAACACAGAAGAAAAATCTATAAAAATGTGTTCGCAGCTGTAATTTTTTAAAAGCATTTGTTTAAAATTGTTTATTTTACAGAGGAAGGAGTTAGATTAGTGTAGTTTGGACTCATTTTAAGCCTGGATTTTTAATAATTGATTCGTTTGAGTAATGCACAGAACTCAGAGATTTCAGGTTTTCTCATTTCCTCCCCTCCACCCAAGTGGGAAAAACCAGCCAATATGTAACATATGCTGGAAAAATAAGTACAGAACTCATGCATATCTCCTTTCCATATCTTTCCACTGTTGGTATGAAATATGTTAGATAATGAAGCCACTCGTGCAACTATCACTTTTTCTCCGCTCCTCAGAAACCTCTCATGATTCCGTAAGAGTGCAAATAGATTCTCATCACTGCTTTACAAGTGCATTACACATTCTTCAAGGGTGAGACCAAGACCAGCATGACCTGAATACCAGATTTCAAACCTAATGTGCACAGGTGTTGGTCACTCTGGGATTTGGCTCCAGCCTCTTTGTTTTGATCACACTTCACCTGAACTGCTAATACTGCCGGTAGTTTCTATCAAGCACGGTGTTAGTGTCACAATCACAAAGATGGGAAAAGGATAAGGAAATCTCCCTCTTTATAAACAGTTACTTGGGTCTCTGATACATGTAGGACAAGCCAGAAAGTTGCCCAGGGAGGTTGAAGAGGTTTGAATTACTACACTGGATTAATAATTTATAACTAAGGCTGCTCACTCAGTTTCTGACAAATGCAATAGATGATGAGCATGCTGTGGTACGCTTGGATAAGTGACCCTGCAGAGTGACTATAGTGGTGTGTTTTCTTGACTAACATGACAGCACCAGGGTTGTCAGTTGATCGAAATCTATAACTGCAATTAATCTATGAGTTTAATTTATTTAAATGAATTGCTTTTTATTATTATTTTCTAAAATATGTTGAAAATCTCAATGGAGGTGCTCGCATTCATATCTTTTTGTTTTTGTGTTAGAAATAAAACAAATTGTGACTGAAAAGTATCCCTTTAACACTGTTTAAAGCATTCTTCTGCTCTGATTTAAATATATATTTCATCTCTCTGTCTTTATCTGGCAAAATTACCACATAGACAAGTTAAAAACAATGTTATCCTGGTCTTTTAGGTTATATTTATATGTGGACTGAGAGATTGCAAGTTGTCGAATGACAAAATATTAAAAGTTTCATGTGAGACCTCAATCTTTGCCATATCCTTGTACAGTAGCTTGGCTATGATGATCTTTGTGGAAATGATACAACCGGTCATGACACAAAAACTTTTCTTTGCATTTATTGAACCCAGATGAACTTATTAACCAGACAGATGTTCTGAATTCCTTAGTGGTGTCTTCATATTAGCAGGACAATGAAAATGATGTTTTTCCTAATGGATGAGCTCCAGCAGCAGTAACATATCTGGAACACAGGTTTTGGTAGGACTTAGTTAACTTGTTCATTTATTCCAACATGAGGTGGTGAGATGGAGCCAGACTGCACTGGGTCTGGCACTGTTTGAAGTCTGAAACCAGTTTTTCCTATATTTAACACTGACTGTGTAATCAGCTGTAAAATGAGTTTTTGACATCTTAAAGAAGAAAGGCCGGATCAACAAAGTGGCTTCCACCTATCAGAAGACATTTTTTTGTTCAGTTTTGATTAAGTTTCTTGTTTCTTTTTCTAAAAGTCCTGAACACAGTGTAGATGTGCCTCATTGATGTTTCTTGTCATCCTGTCCTCTAATGCCATATTTTTAGAATTCATAGAATAATCTCTTATTATAGGATAAAGAATCACAGAAACGATTCAATGACTCGGAAATGACAAATGAAACTCCATTTTCTAAATATTCACTTACAGCACAACAGTTCTCTTGGGAAAATATCCCAAAAAAGATTAAGATTAGCTGGAGGACATTAAACATGTTTCAAACACCAGATGGTTGTACAGTTTGTGATCCATATTCAAACTTTGCCCACACTAAAACTGTTTTAGGTCATTATCTGTGTGAGAAAGCACAAATATAAAGCATGAATTAAACTTTTGACATTCCAAGAAGTGGAGACTATCTCCTTGCTGCCAGGATGCAATTTCCCCAATGTCATTGAGACAAACTGCTGTTCATTTATTTGAGTGCTACAAATTGTAATTGTTTTACTGATGAAACTGGAATGGCAGGACAGTTTCCGTAGAGTTCATTATTACCTAGAAACTATTCACTTTCACCCTTTTGCTTGAAGTCTCTGACAGTGATTAATCCGTCTCACTGCAGCCCAATTAGTACAATCTGCACTCAATAAGACTCATCAGCCAGCAGAAAGTATTATTTTCTGGTGGGTTTCCTGATTATTAGTTCTCTCTGACCTCTATCAGACAGGGGGAGACGTTTGATAAATTTCAATGCAGACAGTAAATAAATTTTCTAGCTCGTATTCCTCTGGGTGTTTGATAATTTAAACCCAGAAGGGAGTGACCTTGTACACCACTCCCAGTTTTTCATCAAAACCTCTGAAGAGATACCACCATTTATCCATCTAAGACTGATTAAATTTCATACGAGTTTCCATCAGTTTGCTAAAGGAGGTTTTCAATGTTTTTTTTTCTCTTTCCCCGTGTAATTGCTCTATGTAATCCTAATTTTCTATGGTTATAACAAGAGAGGGCAAATGCTTGCTTTACCTTGTATAGTTGTAAATTTGTCACTGACTCTCTTGAGACATTTGAGATCATTCAGTCAAGTCACACAGCTGTGTGGGTGCAGGATGCTGTGGCATGTTAGCACGCCACCTGAGACACAGCCTATTTCACCAAGGTGTTTGAAGCCTATCATAGGTCATGTTATTCCAAGCATATCAGGCCGAACCCTCTGCTATGCGTCTCTATTTCACTTTAGCGCTTAATCTCAAGGTGTGAGCCGAGGGAACTGTCTAACACCTAGTTGATCATGCCAATTCTTAAACGGGACCTCCCTCTGCCACCCCGAATTAACTGCCGGCAGGATGGATCACAGGTCACACATGAGAGGATGTGACGGCCGCTTGTTATATGAAAAGGTTAATGTCATGCTTGTAAGGTGATTAAAATTCATGATGTGGCGTAAGGAAGGGGGGAATAATGCGGGTAGATGGAGGGATAGGGAATGAGGTGCACATGTGGCAGATCAGTGAGAGATTGGTTTGGTTCAGCTGCTTATCATGTCCTGCTTTCTTCTTCCAAACAATAAGTCTGAACAACAACAACAAACAAAAAAAAACGTACAGATTCCATTCAGGCCATGCAGAAATTGTCTGGTTAGAAACAGAGTTGCAGGTGACAAATGTTGAAGGGGTTGCATTTTACAGAGTAGTATGCTGAGAGCAGCGGGTCACTGACATGAAAAATCAGGAGACCTCTCACACTGCTTAGTATAGGTTCCACTAGAAAAGTGAGCCTATATTGACACTTAAAGAAATTACAACCTTGAAGCTGTGGAGTCGCTCTTGTGATGAGTTGAATGAATTGCCACTCGGCTGACTGAAAACTGGGTCCAATGGTGTTAAATTTCACAAGATGTTTATGCAGCCATGTCTCGATGAAACACATAATAACACATTACTAATATTCCGGATATGTCCTCATTTCTGCTCCCTCTGATCCATCTTGTCTGCTCCCACATTCCCTGTGATATTTTAGGGAGGAAACGGTTGAAATTTCTCTTTCCTGCTTTCCTGCATTGCATATGTGACATCCCCTTTTCAACCTATCAGAGATTTGTGATCTCTTTCTGTGCAGTACAAAGTTTGGAAACTGCAGTCAGCTGCTCTGCATGAGAACGATGCTCCCTCTACCATTAGAGATGTTAAAAGTACTCTCAGAAATATCTTCCACTGGCTACACACCAGCTTCATGGTGTGCACATTGTTTAACTGATGCTGCAAGGGCTTTTACACTCTGCCAATTTTTCTTGCAGTGCAACTCATCTTGTGTCTGCACATTGTTTTTATGTAGCAATGTCCTGGTTATGACCATAAATACAGCACGTAGTTATGGTTAATATGCTGTGGAAGGTGGACATAAAAGTTAACCATTTGTAGCCTGAGAGGGTCACACTCAGTTCCAAAAATGAAAAGAAAACCATAGTCCCTCCATGAAAATGATCTTGTGAAATGTAATCTCACTAAATTCATTATCTAATCCCCGATCTGCATGTGGAATCTAGTTAGCATATCTAGAGAGTTGAACATTTGTGCAGTTTCATTTGAGCAGATTCCTAAAATGTTGACCCATTTATTAATTTTCCTTGAACACAGGCTGAAGCCAATTCTAGGACAAACATCTAGTCTGACAAGCAAGGTACACCAAGTCAGGAAATGATCACAGGGTACACACTAAGTATCACAGGCTAATTGATGTGCTATTGGCCAATAACCACTGAACAGCTCAAACATGTTCATTACAACTTCTGATTTGTATGTTTGAAGCAGAAAAGGTCACAAGTGATCTGGATGCAAAGTTCTGCATGCAGGCTGCTTTCATTAGACAACCCTAAAAATGTTTCTTGTAGGCCACTACCATCCCAGCTAAGCAGGTGACAAACTTTATTGATGGTAAAACACGTTACACAATGTTGATTCATGAATCTGTAAAATTTTCCATAAAGGTGTCACAGAACTTTAAAAGTTCCTTATCCTGCTTGGCTATAAATCCAAAAGTGACAGACACTAAATCAAAGCAGTTTATGCTTTTAGAAACCATCTCTTAACCACAGCCAAACCCATATGACGTATTTCTTAAAAGCTCAATGATGAAACACTTCTGCCAGTCAGCAGTTCACAAGAGCATTGTTTCAAGTGGATCAAGGAGCCTCAGTTAGATCCTGCTTTCCTTTTATCAGATGTTCCCCAAAGCTAAGTACCTGAGGTTGACCTGGAGCTGAACCTTCCACCAATCAATGAGCATAAATCCCTCCGCTGACTTGACTGTCCTATCTTCAACAGCCCAAACCTCAGTTTCCCGGGACCATCCTTGAGCTAAAATGTTAACTTAGGTTTTATTCTCATTACTTTACCCAGAAAACCAACTTTTTTTAAAACTCGTTCCCAGATTCTGACTGTTTGAAAACACAAACCTAGATAAGTAATATGGTTTGAAAGTGGATATTTGGCAAACTCCCCTGACTGGGAGTTGGAAGTGATTAGTCTTATCCTCAGTTCATTAGCTGTGGAGCTGATCCAGGTTACTGCAGTGAATACACTCATGTGCTTACTTGTAATTGCCATGTCACATACATAAATTAGTACATCAGTAGAAGGGTTTAGTTTTTGTGAGAAGTAGGATTAGAGCCATAGTAGTCACTTTGGAAGTGTACTGTGTATGTGTCTCTTGTTTGCAAACGTCTTTGACTCCCAATGAACTGAGTTTTAACAGATATAAGGGTCCTTACACACCAAGCCAACAGTTGGCTGTCAGGCATGTCTGGAGCATCCGTGAAGGTCCGTCTCGTCAGCTGATTGAACTTGTTGAATCTGTGTCAGCTCTGTCAGCAGGAGAGACGACTGATTGGCTGTTCAGCATGGCAAATAATCACACAAGATGCAAACTGCTGACAGAAAACAAGTAAGTTAACATGTTGCATTCAATCTCTTTTTTATTTATCATTTCCATTTCTAGAAAACAAACTATATCTTTCTACAACAATATAGCCACATTGAGCCAAGAAACGACAGTAATAAAACAGTGCTTTGTTTATATGCATACCTTTTCATCTATGTCTTTCTCATTACATGATGTGTGCACTTCTGCCCCCTCTGCACCCCCAGTTTGCCTCTTATTGCTGCTGGTTTCTCCCATTTGTTTTGTCAAAGAGCCATAAAAGACTTAAGCTTGAGCAGGAGGCTTTTGGGTGGAAACTGAGACCTGGTGAGTGATTTGGTCTATTCTCTTAATAGTGGAACTTCACCAAATCAGTAATTTGGCACATGCAAAGTCGTGGTTTTCTCTGGCGATTCACTTCAATGTGACTGCTCCATATTAAGCAGTTGATATATTTAGTTGTAACATTGTATTGTGTTTGAATTGGGTCTTCCATTATCGGTGATATGACCCCACTGACTTTTGGCTCTAATTTGATTGTCCCAGCAATCCATGGCTTTATGTAATCAGCAACATTTTTTGGAGCCATGATAAGGCTCTATCCTGTAAAGCTGATCTGTCAGCTGCAAAATTATTTTGATTTAAAACCAACTCTACAATAATCCCTACATTGGATGCATAATACAGAATCATGAAATATAAATACATCACAGCAGAGGAGATGGCAACACCACGGTAGCTACAGCTTGAAATGAAATATCACTACATCTGATAGTCAAAGTATTTCCTTGTTCTGAGAGACAAAAACCCCCCAAAACAGATTACATACATAGAAATGTTCAGGATTTATTTCCACTCCTTGCAACATGTGAGTTAACAAGCAACACTCCTCACTCAGTCTTTGCTGCAGGTCTAGCAGTGTGCTGTGTAGAATTTCCTTGTAATTCAGTGTTGTGAATCAAATGGTGAACCATGAAACTGGATGCCTCTGTCAGAAGGAGTTTATGATGGCTTTCTTTTGCTGTCATTTTGACAAAATGTCACGCGTGCATCACTTGTTGTGATCAGCATGAAGGTGAGCTGCATTGTCGTTCAGCTCTGTACATGTGAGAGAAAAAGACTGACAGAGATGAGGAACTGAGAGCTACAAGGAAATAGTCCTGGTGATGTATAAAAGTGATGTGCTTTTTTGAGGGGGGGAGTTGGCATAAAAATGTAAAAGCTAGTGCATGATATGTTCAAACAAAGACATGCCTATGTTCAAAGAAAAATATGCCAAAAAAATGCAATCAATCAAATATGATGAAAAAATGATGGAATTGCCTTATAATGTGCAGTTCTAAACAAAGAGATAAGCAACTTATTCTACAGTCAAAATAAGTTTTTGCTGTGTTAAACAACTAGCTGAATAGCAGAAGACATTACTTCAATAAGAAAATTGTTTGCAGAAACAATGGATAGGATTATAAGAACTCCATCATTTAAAAAAAGGTGTTAGGTGTTCCCAGTTAGCTTGGTCTAAAATTTAGAGCAGGTAAAAACAAAATGGGAAGGTAACGAAAGGAAAATGTAAGCCTATTGTATACTCGGCAAGAATAGAGAAATTTGCTCTTGTTCTTCAGGTGGCAAGACAAAATGATCTCAACACATCTGGGCAGAGGTTTTTTTCTCATGTGGTGTCCAAGAACTATAGTTTGATTGGTCAGGAATTTGAAGAGGTGGTTAATGCAGAAAAGAGTGAAGCTAATTTTCACTTTTCTGCTGATACAAAAGATTCAACAAGGTTGAATGGATAGTTTTAAGGATCAGCTGGCCTAAGTGCAGCGGAAGTATGGAAATCTATGCAATGCATGTAAACCACATAAAGCCTGATGTAAATCCCCACTGTAGGCGAAGCTTCTCGTGAAATGTAGAATAACTGGGCCAGAAAGAAATTTGTTCTTCTTTTTGCTCCCTTAAGAAAACAAAGACATTTCTCTGTTCTTGCAGAGAATGTAACAGCCTGTAGAGCAGAAAACTCGAAGAAATATGCCTTGCTAATAGAAAATGCACAACAAAAGAAATGAAAAACATATGGCCAGAAACAGAAGTCAAAGTTTGTGACTTAACTGTAAAGAAAAAAAAAATGGCTGAGGAAAATGAAATTGACATTCAGAAACGGCAAAAATAAACCATCAATAATAATACCTAGACGGACAAAACCCAAAGTGACAATGGGCTAAAGAGAAAAAGGCATGGACCCTGGATGATTGGATAAAAGGGATGTTCTGTGATGATGAATCACCAATGTGCATTGACGAAGAAGATTAACTTTTGTTTGGTGCAAGCCCAATGAAACACATTATGATGACCACCTGAAGATAAGAAGTTTGCACAATCATTGTTAATATGAGGTTATTTCTGAGGTGAACGACCAGGTGTGATGGCAGTCATTACCTCTAACATGCTCCACTGGACAATTTGGACACAATGCATTCCATTAATCCAAAGGAGGTTTGGTTATGCTGAGGTCATATTTATAGATTATAATTTATCTTACCACAGAGCCAAGAAAGTTTCTAAACTTTATTTCAGGAAAAAAAAAAACCCAATGACATAGCCAGCAAATAGTCAGATTCTCAATCAAACTGAAAAATGTATGGTGGAAATGCTCCACGAGAAGTCTCTTTTCCACAAAGCTGATCTGGCAGCTGTGAAAATTCAACTTTTTTTTTTGTTTTAAACACAGATGATCAAGATTTTAGGGTTGTAGCAAATGTCCTGCATTGTCTTTCTCAAAATCTTGCTCTGTCTATCGTTCTCTCCCCCTTATGCATCTCTCATTTCCGTCTCCTCCTTGCTTGCTATTTAATGAGTATCAACAATTCCCTCAGGGTTTTTGTTCTTTGATCTGATCTGAATTTTCTAAAGCCTCTCACAGTGCTCCTGTGAATGGCTATATTTGCCAGTGGTGACACACACATCACCACGCATTGTCATCTTTTATCTCCTCCAACCGTACTAATCTCATCAGAACAACACCAAACACTCCTGTTGATTCAGCTGTCTGACAGATACAAGCCTTTTACACAAGGAATACTGTCTGCCCGCTACCACTTTGAGTATGGTAGTTTTTATTTCAAAGGACAGCAGAACTGTTTCTTTTTGTCTTAAATCCCTTGGAGTGGTACTTTCTGTGCCAGGGTTAGAAGTTTGATCCATACTGGGACCACACATGTTTCCAAATAAATGTGTTTTCACATTGGGACCACACATTTATTTCCTGTTAATTTTTTTTCTAAACATTCAGATGTCAATCCAAACCAGACATCTGTTATGAGATATCACATATTTCTATAGGTTGTAATTATGACCAAATCGCTCTCAGTCGCAGTCTTATTTCACAGCAAAGATCTGCTGTGGGATGCAGTCCCAGATCTCCACAGTTCTGCCAAGGGTCACCAACTTATGTGGGATCATGTTTAAATCACCAAGTATCAGGCTGAAGAACATCAGAATTAGTCGTCATGAATTGTTTGCTTAAACCATTAGAGTAATCTAAATTGTGTCAGCTACCGTTCTTAGCTACAGTCCTCAAAAACACATGGCAGACAGATTTAAAGATAAACATCATACAAATGCAAATGAAAAGGGTCTTTTAAATAACAGTATGTGAATCACATTCTGTGGCCTCAACAGTCAGCAGATCTCAGTCCAAATTAATAACTTTGGTAGATTTTGGAATAACATGTTAGATTGTGCATACCACCACCATAATTCTTGCGGTTTTTGTTTAGAATGATTGGAATACATTGATCTTTAGAAAGGGAAGCCACTTTAGAAGCAAAACTTAGATAAACAAAACTCAAACTAATAAGATAAATGTTTGTTTGCTTGGGAAATGTGCATCATTATTCAGTTAGTTTTGCAATGTGAAAGCAAACTCAACCATGATGAATGTTGCATCCTCTTGTCGAATCGAGTCTGAATGTTTCACCTCAACTTGTGAATCTTTGAAAGATACAATATCCTAAAGTTACTGCACTCAAAGTCTCTTTTGAGTCTGCATTTCATTTTAGACAACAATGTTGATTTGAGCAGAACAGGCCATAGAGAATCAAGTACCTGATCTTCAATCTCCATCAGTGGATGTATTCAGAACAAAGGTCCTGAGTGGCCTCATATTGCTTCAGTTATGGCACATCAGGATTTTAATTTGTGTTTGTACGTGTCGTTCTCCGGAGGCAGCATGGGTGATGAAAAGTGGATGATTCATGCCGACATGCCTGATAGATTCTCAGGCAGGCAGAGAAGCGTTGGTACCATGCAAGGCCTGCAGTGGGTATGACCATCTAAACAAAGCTGCTACTGGGAGCTTCAAGCTGCTGATGGATTGAGTGGCTAACACATTTGCACAAACACACACTTCGCAAACAGCAATATGATAAACTGATACAATAATACATGTATTCACACATACAAATGCACACTCTAAAAGTACAAAACCACACTTGTAACCTTACACAACATACTTGTTGAAAAAACACAACATGATAGATAGTTAAGTATCACATTTGGTCATTTGTCTGACACACACACAAGCTCAGTTGTGTGCAGTGTCCCTCTGCAGGGCCACATACCCTTTGACAGAGCAATATTTCTTCTTATAAAGCTTCAATGGAACCTTTCAGTCCAGTCAGGGGCTGTGCAAACTACCACTGCAGGTATGCTATAGATGTCTGGGGAGACGGCAATAAATATGGCCACATAGTGTTTAATAAAACAATATGAAAATATTGTCTTACCTCTTAACAGCCCTGCAGACTGGGGAGGTAGATAAATCAGTGGGTGGACAGAGCTGCAGCCAGGCGTTTCCTGCAACTCACTCCCTTTAACCTCCCACTTCTTTTTGCTCCCATTAACCCTCAGGAACACACTGTAAAATGATCAGTAGTTCCTCATTTTCTGTCCCACTGTGCAAAGCAGGAGTAGATAATGGATACATTCTATTTGGGCTCAACTGAACCATGTACTCTTTTTTTTAACCAAATGTGACACTGGAATGATTTACAGTTATTTATTTAGCTTTTTTTCTTCTGTTTTCTGTCACAATTAAAACAAATTGAATAAACATATTTATGTATACATATATATACAGAGTTGATTCCAGGACTTAAGTTAAAGTTCTATTATACTGACAGATGTATTATGTGGATTAATTCTGTAGAATTAATCTCGTCATTTTCCCACAGATCTGACTTCTCTGAGCTTGTAACAGTATTAGGCCTGCACTAAGCTGCCTAATTGTAATACTGAGTTAAATTGCAGGTTAAACAGCAATTTGAATCCAAGCTTTGAATATTTGTAAAAATTTTGCAAAAGTTCAGAGGTTTGTCTTGTACAGACATTTGCCAACACTGTCCAGCTCTGAGAATATGAATGCATTTTCATGCTAATCTAACAACAAAGATTAAAATACCGTTTTTTTTCAGAAATGATCTTCCTTTTATTTATGCTGCTAATTCCTGAAAACATGTTGCCCAGTTAGACTGTTTCTGCTACAACTGCCGAACTAATGGGTACCTTAAGGTGTTGCTACAGGCAAAATGAAGCTTTCTTTAGTGTTTTGAACCTGATATTTACCTGAATTACTTACCAAGCAGCTGTTCGGATAAAATATGAAATGTTGATTTGCAAGTCATCCTCTCTCTGTCCATACCTCTATTTTGGGGAGCAGAAGAAGCTTCATCCTGTTTTTACTCCCAGCATCTTTGTGCCATATGAACTCCAGCTCCTTGTGTGAGAAGCATTCATGTCCCAAAATGACTTAGAGGAATAAACCATCTCCACCCTGTACATGACATAACACAGATCTGGAATTGATACATAACTTGAAGCTAGAGATCAGGAGTTTCTTTTAACGCATCCGTCCTAAATTAAACTGCATTTGTTCTGCGTGCAACTCGTGGCAGAATCAGAGTAATTCTCAGCTGTGTCAGCTTGACATACGCTCTCCCTTTTGGCATAAAAAAAAAGAAATCAGAAGCTTCGTGTTTATGTGCTTTTCCGTTGAATTATAAATCCCCATGAATCAATGAACTAAAGAAGTGCGCCAGCTCAATGGCAACCCATCTGTGTCACACCGCGGGTGACTTCTCTTTCAAGGTGGGTCCTGTGACGGGTCCCAGATTGGCTGTGCCAGCCGCCAAATGGGGCTGCCAAGCGTCGGGTGGGGCGGCAGTCTGTCGCTTATCCCCAAGGCTTTTTTTTCCTTATGAAAGCATAGCACATTCATGTCGATATAAAATCCTGATGTTCTAAGTGGATCTCATAATTTCTCTTAGCTATAAGGTATTTGTTGTTTAAAAGAATAGTCAACTTGTTTTGATGGAGATCCAGAGAATACAGAATACAACTGCTAGGCACTGTCTGTGTAAAACCAAACATGCAGTGGAATAGAATTGCTGAAATAATTGATTG
>JAOXYM010000025.1:7734144-7751038 GCA_028567055.1 Leptatherina wallacei
CGGGGCGGTGTGGTGTCGGCTGAATGAAGGCTGAGCCGGGCTGGGCTGAGTAGGTGCTAGTGTGAAAGGGGCATAAGTGTCAGAGTCAGATCAATAGCATTTTTTCTGGCTAGCTATGAAAAATTATCCTCATCAGGCGTGTTAACATGATTGTTTTCTTTTTCTCTGTTGTGCACAATCAGATAGTCTCATCAGTTTCAAATCAATAATATTTAATTAAGATAATGACTGCTTGTTTCACTTATACATTCTCTTGTGTAAAAAAAACCCCAATATAAACATGTTAAAAAGATGTTTTTGTAACTAATGCCTTATCATCTCTAAGCTTCATGGTGTTAGATTAATTTGGTTTGTTTCCTCTGAACCTGCCTGAAGTAAACTTTCTCATCAAATATCTTAAATTGCTCTGCAAACAGACCTCTTTCACTCTCTTTTTCCTTCTTTCTCTCTTTTCTTATTTGACTCCTTTCTAGCTGTGACAAAGCCGACTTGACCTTCTGAAAACTGAGCTTTCTCCCTCTTTGCACTGACCCTTTGTTAATGATGAACCTCTTCCTTAATAGCTTTTTTTTTAAGTTTTCTGTTCATTTCAAAGTTTAATTTCAATTAGATAAAAAATATGAAATGTCACCGGGGAAATCTGTAGTAAAAGCAGTGGTCAGAGTGTCATTTTATTATGTGTGGTGAAGATGAAACATTGAACAGTGACTACTGAATCGTCACAACCAATGTGTGAGCTAAAGGGTTCGGTAGGCTATGCTGCTGGCCAGGGATCAGTTCAATAAGCCTGGGTATTTTGTGGAGTCGTGAGGCTTATCTCCAGCCTTCAAACACTGACTACCTGACCACAGACATCATATACCAACAAGCAGAGGATGTGGAGCAGGTCAGTGGTCAGTCTGTGTGGGAGACGGCTACATCCTGTGTGTACAGATCAAAGGGATGAGTGTTGTTTGACAGATGCTGTGAGTTCAGTCCCCTCACTAAACTATGTATTTGCAGCAATGAGATTTCTGATCATCTTTTTTTTTTGGCTGACTCGTGGCAGTTTATGAATTTTTTATGAAATTCACTATTATTCCTGCTTGTTGTTGCTCCAGCAGTGTCATATACTGCCATTCTCCCTTAAGTAAAGTAAACCAAACAAGTAGCTGTGATACCTAAACCCATGTGAAAACAATATTTTAAATTCAGTGTTCATGGATCATAATCTAAATATAACATTTTTCTACAAACTTTGACGTTATGAGGCCAGGCATACCTTAAAATGTGCCACGCCCAGAGTGTTTAGTGTCCCTGTTGCAGTGAATTATGAGTTATTTTGGGTAAAGCATATTGATGAGACAAGCCAGACTGCTGAAGTGCGAGGTGGTTTGGACCTGCACAGTTTGCTGCTGGCTATAAAGAACAAGGAATAGCCAGTTTAGCATGTAGGTCAGCTTGAGTGTGTGCTAGTGGATTGTTGCTGTAATGTGTGAGAGGCAAGTTTAACTCGTTGAAACCTGATGCAACATTTGTATGTTTTTACCTTTTTGATCAAGGTTTTAGTGGATATTTATGGCTTGGTGATAGGATAACTTTTAATGTCTGTAAAAAAACTGAACTAAACAAAAATATGCAAAACATGAGACGATTATCTTAATTAATTATTTAATTCATCCACAAAATCAATAGAATCATTGCAGCCAGATCAGTCATCAGGTGGATTCATGGTAACAGATTCATGGTCTGCTTGAGTTTTTATTATTTCCCCCCAGTTATAAACACTTTCTGTAATGTATGTCCAAATACCATAAATAGCACATTATTCCTCCTTTTTGTCTGACTAATCACTTAGTAATTCTCTGGCCCTACAGAGATTTTCTCAAAGGCCTTGGCCATCAATAAATAGACATTTGGAACTTGATGCCAGTTTATTATATAATGCCAGAGGGCCCAGGGGCCATCGCAAGCTGACAGGCACTGTAAGCAACAAGCTCAGGCTAACTGCAAACAACTCATTCTGCTCTGAATGTAGAAACCTGATGTGTGTTTGTGTGTGAAGTAGAAACCCGGACAAACTATGGGTTGTGAAGAGTCGTATATCTTTATTTAACTTGTCCTGAGTGATCCATTTATTTTTGCGCATGTCAAACCTGTGTGTTTATCTGTGTGCAAGGGCATACACTTCTATTGTATTTGGAGCTGCTGAACCAGATGGCACCATATCTGTGTCAAGAATCATCATACCGCCTTACAAAAAACTCACCTTTTCACAAACATCAACCATTTGTGCTGCAGACACAATATTGACCCTCAAACCAAACATTACTTCTCTGGATATTTTTCTCTTAACTCAACTTTACCTTACTAAAAGAGTTTCCTCTAAACCAGATGTTGGAAACTGGAGCTCATCATATTATAGTCCAGCCAGGGGGGAAAGAAAACAAATATTGCTTTCCAAATTTATGTAATTAATGCAATTTTAATGGGCAATAGAAACAGAAAATTAAGAATAACTTTTACCAAAAAATATAGCCATAATTATGTATTCTTGGTTGATGAGTCTTTTTTTCATCAATGAGTCTGTGATCACTCTTTTACAGAAGTTTGGAATTTTTGTAGAAAAAGATGTTGTTTGTTTGCAAAAGTCTTTGCACATTATAACTTCTTTGATTCAGTATTTTCCTCTCATCCATGGGTAATAAAACAGCGTTTCTAGACTTAATTTTCATTTGTCATTTCCAAGTAAATCACTCTGTTGGCAATTCCACCACCAACTTTATTTGATTTAGTGGAGAGAAAACAATAAAGAAAATTACAATACTAAGAATAGGCCCCATCCTTCTCTTAGTAATTCCGGCCTTTCCTCATAATCTCTTACATGTCTTTGTAATGCCTGTCATTGCTGCCAAATAGTTGTATTAAATATGTAAATGAAGAGACACTGCCTCCTTTGGCTTGTTAGTTCTAATACACCATTTAACATAATGTCTCAGATGATCACTGTTACATAACTGCGTGAAAAAACTGCAGGTTGATGTGTAGTGACATGTTTAGAAAAATAGGGCATTCACTGTTTTGCTGCAACACAAAGTCAGCAGCTTTGAACATAATTCCCACACTTGTAAAAATTTATAGCATATCTGAGCAAGCCAAAATGAATAACGGGGGGCGGAGGGAGAGTATCTCCCCTGAATTCAAAGAAAACTAAAACAAAATGAAGCTCTTGTGCTTGATTTCTCAGAGGGCAATTCTTTTTTCTTGCCTTTCCTCCAACAGGAAGGACTCTGGTCAGTGTTTTGTTGATGTTTTCATGGCTCTTCATTAAGATTGTAACCAGCTGCATCCAAACAGCTGATTAGCAAAGCAGCCCAGTGATGTGTGCAGCCACAAAAACAGCAAGTAACCATCCACAGATATCAACTGGATGTCATCTCCACTCAAAAGTGCAGATGAAAGAAGCAGAGGAAGCCAGATGGTAGGGAGGTTTGGGGTTATTCGGCCAATGAGAACTGCTCTCCTTCTGGTAGATCACTAAGAGAATCGTAAACATTTCGGCTTCCGGATGGCTTTTAGATGTTTGTTTGTGTGTTGTTGAGTTGCTGTTTGAGTCTGGGGGGGTTAAAATGATTTTTTTTAGGAAAAGGGCATGTATGTGTGTCATTTTTGGCACAAAGAAAGCCCAAATGGCCTGTTATAAAGCATGTCAGAGTCAGCATCCTCTCTTCTTCTGCTCAAAACTTTCCCTTTGACCATCACCTAATAAGCTGGAAACATTTGGGCAGCTGGTCGAGTGATACAATAAAACTGAAGTAAACATAGAAACTGAAAGACAGTCTTGAGGCTCAACAAGTAGCAAACTGTGTAAAGAAAGGATAAACATGGAAGGAGAAGAATATACACCTCTCTTCAGAAATGTATTTTATTGTTCAGGAAGCCATTGGCTCATGAAGGAATTACAGTTCATTTTTGATTTCACATATAGTCACAATAATTATGGGTCACCATAGAAATAGATGTCTCCAAATTCTCTGAATCTTTTGATTACATTGTACTTAATATATAATGGAATATTAAAAATCTACCCTTTAGGAACATCATCCTGAAATGCTCCACAATTTGTAGATGGAGTTATTTGTTGACTGATTAACCTCTAACAGCTCACTGGTATCAGGCATTCTTCCCAAGTCCCTAAAGATAGCTGCCATTAAGCCACTCCTAAAGACAAGGACTAGACGCCTCTATAATGAACAACTATAGACCTGTCTCTAACCTCTCTTTTATATCCGAGATCATTGAGAAAGTTGTATTCAACCAGTTAAATGACTTTTTAAATGAACATGGAAATCTTGATAAATTTCTGTCAGGCTTCCGACACCATCACAGCACTGAAACAGCTCTGGTCAAAGTGTTAAATGACATTAGGTTGAATACTGATTCTGGTCAGTTATGAGTCCTGGTTCTGCTGGATCTCAGCGCTGAGTTTGAATGATGGGGTGAACCTGAATGATTTTATTGTTTTTTTAGCTATTTGTTTATGCCTTTTACTACTTTTAAATGCTTTCTTTGCACTATCTGTAATGCTTTTAATGTTTTATGTGAAGCACTTTGAATTGTCTTGAACAGGAAACGTGCTATACAAAAAACTTGCCTTGCCTTGCTACAGAAGCTGACCTCACACATAGCCTGCAGAGGCATGTCCCGGAGTTTGAGAGACCATGTAACACCAAAAGCTCAGCCATGTGCAACATTAGCATGTCATTTTGCAAGGAAATGGACTGTGGTATCCCTTTTTTAAGAAGGGATGAGGGATGGAGACATGGCTCTGGTTGGGGATAAGATTTACTGCTAGAGGCTTCTTGTTCCCCTAATGCAGCATGAGGATGGAAGCTGTAGCATGCCGGGATTCATTTCTGCTTTCCAGCTCTCAGCTTCGCCTACTGCACTGCCAAACCAAAGCCTTTTTCCGCGTGCCCCGTCTTAACAAGAAGGGCCATTTGGCTGGTGGTAGTTTTCCCAGTAAAGCTTTGTGCTTCTTTTAACTGCCAAAAAATTATTGTTTGGCAAATTACTGAGGCCTAACTTTTATATGGCACAGCAAATTTTTGGGTCACACATGATTGCTTCGACATATTTGTTTATGCAATAATGCATTGAAATGCACTAGTTATTGTCAACCAGACAGTCTTTATGTCAGCCATGCTGATCATTCCTAAGAAACACAATTAGCCCAGAAATACCTGTTTGTTCCCAAAAAAAGTCGCATGCAGTTCGAACTCTGGATAAAAAATTCTTAATAACATTAAATATGCAGGGATCGGTGGGCAGAGTTACCCAACCTGATCGGGAGAACCGACATATTTTAAAAGCCAACTGATGGAGTGTGCTCGCCCCATTCCCTAGTCGCTAGCACCACGTTTTGTTTGGTTGGCTGAATTAGTTTTAAATTCTACACTTCCCATCATTCTTCATGACACCACTTAACATGCATCCAGCTGCTCAGAGTCTGTTATAGTTGACTGACACATCTCAAATCTTTATATTTGATTGTGTATTACCTAAGTTGATAAACTTGAGTTGTATCTTTGGTTAAACCCTGTCTTGTTGTTCCACTTTTTCTCATGAGTTATGAGTCGGGTCCTGACAGTAGTAACCATCACACTCATGGCAAAAACACACAAATTGTAACAATGTGTTGAATGGCATTTTGCATGTTTACTTTTTTCCTGTATTTTTTTCAAGAATCATTATTTCAGTACATGGTTCAGGACCCTCTTGGGGTTTAAACCTAGCCTTAAGATCTGGTTTGTTTTACA
The DNA here is from genome assembly GCA_028567055.1 of Leptatherina wallacei. NCBI lineage: Eukaryota > Metazoa > Chordata > Actinopteri > Atheriniformes > Atherinidae > Leptatherina > Leptatherina wallacei. Next base: position 7,739,943 of record JAOXYM010000025.1, read on the forward strand.
ACACTAAAAAGATTAAAAACTTGCCCTTATCATTAAACTGGTTTTGCTCAGTGATGATGGCCACCCAACAGAAAACTCTAAAAAGGCCGGTTTAAGTCATGTATGGACTACTGAGAGCTGGGTGCACATCGTGTGAGCAGATGACTGTAAAAAAAGAAAACAGTTTGACCGCGTGGTTCCTGTGAAGGTCTTCATCGGGACATGATGGATGAAGCTTGTCTGTTTCCCAGACGTGACCCTGCAAATGGAGCTTTAATGGCGTTCCAATCATCAACCCTAAACTATAGTGTTGAGCTTACAGCACACAGCTGGTAAGCTTCCCCAGCATGCAGCAAAATTCTTTGGACCTCAAAGAGCCTACCTAACCTAAATTTTGAACATTTTTATAGCAGAGCTGTCTTTCTTACAAGCCTCGAGCCTTCGGTTTACGTTGTTACAGTATGGCTGCTATCATGTCAGAGCCCTCTGACTCTGCTGACAGGCCAAACCCACATCTCCAAGAAAATACTTAATGTGCTGTAATTCTTTGTACCGGCTCATTCTTTCATATAGACACATTGGAGTTTTCAGATGCAGACTTCTGTCTATTTTGTGATTTTTTTCTTCCTTATGAAACTGTAGATATAATAATGGTGTCCAGTTTCCTCACTATTCAAAATGAAAGGTTCTATGTTCCCGGTGGACTATAGCCCCATTGCTCATTGTCCTTTCGCTGCCTCAGAGCACAGTCCACTTTTCATCTCAACATGTCTCTGTACAGCCAGCAGATTTTGTTTACCCGGATTATTATTATGATTTTTTCCTCTTGTTTTTCATCCCAGCACCAAGTGCGGTCTTTTTATGGTTACTATAAAAGGTTGGAGTTTGCTTTGAGGACGGTCTCTCGGTGCTCCCTCGCCAAAGCCACAGCAGATGTGCTGCTTTTGTTCTTCATTACGGATTGGCAGCTGCCCGAACATTTCAAAAACACGATGCGTGAGTGAAGGTTCACCCCTCTAATTAAGTATATGGTGAGGATTTTGTTCCTCGTGTCAGTAGGAGAAACAGAACAATTATGTTTTGAATAAGAATAATACATTTCTGCTGTTGGGGTGATATCAACAGTAAAAAAAAGCCTCAGTGGTAGATCCCTGCACAATGGGTTCATTAAGTCTTTGCTTCCCTGACAAAGCCAAAGGTTGCACACAAAGACACATATGCTGAAGGATCACATGCGAAACAAGATGCACTGACTCAGACGCTCTTATTCTCTCAGATTTCTGCCGTGTTTGAAGCTCAGACTGAGGTTTTCGGGTGCTGGGATGAAACTCTGCCGCTTGTTTTTTTCCACAAAATTACCAGAGCCACTTAAAAACTCATTCGCCCCTACAAATTCCTGCTTTACGTCGACAGAAAACATCAACACACAAAGGAAGTCAAGTTAGGACCACACAAGGTTGTGTAAGAGGTTATATTGGTGTCTGTTTGTATGCATGCCATGGAAAACCCAATTTGGCCAACCCGTATGAGACCTGTGGGCCTTTGTGGTATGATTTCACCAAAGACAGCATATTTAATCAGAGATTACTGGTAAACCACAAAGACTGGCTGGAATGAAAGGTTGAGAATGTCCTTCCATCTACAAACAGCTGGGGTGGTTGGTAGCCAAGGGGTTACAGATAGACTTCAAACCCGGCTGAGCAGACCAGAAAAATCTGGCTTGAGAAATACTTTTGTTCATGCTTCTCCTGGAAGTGAAAGAAGTAAACAAGCTGAAACATGACTTTATATTTGCATTTTGATAAGAATAAATAAGATCATGATAATGAGAAAAATGTGGGATTCTGTAAAAGGGTGATTTTGATTCATTTCATTCGGCCCGAGTCAGTTCATCTTTTACCCCTTTGTTACTGATAAATTTAGTTTTAAACAGTTCCCTTAATTTTTACATGCAGCGGTTTGTGCCCTGCTGGCAATTCTTTGAGTTGCTGGCTTTCTACGTGGTGCCAACATTTACTCTCTGCCTTAGGTCGCATATTCTGTTATCTGATCAAAGTCACTCAATTATTTCACCCACAACACAAAAGAAAAGGGCCTTGGGTTATGTGCTTTGAACAAGTCACAGAGGGTGCTTTGTTTGTGCTGGGTGTGCAGATTTGGGTGAATATAGTGTTTTTTGCACATTTCCGGATCCAAGATACTTAAAGAATGGTTGTTCCCATTTTCTGACATTGCATTGGTGAAAAGACCAAGCAAAGCATGTCAGCAAAAATTCACTGTTGACTTTTTCACCAAGCAGGAACCAGTCAAAGACAGAAACGTTCCTGAAGCAGTTCCAGCTGATCTGCAATTGAACTGTCAAGCTTCATGATAATTAGGATTAAAAAGAGGAATGGGTGGCCTATTGTATTTGTTAGTGAATTTACGCAGAGAAAACATTTTACATGTTCAATGTAAAGAAAAAAAAGCCAAAAATATTCACTTATATCTCTTATAATTTGTGCTACAAAGCCATCATTATGAGAGAGTTCAGAACCAGGAGAAACCTGTTAGCTTTTCTTTTCCATTTCTCTGGGAAACGGTTGTGTGTTTGAGATTTAATTTCCATTTCACAATACAGTTTGAACTGTTTCCAGTGTGAGATTAAACATCAGACCTGTCTGACGAGATGCTGCCTTGTCAAACAGACAGGATTTGCTGTCAAAGCAGAAGTTTTAGAACAACGCATGGCTCCAGTCCAGGCTGGCAGTGAAACAAAGCAGAACTGTTGTTCATCTTTGGTTTTACACAATATCTCTTTTCTAGTTTCTGCAGCTCCACCTGCAAGTTTGTTTGGTTTCGTCTGTTGGTATACAAAGCTTACAGTATCCTGGGTGTGTCTTTGTAAAAGGAAATAAATCTGGCCTTTCTACTTTATCTCTTAGGTTTTTTTAAACCTGTGCGTGCCACACACCTGGAATACAAAACACACATTGTTGAGTCATTTCAGAAGCACATTTGCAGTCCAATAATATACCATGTGACCCTTTTCTTTGCCCTCCTTTTTTCTGTTCCTAACCAGACATCAGGCTACACTCTATAAAATTCACTTATTCTCTTTTTTAAACATGCACATGTGAATGAACTCGTGTTTACTAGAGATTTTATTCTTAGCAAAAAGTTCTCAGCTTGCTGCTAAAGAAAGTAATGATAAATTATTCAGGCAATGTGTGGAGTGGGTCGTTACCCAAAATCTATTCTGGGATTGTGTTGTGATCAGCAAGGAGATGAAAGAAATCTCTGCTTTTGGTTATTATGTTTGGTATTTTAATAACTTGTGTCTATTCAGCGAATGTTGACCAAGTATGTATTGAAAAAGCCACTTCTGTTGTTTCACTGCTACTGGGTTTTGCTGGTTTAACTGTCAACCTGCTGGCAGCAAGCATGTTTATATAACCTTCAGGTCTGCACCGATTCTAAAGGTATATGACTGCATGTATATTATATAATAAATAGTAGTTGTCCCTGACTTTTATATCCAGGACTGTGGACATCACTGAAGGTCACAAAACTATCTTCTTCTACGCTCCTTCTTCCTCTGTCTTATAAGGTCCTCAAATACAATTAAAACACAAGACGGATTTACAGTCGGATCACTTCAGCTGATATGAATTTTTCACTAAATTCTGAACTTTCCATTTTCCTCTTCCATTTCATTTTCTCCCCTAAAGCTCTCAGTTCTATTTTCACTGAGTTCTCTCAGCTGGTCAACAAAGTTGAAAAGGGAATCTTAAAAAAAAAAAAAAAAGTAATTTCCTACTTCCTTAAGAAAAAATAAATAAATGAAACAAACAAGCCAAGCAACAAAAAAAGCTTGTCTTATTCTAAAAGGCGGGAGATGAAACTCAGCTAATCCCCCTTTCTGTTTCTTTCCCATCATGAGCGTTTTGCTCAGTAATTGTTTACATCTGCCTCATTCCAAAAAATGCTGTTGCTCGGGGAAAAAACAGTCCTCCAAAAATGTCTCAAGTCCCCTCTGGCCCCTGGATCCTTTGGCAGAGGATAAGAGACGCTGTCAAAAACTCCAGCCAAGCTGCACAGTTACATCAGTCCTCTTGCTTTTAAAATGAAGTTGTCATCAAGGTCACTTTTTATTCTTCTATCATGATATCCATATTTATATGCAGCAAAACAGTGGCCTGTCCTGACCCTGCTGTATGTCATCTTCCAATTAATCCCACCCGTGCTGCTTTACTGTCAGCCTGTCATGCTGCTTAGTTAGCCGAGGGTTGTTTATGAACCCGTTTCAGCCATTAATATACAGTAAGCAAACATGTTGGAGCACATGGAGGATGTGAGCGGTTGCTTTTTTTATCGGAGGTGACATGGTTGATTTATTTGCCACTGATTGAACAAGGAAATGAGCTCTGATAGTTACACAATGTCCCCTGAAAACAATGACAGACCCGAGGTGATTGTTTGCTCATTTTAGTATAAAGTCAACAGCAGTGATAAGGACTTCAGAGCGGTGCCTCATGTTGCTCACTTTTAAACAGTCTGATTTAAGTCTGTTTAGTTTGCATCAAAATTCATGAAGTCGTGGTGTCATTTAAAATATGCATTGTGACTATATTGCATAACATAATGAGCAAAAGCAGCCGCAACAAAGGAAACTGCAAGCACAGAAACCTCACAAGAAGGGAAACTGGGCATTGATGCAAAGAAACGGCTCTCTTCATCACAGCACCCTGTGGGATTTCCTGACTTTGTTCTTTTCCTTTTTTGTTTTTTTTCTTTGATTCTCAGTGCAGTAGCAATGTGGCTGCGTCATGATCTGAAATGCACTAATGACAGTTTTGTTTTGCGTCAGCTGAGAAATGTTCAGCCCCAACTCTGAGATTCTTGATGCTGTTTTAAGATTTCTTGAACATTTCTGCTTTCTGATGTATTTTTGATTAATGGGTGGGTAGTATTCAGACACATGGGGCATTTCATTTAGCCGTTTTACAACTTCAAGCCAAACCGCTTGGATCCCCGGGGTGAATGTACTGGAATAAACCATTAAACTTTGAGTCCCTTGATTTAAATTCACTTCCAGATAGCCTACAAGTCACATCTTTAAACATGAGTGACAGAGGGATGCATCACATGCAGCAACTTTGTGTCCCAAAGTGAAGGTCAGGCGCTCCCTTGTCCACTTAGATAAAGGCCTCGCCTGTCTTCAGGGAATAAGTTTTAAGGCCACACTCATGCTGAAACATTTACGGCCCTTTTGATTTTTCTCCTGCTACTTGGATATGGATGAAAGCAGTTGGATCCACTAGTGCATTTCAGCATGGATTGAGTGTTAAAAACGTGGGAGGGATGTGGGAGCAAGAAGGAATGTGGAGGAGTTCCAACACTTGCTGTTCTAACAGTCCTAACTGCCCTCTCTTCCCTCCCACCTCTTTTTCTGAATCTCTTTATTCAGATTGCAATTAAGTTTGATTTATTGGCAAGACATTAAACCATAATGTACTGTCAAACAATAAGATAAGGGATTCTTTTTTAAATCCATTTGCTGCTCTTTGCTTGAAAGTTTGCATGTCCTTACCTCAGTATTCTTTCCACTTTCTGGATTTTTAGTTTTTGGTTTGTTGTAGACAGAATTTGGCTTAAAACTGTGCATCAGATTTTCTTTAACGTATTTGAAGATATATAAATCACCTCTTAAGACAAATCAAAGAACCAGTTTTATCTAGATTGTGAACTGCAGCAACCCTCCTGAGCTGTTTATGCTCAACTTTATACCCAGTCCCCATGATAACATAACATTCACTGTGAGCAGCAGAAACATGTCCAAGTTATTTTTCCAGTCCTTACAGCTTTAGTTTGACTTCTTCACTTATTTGTCTCGGACAGAAAAGTTGATAAGAAAGTTAATAACACTCCAATAAATGTAAATAAACTTTCCCTATTCCCATGCCCCCCCGCCCCCCCCCCAGCAATAAGCAGATGATTGATGTTTAGCATCAGCTTTAGTCTTTCAGGCCCATTTCTGCAGAATTCTTGGGGTAAATATTTTTGTTTAATTCAAAGCTGATTTTTACTTGGCCTTGTACAAATATAATTTATCAGTCCAGGTAACTAAGATATTTTACTCTTTCTTTTTTTTTTTTTACTGTGAACATTGTATAAACATATTTTTGTGGCAAGACAGAATATCAGTTTTTGTCCTGGTTGTGGACCATTGGACTAGCTCTACGGTGTCCTTATGGGTACAGTCAACCAGTCTACGGGTACTTTGTGGACTTGGAGAAGACGTTTGACTGCGTCCCTCTGGATTTCTGTTGTGGAGTTTGAGTACCGGACCCTTTGATAAGGGTCATTCAACCCGGTACGACAGGTGCCAGAGCTTGATCCACATTGTTGGCTGTAAGTGGGATGCCATTTCTGGCGAGGGTTAGACTCTGTCATGGCTTCCCTTCACTACCAATTCTGTTTATAATTTCATGGACAGGATTTCCAGGCACAGTCAGGATGATGAGGGGATTCAGGCTGGTGGGCTCAGGATTAGGTCTCCCTTTTTGCAGTTGATGTGGTCCTGCTTGTTTCTTCAGGCTGTGCTCTTCAAAACTAACTAGTGCCTTGGATAAGCAGCAGTAGGTGGATGGATTGACAGATTATTATGCAAAGCTGTGGCAGTAAAGGTCTTTGTTTAAAACTGTTAAACAAAGGGCAAATCCCGAGGTGAAGCTCGAGGGGACCTGGTCCCTGCTAAACTGTATGGACCCTGAAGTGCTTGACAAATAAGTAAAAACTACAAACTGAAGTATGTTAAACACTTTTTGTAACTACAGTGATGCTTTGTTTATAGATTGTGGGGGAAAAGATGACAAAAAGAAAAAAAATCATTCAGGAATCCTGAGCAGACTGGAAGGCAACACAGTGATGCTCTTCATGTGACCTTAGAAGGTGGAACTTTTAGTAGGAAAATGTAATTTTACTATACAGTATTCAGTATACCAGGTGAAGAGTTTTTAGTTGGCCAGTCAGTGTATATTTATCCTATTATTGGGCAAAAGATTGGGAAAAAACATGTTTTTTATGGTCTGCTGGTAATAAAACAGGAACCAGTCAATCAAAATATCTGTTTTCTGTTTTGCTTTAATCTTGTGATCATGCAACATGCTCTTATTCTCTTTGGTCTCAATCAATTATTGTTGCATCTTCATTCACAAACCACAACTGACACTACTTTTATTTCCCATTCTGCCAGCCACTTGTTGTATTTTAATATGCCTCCAGCTGTATTCATGTCAGACATTTTTGGGTTTTGCTTTGGCTGAGGTTTAATTGTATCCATCCCAGCGTAATATTGAACTCATTACAGTGAAAAGGAAGTTTCATTATGAATCAAGGCATGAAAGAAAAGCGTGTTGCAGATGAGCCTGTACCCTGGCTCAGTGACATGTTGTGCATGATTCAGTGTTTGCTACTGGAAGTGTCTCATACTCAGAGATTAGACAGAGCTAATGTCTCCCCAAAGGCAGTTCTCTGTTTGGAGATAGACAATTTGACATGAACATGTACACACCACACAAACACACATTCAAAGATTTGAACACACATAGATTTCCTTTCGTGATTCATCAGCCTTCAAAAGTCGGCTATGCTTGTCACTTTGGATCACTGCATCTGCTTTCACATATTAATTCTCTTTCCTTTTTCACAATCCTTGCTTTTGTCTAAATGGCAATTTTGACTAAGGGTGCAGTCATTTGCAACGTTTCCGTCACACCCCAGCCACACACTGTGCCATATGCGATGCCATGCTGAGACAGGGAATTAAGAGATGAATAGAGTCAAGGTTTGACCATATCCTCACTAGTATCATACAGGCCCAAGCTGAGACGGAGCCTGGCCTCCACATATGGCCATGTCTCCCTCAGCCAAGCCATGCGAACGAGCAGGCCACACACTAACGAACATCTCCAGTTGATTACACACAGTCACACACTTTTCACCCTGTGTTTTGTCTGGAGAGTTTCTTCTTGCCATTAATAATGCGTCCCAACCCCTTGTAAAGCTCTGCAGGGGATTATCTTCTTTCAAAATGTACAACATAGTGACATTTGTTAGCATGTGCTGCTGTTCTGATCTATAGGGCTGTCACTTCAAAAACATGAAGCACAGTTTTGTGGGATGAGCGTGTGTTTTTGATAAAGATCCAGTCATATGGACTTGAATAAGTGCATACTTACAGTAACTCATGGCAACTGGTGAAATATCTGTTCCATTTCTACGTATTATTCCTACTGCCATGCCCGGCATCTGGAGAAGCATCCCTTTGATGTTACTGCAGTAATGTTGGAGGGCCTAAAAATGTAACTTTTCCAGTTTGACCATGTGGAAATTTTTTAGGAGTTGGTCTCTGCTTTGTATCCTGGTTCTTTTAATGCACGCATATACACACAAATTTACGTGAGCAATTCACATCCCTGCTTCAGTTTTCACTCGAGTCAGTCGGCCGATCATCGGTTAGGGCAGAACAGCAGGGAATGTTGCCGTTCTCTGCTACAGTCAATCAAAATCTTTTCATCTGTCTGTTTTTATTTTTAGCTATAAATCTGAACATCCGCATAGCACATCACATGGACCCACATAAATCCTTCCATTCAAACATAAATTGATCATCAGTAATTCTTTGTGTACATCCATCCATCTGTCAATTTTTCATTCCATCACTGACTGATATGCCACATATCCCGGCAGGAAGGGGGTGTGTGTGTTGTAAGGGTCTCGCATGCTAAGCTAAAGTAATGTGCCCGGAGGATAGGGGGGAGAAAGTAACAGATGGCAATACAGTGATGGGGGGAAGGATTGTGTGTCACTACAGGAGGAGGGGGTGGGGGTGTGTAAGCGTGTATCCGTGTGCGTGCACGCATTTCGGATTAGTGCGTGTTTGTACAGTTGTATATACTGTGAGAGTTTTCCCTTTGGCTGTGTGTCAGTGTGTAATGGCATGTATACGCACATGTAGAGGGGATCAGTAAGACTGAATGGGCCGAGTCGCTCCCCTCACCCGAGTTTCTGATGCCACTGGTGAAAATCACCAGTTGTATGTCTCTCCACACGGCTCTCTCTGTCCACCTGCAGGCTTTATTTGCAAGGTGTACTCCCTTCTGGACACGTTTTCTGGGGCAAGTTTGAGCAAAATCTTGCTTCCTTGCCATCATGAAGTGGCTGGCATCTGTGCGCACGATGCTGGCCGGGGGCAGTCGTAGTGCCCCTGTAACTCCTGCTGGCAGCCCTAACTTGCACACCAAGGCAGATTTGGATGCCAAACAGGTAAGTTGCATAATGAATCAAGGCAGAATATTCAACCAGGGAAACACTATGTTATCCTGACTTTTTCTTATTTGTCTGCTTACTTGAGACATGCTGTTGTGATGCATCTCACAGTTGTTGTTTTTTGTTTTGTTTTGTTTTAATCTCTGTGCCAGCGACATTGCAGTCCATGCAATTGCACTTTGAATGAGATCAGTGGGGCATATTCAAAACAGTGGACGTCTGTGTTAGAATGTAATCTACCGAAAAAAATCTCCCAGTCATGAGTTTATTTTTCTTGGATCTCCTGTTTCCCTTTGCTTACAGTGAGTCTGATTCAGTTCATCAATGTGCTGCAGTTGTATGGAAATAGATATACACTCTTTCCTGTCCCAGATAGCCCATTATGCCCGGTGATGATGATAATAATAAAACAGCTTCCTGCATGTTCTCAAGGTCTCCTCCGTAAATGTGCAGAAAAAATGTTGGAAGGGAAGTGCTCTGCACAGCAACTTGAGATGTCAAATGGATGATGCATTTGGGTGCAGAACCACAGTAGTATTAATCCTTTACCCTGACCCCATGCTGCGTTGATCCTGCAATTATCCTATATTACTACTTGCCCTGTTTTGTTGATCCCTTTCTAACTCGGAGACTCAGTGTTGTTGAATATTCTATACTTCAGGGCTCATGTTCGGCAGCGTTAGAGCAAGATACACAGTGAATGCCACACGTTTGGATCTGTTTAGCCTACTTTCTACGATACTGACAGTGTGTAACCAGCTTCAATTTGTCATGAATATTAATGAGCGAGGTCTGCTCCATTGAAAAAGCACCGGGGGGCAGCAAACTCATTACACACTGTTGAATGACCTGTTAGTGTGTTACTGGTGTGAGCATGTGTTAAACTGTGGGGTAGAATTGCAGGAATCTAATGTAACTTGCAAGTTAGTCATCCAAATACACCTCTGCAAGTTCTTCATCTGTAGTTTATAGATTCCATTTGTTTCTCTGCTTTCAGCTACTTTTGATATTTGCTGAGTGTTGTTGGGAATAGCGTGGGAGGGGGCATTCACACCTTTCAGTTTTGTTTGATGAATCTCAGGCTGTGCATTGAAAATACCATTTGAACTTCAGGTATTGCTTTCATTATTTGCCAATGCAAAGTTTAGTTCCTTGTAATAACTGCAATGCTCTCAGCTAGTGGTTTGTTTACTGCTGCCTCAAGCTGCAGTCAACATTAAAGCTAGTAAAAGTGTCATTTTCTGATTTGTGTCGGAGCATGCCACCTCATCTGTAGTGGCTCCAGTGCCCTCAGATGGCACAGCAGCATCAGAACAGCTGAGAGCAACTATCAGACTTTAGTGGCTTTAACAATCACATGTGTTTTTTCATTATGTGTGGGTTTGGTGGTTAGCTGCCCTCACTTGCGTTGAACATGTTCAGACAATGTATTGAAATGATTACTTCCTAATTTTGGACTCAGACAAAATATTGGGGCCACTGAGTCAGAATCTGTGTGTTTCTTCCCAGCCTAATAACAGATAATGAGGGCAGAGTAATACTGAATCACCTAATATGTACAGCAGGAATGTCTCTGACCAAAGTTTGGCAATTGATGAGTATGTTACACACCAATCATCCGGTCTTACGAAATCGCTGGGAGCCAGTGAGTCGGCCTGCAATGTTTTTTCTTGTTTTTTTTTTCTGAAATGGTAACAGTCATTTGAACCAAATGACTACAGACCAGTGGCCCTAACATCTCACATTATGAAAGTCCTTGAGAGACTGTTATTGGCTCACCTCAATAAGCAGGTGAACACCTTTCA
>JAOXYM010000025.1:7757650-7768819 GCA_028567055.1 Leptatherina wallacei
TTGGATTTCTAAATTATTTCCATCATTTAATTCTGGAGACCAGGCCGATAATTTTACTGTCAAAGAACATATTCCAACCCAGAGTCAGGGGGCCAAACCACCACAACACACACATACAGTATGCCGACATTCACACGCACTCTCTCATCATGTGAGCAGTAATGAGTTTTATGGCTGAATGACTTATGCATTTAAAATGTGGCCACGTTGTCCTTTAACAGCCCACAATGAGATAACAGAGCACATCAGCTGCCTGACAGATGGAGACGCTAAAATGTAACTCTACTTTGCACCACTGAAGAAAGGACGTTTGCCCCATCTACTTCCAGTCAATTGTAATTACTTTGCTTGGAAAGTAAAAAAAAAAAAAAAAAAGGAAGAAAAAAAGATTATTTTTTTGTTTAGAATAGAAATGCAAATGAAAAGAGAATGCAGCAAGCCATCAAAATTACTCCCAATTTGTTTTTGGTTGATTACCATCGATCCCATACCACACACACACACACACATGCACACACCCATACACATACAGAGCCCCAACTAGATTAGAAATAAGCTGCGTAACCAGTGAACCACAATATGGGCTATGATCACTGGTAGACATGCTGTTGGATAAATGAAATATATGATGTCTTTTTTTCCCCCTTCATGAGAATAGCTTCCATGATAATAAATTGTGTGCTGATCCAAAAGCATGCAGTTGAGACTAATCCATTTACTCCCTCCTCATCACTGAGACACGGTTCTGCAGTTGCCCCCGTCTGGACAAAAGGAGGCAAAAATATCTTTATATTCAGCCGAGATATAAAATACACTTTTATTATAGTGTAGTTTGTGGTTTACACACACCAGCTTTTTTTTAAAATGAACTTATTCAACTGCTTGTTAACACAAATAGCTAATCAGCCAATCACGTGGTAGCAACTTAATGTATTTAAACATGTAGACATGGTCAAGATGACTTAATGAAGTTCAAACTAAGCATCAGAATGAAAACAGGGATTCATCTTTGTATCAACAGATCAGGCTGGTGGTGATGGTGTAATAATGTTGGGAATTTTTTCTGGGCACAGTATAAACACCACATCCTATCGGAGTGTTGTTGCTAAACATGTCCTTCCTTTATGACTACAGTATGCCCATCTACTTTAAGTGGAAATGAAACAGTCAAACTATCATTATTTACTAGATTTAGTCCCATTCTTATCAATGATTCTATTAAAAATGTGAAAACTATAAACATGCAAAAGAAAAACGCTGCACCGTTTTATCTTTTGTGGCATGAGCGCCGCCATCTTGTAGTACTATAAACTGTGACGCCATGAGGTCGGTTGGTTCAGCGGTACTGATGAGAGTCCTCTTGTCTGCACCGCAGTCAGAGAGACAACAAAGTGAACGATGGAGACTGCTGAGCCAAAGGAGATGAGAAGAAAAAAGAGGGACCACTACTGTATTACTTCCGGGTGTAAGAACGATTTTTACAGAGTTCAGGCCGTGGACAGAAAAGAAAAAAAGAAGAAAAAAGACAGGTAAAGTTAATTTGGCATGCACTAAGTCATCAGCCCCACCTGTAGTCCAAAACAGACACTATACACAAACGTGTCTCTCTGACTCCATCCCCGTCTGAGCCTCTTATTAAACACCTTTTAGCTCAGACCGCAGCACTCATTCAAAAATGATCACCACACGGGCATAGAAAGGCAGCGCGGCAGAACAATAAACACCCAGTCCAGGGAGAAGAAGAACATTGTATACAGACAGTAATTTGTAGGGGGAGGCTTACAGCAACAATTCTTTGATGTACTACTTCACTGATGACTCCCCAAGATAGCCCTTGGCGTGCAACCCTATTTTCCTGCAACACCTCAGGAGGCCACAGAACTGCTAACATTGACCCAAGATAGATGTTTTTCCCCATACAACTTGCACTTTGTGCCCAAAGTGCTGCATCACTCAGTTATTTCACATCTGCTCGGCTTGTGGATGACTTGTAACTTCTTAGAGAATCCCAGTTGGGTCAGAGTTTCAGCTTTTTATGAGAACATTTCTTAGGCCACAGTATCACATACAGAGATGCAAGGACGATAATTTTTTCAATGCCATAGCCAGATTACCTCCTTTTATTCTTTTCTTGAATAATTTGATGTCATCAGAAAAAGTAAGCATTCTTTTTTAGTGTTTCTATGACTGCTATTTGCAGTTTGTTTATCTTTGTACATGTATTATTATCATTGCAGTTTTGTATAACACATACTATAAACTTAAATTTAATATTGTTTGCTAATTGTACACACTTTGCAAAATTATTTCTTTTGTCAATCAGTTATTGTTTTTATAGTATTAAAGTAAAAGTTTGCCTTTCTTTGTATTCCCTTAAAAAAAGACATATTCCCACCCCTTCTTTCCCAAGTTGACACTCAGACTACCACACACCGAGTCAGTAGAAAAGAGTTTTACAACAACTTTTTTCGCAAATACTCACATTTCCCTCCTCCGCAGTCCAACTTTAGATATTTGGTACAGATCGTTTTTTTAGGCCACGACTACTGATGATACAGTCATCTCATAGAAGGGCCACGTCAATATTCAAGTGCAAGGGGAAAAAAGTGCAGTATTTCTGAATATTTATTTTATGTTTAACAAAAACAAATGCAAACAGCAGTCTATTCATTATTATGTATAACTGTACTCAATCTATACTGCAGGTCATTTTTCCTCGACATGAAATGAAAATGAATAACTTGATAAAAATCTTGCAATGAAAAAAGAAATAAAAAAATCCCTGAGCTCATGTACCACTCTACTTCTGTCCAGACAACTAAAAGCATTTCTGCTCACACAGTTTAGCTACATTTAGCCTGGTGGAGGTCACAGTTGAAACCCTGAGTACAGCTTCCAGATGGGTATCACTCAGCCTGGATCTGTACTCGCATTTATTAAAGTTCATAGTGGATAAAAATTCCTCACGGAGATATGTGCTTCCAAAAGGTCAAATCACACGACTTAACACTTTAGACAACCTCTGGAAGGATGGAGGCAACTCTCTCAGAAATTGTCCAGTCAATCTGAACTTTGTCTTTAGCTGCATGTTGCTCTACAAGTCGGTAAGTTCCATTTACAACAAACTTGGGACACTTTCCACATCAGCTGAGAAGTGGTCTGCAAACAGCTGGAAAGTGTCACGTTGTGCCTTCAAGTCCAACTCCTGCAGCCGGTTATCAATACCAGAAATATACTCCTCACCACAGAATACTGTACCCTCCTCATTAGTTCTGCATGTTGTTTTTTGCATACCTTCAGTTTTTTTCACACTGTCATAGCTTCAGGTTTAGGATGTTCAGCTCCTGGGTTGTGTCTACTAATAACATGAAGGCCATAACCCATTTTGAATAATCACATTCAGGAACATCCATTCTGCTATCTTCCATGAATTTTTCACCTCTGCTTTTAACTCAAACAATCTCTTAAGAACATTTTCCCTGCTGAGCCAGAGCACCTCAGTGAAATAAAAGGCCATAAAAAGGCTTGGATCTGGTGGTGTTGTAAACTCCTCCAACTTCCTCTGTACCAGCGCCACCAGCCTTTCTCTACCAGTCATGTATGGGGCTCCATCAGTGGTGGTTCCAACCACTCTGTTCCGCGGCAAACCCACACACAGTGCACCACACATCTGCAGAAATATAATCTCAGCTGTGGCGCACCCATACAGTAGACACACGCTTCGTAACTCTTCTGTCCCTTTGGAGTGATCGTTGATGCCCCTGATAAAAAATAGCGAGCTGGGCACTGTCCGTTATGTCCGTGCTCTCACTGAGTGCCACAGAGCATGCAGTGAAAGTTTGTTTTGTCCCGTAACTGTTCATAATGTCACTTAATGAGGTGCTAATGTGCCATACAGACAGAGATTATTGAATAAGTTTCTCTTCTCCGCTCACAAAATATCAGCAACCTGCATCATGCATTTTTAAAAAAAAACTGTCCTTCAGTGAATTACTTTATTGCTTTTTGTGAATTAACTCACTCACCACGTAACTTGCTTCAACAGCAGCATCAGCATCTTTCTTGGCCTTATAGAAAAGACTGCTAAAAAGTTAGCTCTCAGTATTAACCCCTGTTTTTAGCATGTCATCTTCAGATGTGCCTTGAACTGGTCATGGCCAGGCTATTAAAACTCTGTATTACATAGCTGGACTACTACTACATAGCCGGACAGCCGGTGAATCAGGTAGTACTCCATCACATATTGGCTCCGTAATCCCTGGGCTTTTCAGGTTGAGATGCTTGTTTTCTCTCCTGAGCTATAACAAAATCTAAACTGACTGGGTTCTTAGAACTGACAACAAGCTGAGCCTTCATTTCAGCCACATGTTACAGTAAATATCTCTGTTTCTGTATTACTGCGATGATGGAAACCAAACAGAAACTGAGACAATTTATCCTTATTTATCACTTAAGACATGCTGCCAGGCTCGACTCACTTAAGCAAACAAAACTTGCGGGAAATTAATCCCTGCAAACTGGGTGATTTGCAAAATTGTTGTGTCGGACAAATGAAATAGAAAAAAAAAACATGACAGGAAAACCAAAAGACTGCATGTCCTGGCATAACTTTGTTCCGAAGCAGAGGATTCCTTGAAACTGTGGATGTACTCTGTGACCTTCATCTGTCCCGGCGCTTTTTCACCACAGCCATTTGTCCATACGTCAGACTTTAAGAGATGGCTATTACTATAATGACTAGGTGTACTCCAGGGTAATTTTTGCAGATATTCAGCAGCCTATCACATGATGCTTCAGGCCAGAGCATCCGTTGTTCTTATCCACACATCCCAAGCTCCACTCTCATTTCGGCTATTAGGCCCATTTTACAGTGGCTGTGTACAGTGGCTCCAGTGGGTATTAGTTAAAAGGGGAGAGATGGTTTCCCACCATCTCCGCAGTCAACGCTCAGCCAAACACCACATGACCTCACACTAAAGTGGGCGTGCAGAGAATATGTTCAGGGGCTTACAGAAAAAACAACAATTAAAATAGAAAAACCCAGAAGGGGGAATAAATATAGTTATGTGGATTTAATGACAGCTGTTTTGTCCATTTGTCAACAGTTTACTCCATAAAGGTCTGCTTAATGGCAAACTGCATTATCTAGTGTGTGTTTACTTATTGCCCACTGTTCCTTTAATGCTGACTGACAGCTCCTGAGTGTCAGATATTTCCTCACCTTCTCACCTCAATTTTGCATCACTTGTACCTTCATCAAGCTTGAGTTTGGTTTTCTAATTGCCCTTCCTTTTTCTTTTTTTTCTTTGAGCAACCAGTTTACTTGTTTTAAAAAAAACCACAGGGAGGCTAATGCTCCAATCTCTCCAGTGCAGAATCTTGAGGGAAGTTTGTTTGTAAAATTAACATTCCTGACTCTCAGCACAGTCAGCGAAAAATGGCCTTTTTCTTCTTCTTTTCTCTTTTTTCTCTTGTCATGTTTGTGGTAATTTCACAGTCCAGTAGTTGTGGGAGCAATTCCTCAGCAGAGTGGGTGGGATGCTTTAGCTGTATTACTTTCCACAGTGGGATACAGCCATCCTTTGATAATTTCTTTAGTCAGTCACTTACCTTACTGAAGGAAGACCTCATTAACCTACTTATATCTAATGAGACACATTTACTGATCTAAATATTCAGTTCACTCTTCATGTGCTGAAGACAGATTAAACATCCTGGGTCTTTTAGTGGATGAAACAACAAATGTTTACATGAAATATGGGAGCAAGAGACTCATCTCCAGTTTCCCTGAGACATCACAGGGCTCTTAAAGCTTACAAACTGGCAACAGGGTCAATCAGGGAAGACCCATGAGATGGTCCTGGTCTCCTGGAGGGACTTTGTCTCTAGGCTGGCCCTGAATGAGCTGGAAGAAGTGGCATGGGTAAACATGGATATGTGACAGAAGATGGATGGATGATGATTTGATTTAATTTAACGAGTATTTGGCTGAAAGAAAGAGAGAAAGAGGGAAATTGTATCTACTAGCTAATTGCATTTCCTAGGAACATCTGGGTGGTATTATTTACAATTGTTATACTTCATTTCTGAGTTTGTTTGTCATCCGGTGTTGTAATACAGTGATGTAAATGTAAAACTAACAGTTACACAAGAACTCCAGGAAAAACATTTAGTTATTTCTGTGAACTTTGTGTTTATTGTCAAAACATCTCAAAATAAGTTGTAAGAAAAACATCACTTTACATTAAAACAGTTAATCAGAGATCTTAAATGAGATGCGCCATCGTTCACTTTGATTGACAGGTTTGTTTCTGAGCTCCTGACATGCTCAGTGACACTCTGTAAATGTCACAATGATTCTGGTTTATTATGGTGGTGATAAACTTGATTTGTAGCGTTGTTAATCCAAAAGTACCTTTATTTTATGCAGATTTTGCTCGTTTTACAATTATTTGGTGATTTGCTGCTGCTATTTATCTGTATCTGGAAGTATCATTTAACCTCATACATCATTATGAACATTTTTGTCCATTTGGGCAAATTTTTATCACTCATGTTGGCTTGTTGTGAATATGGAACCATTCTTTGTAAGAAAGTCTCTCTTCACAAATTTAAGGATTCAAATTTTAATTTGGCTATTAATATTCCTAACAGTACATTATGCATAGGCCTGTAATGAGGCTTATATTAGTGGTGAACAGTAAAAATCACAAATTTTACTATTTATCTTGAAAATGACACATCACAGGGTCACAATTTGTTATAGCTATTATATATTTTCTTTAAAAGTGGGTTTAATGTAACTTAATGGGACATTTTAGTGGTTAAAAGTAAGAACAACTGTGACATTAAACAATCAAACTCCCATTTTAGAGGTTTAAAACCTTAAAGAAATCTTTGAATGTTTGAGCAGGACTGAAGTTTTCAAGAAGTGTATGCTAAAACAAAAAGTAGAAAAATATAAATTTGTAAAGTTTCATAGCAGTTCATTTTTTTCTGTAATGACTCAAGAGGGTAATAAATATAAACTGACACCTGAGGGTTGACAGTGCAAATTTACTTTGGAAATCAAGACAACCTTACTGGCAAATATGTAAATCTTCTTTAATGGGGGCAGCCGAGAGGTTGTGTGTTTGGGTTTGCGCCACAGTTGCTTAGGGCACCCAAATGGTTAGCAGCGGCCTTGTCTGCACTCTTTTAGGCCACGTGGCTCTATCTCAGCTCTGTGTTATTTGTTCTGACAGGTGCTGTGACGTTCTTTGTTTGGGTGGAAAAATGAGGCTCAGCCCTGGTGCAATGCATGACTGGGAACTAACTGACACCAGTTAGTTCTGTTGCTGCTTGTTTTCGTGACAAAGTCACCTCCCCACAGCTTGGACTGTCACTTGCACCACCTCCACTCTTCCTTACCAGTTTATTTATAGAAAAACCTGATAGAAGAACCTGTTCCACCATCTTTCTCAGTTAGAGAAAAACAGTCATCCCCAGTTTTTGGTTAGACATAGATAGACTTTCTGCAGAAAAGACATTATGCCTGTGTTTGCATCCACTTACATGGGAATACTTGTCATCTGTGTTCTAATTGTAGTGACTTTAGGAAACCCTACTGTGACTTAGCAAACACTGCTGTCACTAATAGAAAGCTCCTTCCTGCAGCGCACTGCATGTCCCTGATAGATTCAAAAAGACAGCAATAGCTGAGAAGTTAGAGCCAGCCTTTGGCCGCCTTTCATCCCATGTTCATGCTTCAGGCCAGTCTTGGCCATTCGAGTCAGTTTCTGCTTTCTAAGAAGGTTTTAGGAAAGTGCAAACTAAACGGAGTGGACATCAGCATTTTCAGGATCTACATCTGTAGAATGATATCACACAGAGTTATGCCGAGTGTATTAGTCAAGTTTGTGTCAGGTTTTCATTACTATCATATAATAATCAAACTGGAAGTGAGTGTGTTGCTAAAATGTAAGACTATGCTCCTTTTAACTTCTCCAGTCATCATTGCCTGGCCAGAAAGCTCACATTTCTGTTTGGCTGTAAATCATGCTGCTTTTTGCCCTCAGCCACTGATACTGAGATTGCATGTGATTCTTGTCTGTTGAGAGGATGAAAGATATATTTTCATTTCTTCAGGTCAAGCCTGCAGCAGTAGTAACCCTGCAACACTTTTTTTTTTTAGCTAAACTGTTGCAGTGTTGTTTTCATCACTGGTTATGCAACCTTTTCAGTTATGAAAGTCAGGTATTAGTTTTGGAGAACTGCTTAGAGAGCTTCTTTGTAGTCATAAAAACCATCTTGTTCCACTAATTTTTCTTTCATCCATGCATTCAGATGGGTTGACTTACCCCGGGTGTTCTGATTGCTCAATTGGAGTTTATCTTTATGCAGATAATGCAGTAAAATGTTTAAGAGCAGCCTCATCCCAGATACATCTTGCAGTAGTGAACTTATCAGCCTGTTTGCTGTAACACAGCCATTTTCACAGCGGAGCGACACTTCATTACAGCAAATTTGCTGGTCAGTGTTATGGTTCACTGGCAGGAGACTGCTGTATATTATAACAGCTCACAGTCCTGCAGCAAGTGTAAAGTCTAGCCTCTCTGCTCCAAGGCACACACACACAAACACATCCACAGAGTAGCTCTTGGTCCAAATACAGTGGTAATGGGTGGGGATGGGGTAGGGAGGGGGTGGGGGGACATAGATCTGACTCCTTCATGCCTTTTATAGCTTTCTGCCCTCATGCCAGCGCCCACCCACTGATGATGAAGTGTCAGAGCAGGCAGCATCACACACCATTGCCTGTCAAGCCTCGTCTGACCAGACTGTCCCATGCTTTGGCAGCCTGTGGTAGTCTGCACAGGCACAGAGCGGGGAGTAGAAGACCTTAATTGGACAATGTGCATGTGGTGGTGAGGGATGGGCAGTGGAGGGTGAGGCTGGTGGTACTGACTGACTGTTGGCCTCTAGTTGCCCCTGTTTGGTGTGCATCAGAGCAATTCTAGCCAGAAAAATGGGCCTAAAGCTCTCAGCTCTCAACACTTAGCCACATGTCCATTGCTTTAATAAAGTACAAGAGCATAAGTGAATGCTCATAGTGTGTTAGTTAGTGGATGTCTGCTCTTTTTCTCCCACAAAACCATTTACAAAGTTCTGCTCAACACTTTAACTGAGGCCTGTTGCAGTGTTAATGTAAAGTTCATGTTATTGATTAGAAATAGATTTACTGGGATTATGCCGTGGCCTGTTGGCCGTAGCTCAGCCGTGAGCGATTGTTGGATAGTCAGAAAACTCTGCCAACTGTTACATGTGTTTTTGATCCACCAGTAACCACCATCACCTGACAAGCTAAGGTTTATTTAAACAAATCCTGCTCCCCTTAACCTTTTCTGTGTCTGATGTAACAGGAGGTTTTGCATGAAAAGCTGACAAACAGAAAGATTCCCAGAACTCCCAGTGACTTTACACGGAATCAGCTTGGCTTCCCATTAATTTCCATTTCTCTCGTAAACTACCTTACAGATGAGTGTGGTTTTCAGAACCTTTGCGTTAATCAGCTGGTGACTGGAAACTGACTAATCTGTTGGCTTTCATTTAGTAGTATTGGTATTTTTTGCTGGTCAGAATCAAACGGTGGACTTGGGCCAGTTATCTGCACTCTCAGATATGTCCTCCCTAAAAATAAAAAAAAAGAACCTCCCAATGTAATCAAGGCCTGAACTCTATCAGAGCCAAACCAACAGATCTGCACGATTTCTGTTTCGACTGTTTGTGTGGAGGCAGGAAGCCAATAAAGGGAAGCAGGAAGGAATTAGAAGTTTTTGGCTGCACGTCTTTCCTTTCCAGTTTGATTTACTCCTATTTCTAAAGATAAAAATAAAGTCTATTTTACGATGGGATATGATTTCAAAGACATGTAGCCCTCTAATCACATTGCAGTATTAGTAACTGGACTGCAAATGACTTACACATATGTAGCTGTTGGATTGGTGTAAACAAAATGTGTCAGTAGTGTTTGGGATGAGAGTACTGGAACATTGTAGGGCCAGTTGCTATTCTGCTGTTATTCCCCACTGTTGTATCACTTTGACTAAATTACTTCTTAACTACTGCTGCTCAACTACGAAACCACCACACAGCTCAGTTTCATGGTACTAAAATCACTTACTTGTGACTAATTTCTGGCTTCCACAGGCTAATTTGACGATACATTGTAATTTTGGGATTTGCCACACAAGCAAAGAAGCTATTAATGTAAGACTGATAACAAAAAAGTATAATTTATGGTTTTATAATATTTTATTGGAGCAATAAGTACATGCAGGAAATAGTTTTAGGTAGGGCTTAGTGAAGTTGTCTTTGGGTGATAACATTCTAACATTTAACAATGGCTGGGTTAATAAGCTTCTGATTGTATGCACATCAGAATTGTTAGCACATTTTGAACTCACCAGGAGCTCAGTAGAGTTGATTTCAGGCCCATTTGTCAGCATTTAGAAGCCATTTAGATGTTAGCTCATCAGGCTAACACAATGCTGACCTTAGTCGTTTATTCAGAAATTGCTGACAATTAACAAAGAAAAGAGCAAAATTTCATGTATTAATAAGTAAAATTAACATGCAATCTTTAATCCAGGAACATAACATTACACATAAAACCTGAAGTAGGTATCATTTAGATTTTTTATTTTTATTTTTGTGTTTTTTTACTCTGGTATTGACATTGATGATGCTTTATGATCATTATTGATACTGACTATTCGTTAGTCCAGATTGTTTTCGCCCAGATCTCATTTGAGGATACCAGAATTGACTTCCAAATTAGCTGATTGGAAGTATATTTCCACACACCCTCATAGGTCTTCCTTTTTTAAGGATCCTCCACAAGTTCTCAGAAGGGTTGATGTTACAAACTGGGTTGATGGTGGCCACGGCATGAGTTTTTCTCCCTTTATTCCCATTGCAGCCAAAGATTCAGTTGAATTTTTTGCAGCATGGGTTGGTGCATTGACTTTACTGCAGAAGTCACATTCCTTCTTTTTTATACCATGGCAGGAAAAGGTCAGTTAAAAACTGCATGTGTTTTGCAGGGGTAATTTTGACACCCTTGGGCAGCATAAAGGGGGCTACCATCTCACTCCCCATTATTCCAACCCAAAACATCCCCCCCCACAA
>JAOXYM010000025.1:7781597-7805081 GCA_028567055.1 Leptatherina wallacei
GCATTATTGCAGTTCTTAGCAATGATGTCAGAAAAGAATGATTGTCTTGCATTTCTCAGCTCCAGATTATAAATCCTCAGCCTATCTTTAAAGATCTCATAGTGAACCTGCAACTTTGTTTTCCGCCACCTGTGTTCAGCTTTTCGACATTCTCCTTTTTCAGCTCTTACCAGCGTAGCAGAGTGTATATTTAACCTTTTAAGATCTGAAGTCCCCAAATTGGGGGACGTTTAGAACAGACTGTACCAAACTAACCATTTTGGAGAGAGTTGGTCTTTGCAGAGATAATGTTCACATATTGCACTTTAATTTAATAAAGGTTTAGAGATATTCATATCCGTCCTGGAAGTGTTTTTTAGGCAAGCCTGGATCTTTTTTCATTTGTGCTATGTGCTATCTTCATTTATTCTTCACCAGTAACACAAATATTGATATTTACACATCTTAACAAATCTCACAAGTGGTAGTTGCAACTGTAGTTGCAAAGATATACTCATTTCATGGTTTGTAATTTTCAAGCAGAGGCTTATAAGATAGGCCCAAGCTTTAAAGAAAAAAACAACTTTTAAAAAGCCATGTCATTGTTGGGCAGTGAACAGCAGTTTTAAAACGGCAAAAACTTTTCCTACTGCCCTCCACTAGATCTTTATGACACTAAAGCCTGCTCGAGCTCTATTGGTCAATACGACTCATACACGGACTATAAACTACAAAAGACCAAAAAATTCTGCGATTGACTATCGACCTGTCCAGGGTGTACTCTTCCTCTCACCTAGAGGCTGCTGGGATAGGCTCCAGCCCCCCTGCAACCCTGCATTAGAATAAGTGGATGTAGACGATGTGTGGACAGATGGTTGCCTACATTGTCTACAAACTTGTGAGCAGTTATCTGTTAATAGATGATCCAACATAAAGCTTTGTGTTTAGATTCTTATAATTGTTCCCAATTAAATAGCATGTGACAATAAATTGATCCAAATAACCAGTGAATACATCTGTCATGATTTTCAATTTTTTTTAGGTTGAGTCATTTTTCCCATTCAGGAAGACTAAAAAGAGGCCCACTCCAGTCTCAGTAAAAAATGGTTTTGTAGCTAGCTTTTTCCCCCCTCCCGGTCCAACAAGAATCCTCTTATTTCAACTCTTGAATTTTCTTTTTCGACATGTCATTAGGGCCTTACCCTCTAACAGTTTTATGATTTTTTTTTTTTTTTTTTTTTTTTTTTTCACTCATCAAAGACAAAGGCAGTTTTTGATACACATAGAAGGAGCAAGCCTATTTCTTCATAAACACACACTAAGCCAGGTCCCTGTAATCACGGTTATGCTGGGTGGTTGTGGCTGTACCTTCCAGAGGAGTTCATGCCCCCTTGAACGGCTCTCGCCGACTCTGTGGTGCACTTCTGACAGTGAAAGAGAGGGAGAGTGAGAGTGAGGGAAGGGGAGGGAGCTGTGTTGCATGTGGGAGGAGAAGGAGGAGGGAGTGAACGGGAGGAGGGAGAAGCCTTCTCAGTTTCTGTGAGTTCTGCTTGTTGTAGGCCACAGAATGAGCGCAGTTGCTTTCCTCTCAGTCTGAGAGGCAGCTGCTGTTTCTTTTTTTTTGTTTTTCCTTCTCTTTTTGTGATAGACATCAGAAGAGACACAGCAGATTTGCTCCCCCCCTTTTTTTTTCTACCCCCCCACCCCCCTCAACTTTTCCTCCACTGCAGTGTTATTTTTCTTTGCCTGGGAGGTACAATGCCAGTAGTTGGTGTAGCTTCAAAGCTGAGGCAACCCTCTGTGGTGGGCACCAAGCCGGTGCACACCGCACTCCCCATCCCCAGCGCTGTCAGAGCGGCCGCCTCGCAGAGCTGCATGGCCCGGCACCAGGAGCTCAGGCCCAATGAGGGTGCCCCAGGGCTCTCCTGCCAACTGTCAGTCAAGTCTGAGTACCAGCAGGACAGGACGCCTGAAGCAAAGTCCAGAGCAGAGACAGAAGAGGGCAAGATCTGCAAGGTTAGTGAAGATGAACACTTGTTTGCTGCTCCTGTATGTGCAGACAGCGTAGTGACACTTTGGCTGTCGGGGATGCAAGAGCCAACAGTGTCAGATTCTCTGAGACTGTCATGCTCTCCGTCCACTCTGGGTTTGAGCAGGTGCTTTAAACAGAGTTACACACAGCGGTGACTCATGTGCTGCGGTGCAGTGGGATGATGTAGCTGTTTTTTTTTTTTCTCTATCATAGACTAAGATGGGAAACCAGATGAGTAATGAATCACTTCTTATGTCTTACCTCATCCTTGTGCCCAATTAGTCTGCAAATATATCTGGTACGTTCTTGTGGCTTTAGTTGTGTTCACTGATGCATTTAGTCCATGTCTGTCTTCCATTGGCAGGAAAAGTAATTAAAGATTAGGGGAACTTTATTTTGCATACAGTTTCTTGCTTTTTACCATCATCTCCTGTGTTGTGTTTTCCTTTTTGTAAAACTTGAGTTCACTTTCTGAAGCTGCAGGTAAAGGCAGCTTTGGTCCACGCTGAGGAGGAAGAAGTTTTCAAACCTCCCCGCCAAATAGTTTCAGTAGTGCCACGGCCCATCCCACATCCAGAGCTGTCAGAGCACAAACTGAAACTTTCCTGTTTGGTCAGTTAATCCCCCCTCCTCCTCCTCCTCCCTTCAAACAGCCGTTGGTTGTCTGTATTTCCCAAGACTAACTGACAGAGAACAAAAAATAGTTTTTTTAAGCTTGATTATTAGTTTTTTTGCCTTTTAAACTTCTGATACGGAGCAAAGCTGCTGATTTTCCTTGTGACCCAGAGGAAACGCAGGCAAGAGACATCAAAGCCTGTGTCAGTGTTTTTCTGCCTTTAAATCCTCCCAGTGTGTCTGTGACTGAGTCCAACTCGCCTGCAGGGTGACTGCAAAGTGGGAGTGGGGTGAGGGGTGGAGAGGGGGGTTCATCATTAACCTGTTGCTGAACTGGCAGCTGAGGCTTTACTCTAAGCTTGTTCAGATAACTGTTTTTTAATAAAAACCTCTCTAGTTTGGTCTGTTAAAAGTTTCTTTTGGAGCTTGTTGCCGATTGGGGTTTAAGTTGGATTCTGATTTAGTCTATTTATCATCATACAGAAACTCTTGCAGATCTTTCTACTCCAAAACTGTTTGTTTGATTTGTTCCCTAATTATTCAGGCATGCTGTGGCTCTGACCTCTGCCCCTCATAGTCGTCCTAGTTCACAGAACTTGAGCCTCCTATTGACAGAGCATCGGCTAAATTGCCTCAAGGGTGCAATCTGTACACCATACTATAGTCTCTGTCTTTGGGAGGCTTATAGGCAAGAAGAAATCCCTTGCTTGCCCCAGCCTGTCAGTGTTGGAATGGGTGGTATGGAGGGGGTTATTAGTCTGTCTAATTGTGTTGTGTAGTTCCTTAAGAGCTTTACTCGCATGCCTTTCAGAGGAAAACGGGGACTGAATGTTGAGTAAACGCTGTCATTACTCCTTGTTTCGTTTGGAGTCCCATTATCAGGCAGGATCGTGTGTGTGTGTGTGTGTGTGTGTGTGTGTGTGTGTGATACATGAGTTCATGCTTGTTTGTGCACATGCAACCCCCACCTCCTGTATATACAATAGTGCCAGCGTGTGTTGGCTTGTTTGCCAGAGGTTAAACAAATCCAAAGTTGGAATTTTTTTTTTTTTTTTATTCTTACATTTCAGATGGTCGAAATGTTAGAATAAAATGGACTGACCTGTAATAAAACAGGTTAGTAACAACAGGATAATGAATTTTTTACAGATTTATCAAGACACAAAGGAGAAGGACGTGTAAATAAGCACCTGGGTTAGCATTATGCAGAGGGCAAATGGGATTGGTCTATGTGAAAAGGTGTTTGTCTTAAGATTGAACTGGATTTCCTCCATGAATTTCCGCAACAATCTGCTTCGCCGCCTGAAGCCGAGGGCCCTTTAGCTCTTTTTGTGTTCGAACAGTAACATTTAACAGATGTAATCCTGGTGAAAAAAGTGTCACTTTTTGTTGAAAGACTGCAGCACTTTGGCTCAGCCTGTAAAAGGCAGTACACCGAAGTGTTGCAGGTTACTACCACGGTGTGTATCGGTGTGTGAAGGGCACAATTAAGCTTCCCAGACGAGGCTAATTTTGGATAATGATCAAAATCAGTTGGGCCTAGTCTAGCTGTAATAATTCAGCATCTCTTTATTGTTCTGACATATGATCTCTCACGGATACATCACGCAATGTTCTGCAACTAATTTGAGAGAAATAACCACAAGCTGTGCCTACCAATCTGGAGAAAATTCATTGAGGAAGTCATGAATTTCTGAACATGCTGTAATTTTGCCACTAAAACTGAAACATGACTGCCTTTCCTTCATCATACCAGTTCAAGTTTAATCAAACAAATCCTACTTGATTAAAAATGCACAGTAGTTTTGCTGTCAAGTGCTGATTGATGTTAAGTTTTAGAGAATTATAAAAAGAGACTTTTGCAACACATCACCTTCCTGTCTGTAGTCCTTTTGGTTGCTTTGGTTCTTATGCAGAGTCGATTCTAATGAGGCAGAGCGTTTAGAAACATTAGCAGGTGGCAATGTAAGCCTTGTCCATCGTTTGCCCTCATCTGAGGCCTCATCTTAATCTGTCCGTGATTCAGAACTGTCAAGGGCTCTTATTTGTCCTCTTTGGTGGAGATGAGAACAAGGTGAGACGTTTGCTCTGCCAGTTGTGCTTCATGCTGACACTTTACATCGATCACTGCCAGCGGCAGCGTCTGATGACAGGCTGCAGCGAGGCGCCTCCTATGTGAGCTGATGAAGTGTCGCTAACTCTGATAGATACAGAGTTATCTGTTTCATCACAAGTTTTGGCAGCGGCCCAGCTTATGCAGCCCAGGGTAATTATATGATTTTACGGAACAACTGCACTTTGCTTCGCATTCTTTCAGGTAGATGAAGAGATGATGATGTTTGGATTTTTTCTTCACTCATCCATGAAGATTTATCTAAAGCTGCATCTGCCACACCTTTATAGCTCCTAAAAAATTTAAAATAAATAAAGGTTACATATTTAGCATATTTATAATAGCACCTTGATCAAGTACCTGCTGTAAACTGTTCAGTAAAAACCTTTCTGCTGTCAGTTTGTCCTGAGTGGCAGGACGTAGGGGGGCCCGGGCGGGGATTCAACCCACAACCTCCCGGGTGAGAGTCATGTGCGCTGACCAGTCAGCCAAAGGGATATCCCTGTGGCCAAGTAGTCGGGGCACATCATCGATTGGAGGCATAGTGACAGGACCGTCACTGTCACACTGGCATACATTCTCTGAGAGAGGAAAATCACACTTGTCTTTATCTGAGAAATGCACTTCAATGTAAACACAAGCCATGAGCATTACTGGCTGCTATTTTTGCAGGCCTCTGATGTGGCTGAAATGTTATCCAGGGAAGTGTGCATGTGTTTACCGGAAGTCCAGACAACTGCCAGACACACTAACCCACTTAAGGAATGAAAAGAAAAACATCCTGTTGATTCTGTGTGTGTTTGGTTTATACTGTAGATGATAATCAGGATCTCATGATGTGTATTTTCTTGATTTGGTGCATCTGCTCTGTCTTCAGATACCTTTAGGAAAGTTGGATGGAAGGCTTGAGTATCTGGGTGGGCCTTATGCTGTTTGCTCTTCTCGCCCTCCTCTACTCCCTTTTTAACCTCTAGTTTGCTGCAGCAGCTGCATAGGAGTGCACACATTCGTTTGTATCTAAAAGTAATCTCCACCGTCATTGTTGTGTTCAAGATGTCAGTGGTCAGACCTCTGGCTTCCACTCAGTTCTTGCTTTTCCCCTCTGAGTGGCTGTGACACTGCTAAAGCATCAGAGAGCAGAAGCGGCAAGAGGGGGGGCCGACTCGTAACAACAGGGGGAGGAAGATTAGTTGAAATTGGTCTGACAGGCTGTGCGGATGTGCTCTTGTCATGGGTGGTCTGAGTCGTCGTGTGCCGATTCCCATATCTGGAAGAGAAGTTGCCTTCGTGACGGAGGTGTGAATACTAACGAGTAGGGTGAGCAGCATTGCTATATTTGCACCTCTTCCAGCCATGAAGACCAGAGTGACTTTTTCAAAACAAAGTGATGTGGATAAAATATCGTTTAGGCTTTGGCTGATACTAAACAGAGCAAGGAAGGATTTACAATATTCCCTTATGAGACGGATACATAGCAGAGGGACTAATAGCCTTTTGAAGAAGAAGCCACAACTTCCTCAGCTTCAGTAGGCTATTGTATGACATAAAAGGATACATAACAACTGTCTTGGTTAAATCTGCTGACATGCATGACAAAAGGATGCAGACGTATTTGTCGGCACAGTTTTTTGTTTTTTTTGTCAGTCATGATGCTCTTGCTGCTGCTCTGCAGTCATTTTCTCTTTTTGCTGCAGCTGTAGCAGCATTGCAGCTGAAGGTCAACAAGTCTGTGGTCTGTTCAGCCAATCAGAAATAATGTGTTAACAGGGGAAAGCGCTCCAGCTCACTTCGCCCGATCCAAGTTGGAAACATGGCAGTGATTTTTGGGTCCAACACTCGATTCCGAACCGTGACATTTTCGAATTAAACCAAGAAATGTAAAAAATTCAGATTATCTTAACATATGTTTCAGCTACCACTGATGTGATTCACTCACATTTTTTTGTATTAATCCACTCCATCATTCCCCCCACACTGCCGAGATTTCTTAATGACCACTGGGTTGAAGTTGGGAAAATATTTGAGACAATGTTATGCTTTCCAATGCTCTCTTTCCCTTTCTCTTTCTGTGCCTTTTTGTCTGACACACAGTATTTCATTGCCTTCCGTGCCACTGGGAGTCTGCTGTCGGCCGCGGTGTTTAAATCTTGGAGTGAGAACACACAGAGTGGCTGGTGTTTACAGTACAGCCACACCGGATAAAAATACTCTCCTCTGGAAGTACAGTCACAGTGTTTCCTCCAAAACACCAAGAAAAAGTTAGACTTACTGCAAAACAAGTTAAAGTTCATGATTGGAGCAGGGAGAAGTTCACAAAAAGAAATTTATATTTATCAATTCATTCATTATTAATTCATTGTTTTTTGTGCTGATGGTGCAAAGCAGGATATTCCGGTGGGAGTGGATTTGGGTTGGACTCATCATGCAAGTAAAACAATAACTGATTTGTTTGTGATTACTAGGGATGCACCGATATGAACATTTTGGCCGATACCGATATTAATATTTTTGCAATGGCCGATAACTGATTTTTACCGATATATAGTTTTTTTAAAGAAATTAAGGTAAGATGATCAAATTTTGTACAAAATGAAAGTCAACGTTAGCAGCATTAGCTTCCCGCCAAAGTTTGTCAAACCTCCGGTCAGATATCAAACTGGTGGTGTTGAATGATTTGATGTGACATCCTCCTCACATTCCTTTGACGTTGTAAGTACTGCATACTGCTTTTCGAGTGTCTTCTTTCGATACCATGAAAAACTACCAAACTGCTGTCATTGCTTCTCCGCTTATGTTAAACACCCCACAATGCTGCCTTACTATCACTCACATGTCCAAAACAATACTACACAGCCACACATCCCCTCCTCCCGACACACAAATACCTGTTGTTAATATCGGCCAAGTTTTACTTATCTGACCAATACCGATATTTTAAAAAATGACCAACATCTGCTGATGCCGATTTGTTGAAGCTGATCTATCGTGCATCCCTAGTGATTACTGTTGTCAGGGGTTTTTTGGAGACCAAGACACTAATATTTCTGCCTTGCAATGGGATTTTCTTACATAATTATCTAATGTAACTTTGCATTTAGAGTTTTAGGGCTGAGGAGTTAGAGCTATTAGAAATTTAGCACCTTGAGACTTAATTCAACTAATAATTGAAATCCATGATTCAATTCATACCTGTGATTAAAGCCCAGGAAACTTCCCACTGCTTAGTTAAGATAACATTTATGAGAAATATCAAAATGTAATTGAGGACAGACTGCACAAAGCAGTATTACTTTTACTGATTTTACCTCTTCTCATGGCACAAGCGTGTTCTCTCTCTCTCTCACACACACACACACACACACGCACGCACGCACGCACGCACGCACGCACGCACGCGCGCGCGCGCGCTGCTTCCTTTAAACCTTTGCTGGTTCAAAGAAAGGTTTGCTAAATGATCCAAAAAGAGGAAGGTTCACTTGTAATTTGATGTCTTCAAAAAAGAAGAAAATGGACAGATGCTTTGTTTACATTTGTTTGCTAGCGTGTAAGGCTTGCGCAAAGTGAAACTTTGCAGGCGGCGTCCCGGATGTGAAAGTTGTATAGTGCGGTTTTTCAGTTGCGGGGTGCTGTTGGGTCACGACGGCTCTAGAAATGCACATAACAGATGTCACTTTTACTCTTTGTGGTGTTTAAAAGTGGAAGATGACACATCTGTTGTAACAACTATCGGTTTAATTCATAATAACCTGTTGAACTATATATACATGTCCAGGTTCACTCACATGTTACACCAAGATAAACTTACAAGTTGGACCAGTTTATTTTTAAGTTCTAAGTTCTCACTGCTTTCAGTCTTTCTGCCAAGCTAAACTAACCAGTTGCTTGTTTAATACAGTAGCCTCACAAATGTTGCATGGAAATGAGTAGCATCAATGTTCTTTTATCTCTAGAACCATAACTCAATCTTGAGGACTCGGTTCAACACAATCAACACCCACAAGTCAAAGTAGGTCCATTTATAAAGAGATGTACACACCCACTCAAAAACCCACTCTCACACAAGGGATCTTTTGAGTGTGTGATGGCAGTAGATCATTTTTACCTGCACCTCAGATTTCTACTGTTTGTTTCTCTTCAGCCGTCTGTCAGCAGTCTCTCTGTCTGCTCTGTTTTCTTTAGCACGCTCCTCTCTTCTGTCCTTTATTCTGCTTCAATCCTTCCTTTTCACATCTTTCCAGCAATTCTGTTTTCCACTCCGTCTCCTGTCACTGTCTTCCTCCTCTTTTCCAATCCCAGCATTCCTCTATGAATGCTTTTTTTTCTGTCTCTCCTGACTGGAACTTTTCTTATTCCATCCCCTCCAACTCCCTTACTGGTATTTTCCTTTGACCTTTACCCCCCCATCTCTCTGCCCACCCCCACACCACTCACTTTCTCACTTTTTTTTTCTTGGTCTATCTTTTCCTCTGTGATATTTTTAATGACAAAAGCAGCAGGGGAGACTTAACACACACCTGGCACATTTCTGTCCCTCCAGCTGTCATAGATAACCTTTTCTCTTTTGAATGAATAGGTCACTTTCCCTCCTCCTCTCCCATTCTCTTCAGTCTTTTTTTATTTTATCTTTCCCTGTATCACTGCAGCACGTCCAACCGTGACTCAGGCAGCTGGGGGGAAACATCTGGGTAAGCTGCGGCAGCCCGTGTCAAAAATATCTAGCCATGTACAGGATAGGGAGCAAACATGTTAATGCATCCCATAATACGTGCTCAGAAGTCCCAGTGCTGTCTGTGTTGTTTTTTTTGGCATGCACAGAAAAATGATTACTGATGTTATGAGTCAAGTGAGTAGCCTCTGTGGTACTGACTCATGCCTTACACAGCAGCGGCGGTAGATCAAGTAGTAACAGATTTACAAGGATTCCTGGCACTTCTGAGGCACCTAGAGGGAAGACGGGAGCTGCAGGAGCAGCTATGATTGTACATTTACATAGTTAAAAATGCCGATTCATAGTGTGTCCATGGGCTAAGGGATTTTAATCCCTTGAATTATTGAAACATATGGGTTCTAAACGATCACATTTCTAAATGTATTGATACATTTTCAGATATCTTATGAAAAGTCTTGTTCTCAGTTTTAATCAATTGTGCTCACATTCACATTATAGGAAGGTTTTAGAAATGAAACCAACCTTCTCATGTCAGAACCTGCACATAAAGACCCCCAAAAATGGTTAAATTACATTTCCCACACACCGTTCCCTACACAAGGAAAAGCTAATGTTTGAATTCATCATCACATTCTTTATCAACACTTTGACATCTTAAGTCTTAATACCCGTTTCTGCATGATGACATCTTAGTTGCTGATAAGATGGAGGGAATGAGGGGAGGCACTAATCCACAGACCTTAGTGGCACTCTGAGGACTCAGTCTTGTTGCAGTGTTTTCATCCGCCATTGTACTTTTCTTTCTTCCCTCTTCTGGTTCTTGACTTTTCTGCTTTGTGTTACAAATTGCCTGGTTTAGGCATTAAAAATGCATGCCTGTTGCTCTTTTTATTCCCAACACGCCCAGTGTAGATGTTGAAGTATCCATGGGGAAAAATTGCTCCCAAATTTGTTAATCGATCAAAAGTGTCAGCTAAATAGATGTAATAGTAAAATGGCCTGTTCATACAGTATGTATTACCCTTTACTCTGGGGACTCAAATGAATAACTGGATAAAAGACTCAAACTATATCATGGTGTGGGCTACATCTTTACCAGTAGTAAATCTGATAAGACACTTAAAACAGGATAGCTTTAGGCTGCAAACATAAATGAATAAATGCATCAGAGAGATACAAGGAAATATTAAGAGTGGCCAAATTCTAAAGAAAATTTGAAACGTTGGTTAACTCTGCAACATAAAAACACCTGGAAATCCGTGCTAGGCTTCAGTGGTGAAGGATTTCAGGAGGAAAAACTCTCTCACAACATCCGGCCAAGTTAATAACAGCTCCCAGGAGGTCGGTAGGTGTATTATTATCCACCATAAAGAAAAGATTTCACAAGAACTAAAAGGAACAAGTCATTTCCATTCCTCCACAACAGAGGAGCCAGATTAGAGATGAAACTGAGATCCACCATATCGGTCTAAAGATGCAAAGGTAGTAGTTAGATTTTTACCTGATCAAATGTTTCCTTTAACTTGTTCATTTTAGGCTTTTTCCAGTTGGCTTAAAACAGATTGGTACCATGTCCAGTAGTGAGCAGATGAAGCTCCTGAGTTCCCATATAAAGCCGGCTGATTGACCTAATCAAGCTGCATTTAACTTGCTGACAACAAAACTAAAGGCAGAAAAAAACCCAAACACAACAGAAAGCAGCTGCAATAAAAACTTGACAAATATGACAGAGACCCATTCTTCCATGTCCATTGGTACCAAACTTAAGGCTGTTTTTGCTTGAAAATATAACAGCTATGTTTATTTGTCCAGTTAGATCCGCCTGGACAAAGAGTCTTACATTTTGAAAAGTTATATTTTCTAAACTTTTCCCCCTAATTTGGATGGAAATGTTCTCAATTTAAAGCTGAGATTCTTTAGGCCATGCCGATATTTATGAAATAACTTATATCCAGCTGTTATACCAAAATAATCTTTTGATCACTATTAAGTAAATACTTTTTCATTTCTGGTGCTTGAAAAACACAATTTTACATTTTCTTTGAGGCAAAACATGTTCATAACAATTATCTGATTTCTTGTATATCATAATAAAGTGCTGATATTTTTCCTCCTGTTCCCCTGTCTGTAAATGTTTAGGGATTATAGGATAAATTAAAATTATATCAAGTTTTAAAGCTGAGCTATGTGAAGAGAAAAGAAATTATTGGATAAATGCTCATCTCCCAGTTCTACGGGCACATTTGTATAGCTGTAAATGTTTCGAACAGATAATGGTTCAGCCACACTTACCTGCCGACTGTTCAGAGTGCACAATGGTGTGGTGTTTAATCCGCCAGTGACTTTGCTGTGAGGCAAGGTCACTGGTTCGAGTTTTGGCTGGGGAAGGGTTCGAACTGTTTGGAGTTTGCATGTTCTCTCCAGGTACTCCTCCCACAGTCCAAAGTCATGCATATTACACTCATTGGTCACTCTTAATTGTCCCTAGGAGACAATTTAGTGTCTCCAGGGTGTACCTGAAGACTAATTGTCTCCTAGGGACAGGCCAATAGAACGGTGACCTGCCCAGTCCTCTCACCTGCTAATTGCTGGGGTAGGCTTCAGCTTGCCCGTGACCTTGAATTGTACTAAGCGTTATAGTAAATGAATGAATGCTCAGAGTTTCTGATAAATAAATAGAAAACACAAATCAACCCTCAGACGCAGATGGTGGGATTAAAAGCTCTTTCTGGAGGGTTACTGGGTGGTGGTTTGTTGCTGTACCCTCCCTTGGCACAAGATTTTACAGGGCGCTTAACAGGGCAAGCGCACATGTTTTTTGGAGCGGTTAGCCCTCACATTTAGACTCATCATTACCCACAACCAGCATCTATGTTCTCATTATTTTTCCGCCTTTTTTCTTTTCCAATCCAGACACGTTGGTTTTTCTTATTTTCTGCATTTGTGTCAGTAGGAGCCTTATGTAAGAGCCAATAAAATGCCAAATGGAAATCATTAGTTTCTCATATTTCTGTATGTTTACTCTTAGCAGCAATCCCCTTTGAGGGATTTCTCATGAGCATTTTGCACCTTTTATTCAAATTGCCTATAGCACTGTGTACACTTGTATAACATGGGTGGCCTCTGTTGGATCATCAAACCCCTAACTCCATACATCAGCACCATCTATCAGCATGAGAGTTCCATGCTGTCATTTTGTGAAGTAATTTAATGTCTGATTTTAAAACACTGAAGCATGCATGATTTAAAACTCAACATGCAGCAAGCTGGTTGGCCTTTCTAGAATTGGAGATTACAGTTGCAGGCAAATAATGCTGAGTCAGGCAGACTCAGGGATCATAACACACTTGTGAGGTCACAGGCTGACTTAGTGGTGCATCAGCCATCTAACCTCTGGCCAGTTTGTAGAGCACTCTGGCGGCATCCACTGTATCCATGGCCTTTTGGTAACGGTAAATGGACTGTAAAACTGCATGTTTCAAAGCTGCAACTGGAGCCATGTGGGTGCTTGTCTGTCTACAGTGTGCATCTGTAAAATGAAATGAGGTCTTTTAAATTAAGATGAATTATAACAGAGTTTTTCAGTTATGCTGTCTCACAGCAAGAAGCATTTGGATTTGATGTTGCGCTCTTGGTCTTTACAGGGAATAGTTGTGTTAATGTGTGTTGGGAGATTGGCACATAGATATCATGTTATTGTTCAACAAAATCTGTTATCTGTTTTAGGTCAAGCTCCAATTGTTTGATGGAGAATATTTTGCGGCTGCACATGGATGGAAGCACCAGCTCTTCGGGTGTCATATGTTGAGTCCACCTGATGAGATTTTTGAGATGTCAATGGGCAAAGAAAACCTTTTCAAAATACTGGTGGCTGATGGTGAATGAAAACAGAAAATTGTCTAATTATGAACGATTTAAAAATAGGATTGGCCGGCGGTCTTCGGCCATTTAGAATAAAGACTGAACAAAAATGAATGTCAAAAAATCTGTTTTCTCTTTTTCTCCATTGTCTATTTATTTGATTTACAAACATCTAATCTTTAACGACATCACTGTAAATAAATCTTATAAAGGGACAAAAAACAAACTTGCAGATTTCTGCTGTCGATGAGAGGCAGTCACAGTGGTACATGATGTCCAGTGGTGTGGAAACTAGACTTTTGAATACTACATTTTGTAAATGCAGCAAATGGATTTGTTTGGTGGAAGGGTCTGCTGCTAAACATTGCTCCACAACTCTGAGCACAGCTGAAGAAAACATTCTCATGAATTGGTGTAAACTTAGTTAACAAAATATAAAAACGGCTATGGTTAGCTTGTCAGCTTGTTGTTTTTGAAGAATCAAAGGCTGAGATTTTATTTACCTTCAAGCGATGTGCCTCAACAGTTTGAAGAGTCAGTAGTCAAAATCCACCATACCTGTCTTTCACAAGTAGTTCCTCAGTCCATTCTCTTTTCAATCTCTTTTAACAAACTATTCAGCCATTAAAGACACAGCTTGACTTGAAACTATAAATCCATTTAAAAATTCATTTAAGCACCATTTCCTGCAATTTATGTTCAAAAATATATATTTTTTCTCATTAGCACTTTTGCAAATGTATGTGCCAAAATTGGACCATTACATTTGTCTGAATCAGTTTTGCCCATAAAGTGAACCATGTGCCCTTAACATGGTCATGGGAAGCTGAAGTCTAATTCCACCCTCTGTTTCATGTTCTCTTTACCTTCTCCGCTGGCCTCCCCACATGGTCAACAAAGCTCTGCTGTTTGGATCAGAGTGCGTTTTCTCACAGGATAAGTCTCCTGACACACATTGGAGTTTAGTTTTATTTACTGGCTGCTGTTGCTGTTACTCCCACGTGAAAGCTCGCACTAGCTTTTAACAATCCTGGATTTTCTTGTTGATGCATCCTCAGAGGCTTTAGATCTCTCCTCATTTCCTCTCCCTTGATTGCCATGACTTAAACAAGCAGTGGGTTTAAGTTTACTTTAGGAAAAGGAAAGAAGCATAACCACAGCTTACATCTAGGTAGTCTTCTTATCTATATTCTTTTCCCTTCCCAGGCAGGGAGTCTGGTTTTGCATATCCTTGCTGATAAATGGCACTTGTTGTTAAGACTCATATTTTTCAGCATGATCTTATTGCGCAATTGCCCTCCTCACATGGTAGAGAGGGAATCTGTCTGTCAACATTGGAAGGTCATTGCATCAGTAAAGGATTTATGGATGAATGCTGGGATCATGCAATTAGCCTATAGGGGAGATTTCTCCCAGTTCACAAGGCTTCAACAAATGACCAAACATTTTCCTTTAAAACCTCGTAATGATGAAGAAAGACTGCAGCGACTCATTTCTGCCTTTATTCTTGAAGAGACTGCGCTGGAGTTATGAGAGGACAAGAGGTTCCTTGTACCCACTACCAGGGCTCACATGCTGACCATACATTTGCCAATAACTGGTCCGGCCAAAGTCAGCTGCCCCTTTGGAGATGAAAGACAAGCACCTTTTGTATTGCTGCTTTTCAGTGCTGATGCCTGCAGAACTTCTCCAAAAACCTCTTCATTAAAATCACAATGAACCCAGGTGATTTTAAAGTATTTCCCACTGTATAGAAATAGCACTTATGTGCATGTTTTGACAACAAAAACTGCTCATTGTTCCTCTTTCAAGAGATAAAAATGCACGTAGGAGGAGCTCCTAACTCTAAAATTACATCCCCCACTTTGCAAAACCTGTTGATTTGATTCCACAATGAATCATAAAGGCTGAAAGGGCTACAGACTATTTCACCTCATGCCTTCCTATTGCTATTAAAATAGAAAAGTGTCTATTGTAAATTGTGTTATAACATAAGTAAATGTGCAACTTACTATAAATCAGGCCAACTCTGTCAAGCCAACAGTCAGGGAGAGAGTCAGAGACAGAAAACACTGATTTGCAATTTGAGTAAATGAGGAAGTGATTCATGTGGAGAGGCTAATACAATGTTAACCACAAAGAATGAGTTGCCCACAACAAGTATATTGTGACAGGAAAGGGGAAGTTATTCCACTCTGGAGGAACCAGGAAGTCCAAGAGGCTGAATTCAATTGGTCAAAGGCACAAGCTCTCAGAGGAGGGAGAACAAAGCTCCTGATGGAGGCACTCTATCTTTTATGACTGAAAAGTAAATGCAATTGGTAAGAGTTATATATTAACCTCTAGATTGAAAACAGATGCAAATACCCCATTCATGTTTAAAACTTTAATCTTTCTCTCTGCTTTTGGCTTTGTGGAAGGCTGAAGTTAAGATACTGAGAGGGTTGAAGATGTTGGGAAAGGAAATTGTGAGGGTGGGAAGGAAGTGCTAGTGCCTGAAAGGAGAGGAGGAATAGTAGTAATAGTGTCAGGGACACTGCAGAGTGCCATGATTTAAGGAACTAAATATTACCCTGCAGATTCTAGCTGGCATCAAGCCATGAGCTTTGAAAGAGTACGAGAGCATTAGAAGAAGGAAAGGAAGTGGATTAAGGGTGGAGGTCTAAAACTTTATGCCAGGCTGATCTTATGGGACTGGGAGGTAAGTCCTGTGTGTGCACCAGGGGCTTCATGTCAAGGATACCCAAAATACAAATAGTGTGAGCCAAAAAAATGTTACCTAATTATAGCTCTAAATCTCAGATATAGATGGGGAGTAGTTGATGCCTCCTGCCTGAAATTGTCTCCATATGTCCCGCCAAAAGGGTCTTATGTAGTCTTCAGTTTTCATGGCACTTCCCAGGAAACATTTAGTGGAACCTGACCAAGATTTCACCAAATCCCTGCCATCCATCCACACAAAGAATTTCACAGCAGCGTCTGCATCAGAGCAAGGAACATTTTACAAGCACACACAGAAAATATCGCTCTCTCCTCTTTTTCTGTTGAGAGATCGGGGCTGATTGATATTAATTTCCACGAGTTTGAGAAGAGCCATCAATCTTGAGCAGGGTTGAGTTACTGCATTTAAGGGGGTGAGGATCCTCTGGCTCAGGCCACAAAATCCATGTATACAGTATGTGTTATACAATAGCCCTGACTACAGAGAAGTGGAAAGATTGGACAGACTGTAATAAAAGTGTGGGAAAGATGAAATGTCCTTCCTCCCCACCCCCTTCAATGCTGATAGAAGCTGTGTGGTCATGACCTGCTTCTAGTCATTCAGAACTTTTTGCTGGCTTAATCTGTGAATTTTTGACATGTATGGATAATCTAAGATCATATGTTTATTGTTTTAGTTTAAGACCATTTTATTGCAAGGAGTTATCCAGTAGACCCTTGGTGCTGACCGTTGTTCCGCTCCCCCAGATTGTATTGAATGAGTAGGAGGAACAACCGATCTTCACAGGGGTCTTCTGTCGGTCTACTGGTCAGTCCCACAAAGTGTTTCCCCATCACACACATCAGGGAGTGAGAGAAAGATATGAGTTTGTGGTTTAGAAGGAATGCCTTCTCCCACAGTTTGAAAAAAAAACCTGTACTTGATGACCTTATATCTTAGATAATGATGACACTCCCATCCAGCAGTAACTTCCTCTCTCCCCTAAAGAATGAAACTTGCTGAAATTCTCCAACTGCATTTGGTGTTTTGCAAGATTGATTTAATTGTTCATGACATTTTATAAATGCTTCCTGGTCATGCCTGGATCACATTGAATTGTTAAGGAGGAATGAAACACACTGTGGTGACTGTTTATGTGGTCGCCTATAGATACAGGAAGAAGCCAATATTTCACTGTATTTTGTCAAATTCTGCTCAAACCATGTTCAGAAACAATTGCCCATGTGTCCAGTTTCTCATTTATTGAGGCCTCATGCGTGAAATAAACACGTTTGTTTCAAAATAGGCAGGGAAGTTGAACCCTGTGGTTACCGCAGGTTTTCCTCCTTGTAAAATATTTTTGAAGGCGCTCCAACTGTAGCGTTTATCTTTATATACTCCAAACTACCAATTACCGTTGATATATATACAGTACATGTTACTGCACATGTTTACATGTGTGCAAAACGCATAAACTTCCATTTGTACTTGCAAACACCTCGAGTGGATTTTGTATTAGTGAGAAACAGGAATGTGTGTACTTTTATGTGTGGGTGTGTGTGCGATCCTAATTTTCCCAGGTCTCCGTTTCAGAGTAGCACTTGGCTGCTGAAAGCCTAGCCTGTAACTCTTTAACAGCAGAGTTGTTTACTCTTTATACCAGTACACTTCACCCCCTTTTTGGGAGAGTTCCTCTGGCTTTTGGCTTTGCAGTATGCAGACATTTTTACAGCTTACTATGCTCAACACCATCTTGATAATGGCTTTCATGGCCAAAATGGTTCAAAGATGTGTGTGCTTTTATAATAACTCCAAGTTATGCAATCAAACTTTGAGAAATCCAGAACTGGCAAATAATGTCATGATTTTCCTCCTCCTGCAGAGTTTGTGTGAATGCTCTGCATAATGCTGCTTAAATGTCTTCTACACTGTTGCTGGCTTCAGAGGTTGCTATTTTACAATTTGTTGGCACAAGAGCATTGTTATATTTCTGGCATTTTGCCTCTATTTGATCGGAGGGGAGGGGGGGCAAACAGGAAGTATGGGGAAACTGAGCAGAAGAAGGTCATGCAGTAAAAAAGTCCAGGTGTTACGCAAGTGTCTTACAAACCCTCATCCATTGGCTCTGTCTTACTGATAAGCTGATGCTATGGTTGACCAAAGAATATTTTCATTTAGACTCCTGGTGTTTTCAGTCAGTAGTTGTGCACCAGTCTGCTAATTCCCACTGAGTCAGTCAGTACTGCAACATAAGCTCTTGCTGAAGTTCAAAAAACCCAGATGGTTATGATATAATGTGTAGGTTACTGTTTATAAGCCCGCACATATACAGAAAAGGCTGCAAACAACGCCACAAAGCCTTTTCTGAAACCACATCCAACCTGCAAGAAAATGTAAGTGCAAACATTCCAGGAGATTTGGAGTTCATTCCATTTAAGATCCAACATTTCCGCAGATGTAGCAGTGAAATGTGACAGAAGCACCTTGCAACGTGCGAGCGGAAACTTTACTGAAATGAGTTGGAATGGGACCTTAAAACTTGGCAGCAACTTCCATGGAGAAGTTGACAGACTGCAATACGTCACTTTGTGTCCGGAAGGTATCACCGTTCACACTGTATTAAAATCACAGCTGCAAATGACAATGAAGGCCTCCCTAACGCTGCAATTATTCTGCTCTAGCCTGTGGGAGAAGGAGCTGTTGCAATCGAAAGCTTTGAGGTGATCAGCGCTTGCCAGGAAGTTGACATTTTTAATATTTGGCTAAAGAGGCAGGTCTTGCAATGCAAGCGCAGTTAGTCATTTCATCTTGTGAAACTGCTCCAAATGGAGCAGCGGGAGTGTGACTCAAGTCTGTTATGGGAGGAAAAACTGATCATTTGGACTTTGCTTCTCTTATTTTTGTGATGAAAAATGGTGTTAAAAGCTGCTGTCAAATCATGGCCTTATTTGGTTATTTTGTTTCTAACTGGGAGAAAAGATATGTTTATAAAATCATTACGTCCCTTATGAGTTAAACTTTGTTTGTCTTGTAGTGTTTTATGAAGTTTCCAAAATGTATTGGATTAGTCTTAAAAACAGGGATGTAAAATAGAATATTTTACTGTTAAGAGTCGCTTCTTGATCTAAATCAATCTACTGTGAAAGCTGAGCATATTTACAGCCATGTAAATGTTTGATATTATTATGCATCAGCAGTTGTCACCATCGTGGGACAAGGTGGTAAGAGGAGAGTGGGACACTTTAGCCTATATGAATCGTTTTGTCAGCAGACAGTTGAGAGGTGGAGGGAACATTAGGAGGGAATTATGGGCACATTTTCCACCGCTGTCCTCAAACCTGCCAAGTCCAAAGACTGAGCTGAGACAGCAGCCAGCTTACTTAGTG
The DNA here is from genome assembly GCA_028567055.1 of Leptatherina wallacei. Lineage (NCBI taxonomy): Eukaryota > Metazoa > Chordata > Actinopteri > Atheriniformes > Atherinidae > Leptatherina > Leptatherina wallacei. Next base: position 7,800,954 of record JAOXYM010000025.1, read on the forward strand.
GCTGCACTCTGTCTATCCTCAGCATTAGACACTTCAGCTAATGTTTTAGGCCCAAGCATTAGCCACACTGCGTAGAGGTATGTTTGCCTTGGAAGTGGCAGCTGAGCCGCTGTGCATTGCCATCCATGTCAAGTGGTACGCTGTATAATACCATCCCTGGCTAACTTGGATGCTTAACGTGAGGAATTACATCTGCGGTTGTTTCAACACGAGCCTGAAGTGGTCGGCCCAGAGGCAGTATCGCATCCACAGGTCAGCAGGGGTGTAATTAGGGAAAATCTGTTTAAATATTTTAACATATTTATTGATTCTTGGTGACATGTGGAATTATGCCTTTCTTGCGTCAAGTACTGCACAGGCTTCCCAGTAAGTCCCCACTGGAAAAAATTGCATGGAGGGTCTGTCAGTAAAGCCGACTTTCTGCACGTTTTTATTGTAGCTGTACTTTTTGCAGGCTCTAAGTCACACTCAGCCCGAAGCAGATAGGAGTTGGCATCTTTTACAGTCAACAGGCCCTTCTTTTACTTTTTACTCAGGCTTACAAGCAAAAGGACAGATATTTCTCTCTCTTTGACTATTCTGCCTTCGTGAACTGAGGCTTCCTCCTTCCACCTTCAGTTTCCATAACTCAGCCATCATCTCACACACACTTTCCACAGCTAGTCCCTTCATTTAGCCCCAAACACTTTCAAAAGAAGGTAATCCAGAGCTAACCCCGGTACTGTGGTATCTGGGGGAAAGAAATCTGAAATGAACATTTGAAACATTGCTGCTAATACTAGGTCAACTTTAACTGGATGAACAGCAGTTTCTTAAGATGCAACATGCTTTGGCTGTAAATCAGAAAAATTTGACGTACTCGTCCTCACTTAGTCCGTTTTTACTTATCTTCCTACCTCCGGGTGTTTCCAAATGTTTGGAACGTGAATACTTAGAGAATCATAAAAGATCAAAGGTGGTTGCACACTCTGCGCACTAACAGGCTGGGGTCAGCTGATGGGGACTGTTTACAAGCATCAACGGCTGCATGCCTTAGATCCCCATGTTCATCCATGTAAGCACTGCTCAGGTTATCTGGATGTTATCTCTGGTGTCTCTGACTGCCAGCTGCTGTTCTCTCATCATGAGCATGCTTCAGTTCATTGAGGAGCTACTGCTTGGTGTCCTGTGGACTTCGAGTTTTGAGACGGAAACTGTAACTTTTCAACGATGGGAGCTCATGATTGCAGCTTCTTTACGTTTATTAGATCAGAACAGAAAACTAGGGGGTATGTAGCCATGGTAAGAACTCCTTTAACCAGCAACCACTGCTGGGAACTTTAGTTTTATTGAACTGCACAGCATGGCAGACATTTAGGGGCTTTTCTTTCTGTTATTTTAGGAATTTCCAATATTCTGACTTCCTTTTCATGGACAGGACACTGCACAGAGGGCAGATACATGAAGTGTTCGCAGCCTGAAAATCATACTTGGCTAAACTCAGCATTCAAGCTCGGGTAGTTTTTTCTGAAAGAATGAGTGAGCTACCCAGAGAGAGAGCTGTGTTCTGGTTGCTTTAGCCCCTTTCACTCAACAAAAGATCAACATTGTGATTTCTTAATATAAGCATATAGTTATCATTTTTCTGTTCATTAAAGGAAAAAAATGTTAAGGTGTGATTGAAATCACAACACAAAACAGAAAAGCTGTTGAACTTCTATTGAAGGAAGTCCATCTTGCATCATGGTTATATCACGCACATGCATCATCATAGAGCTGATTGGGATTTTCTGTCATTTTCAGGGGCATTTGAGCATGGGGACTGTTCTCTGATCCAGACTTCATCCTCATTCTGCAAGTCTTAACCTTAGTTTAGAAAACCTGGTTCCTCTGCCAGCACAGCCAGAGCTACATTTCATGTAGCAATGACTTGGAACCAGTTTCGTAGCAGAATAACAAACGGCAACAGTGACGACTTACTTTGGAGCCCATATCATAAAGGTATTCATATGTTCAGTGACTATGCAGATTGCCTTGGAGAGTAAAAAGTTTTCACTGGCATGTTGTAATAAGATGGAAGCAAGAGCATTGATTGTGTTATAATTGGAATATGTTGGGAAAACATGACGACTGTGATGAAACTCCACTGGTGTAGGGAGACTGCACAGAGGAAAGTGACCTCTGTTTGATAGCCTTTTCTAGTTTTTCCTTGAGTATTTGGAACAGCTTCAGACTGGATCCAGGCATTTCATTAAAAAGTGAGGAAATGCAGACCACAGCCCTCCCGCACATTTCTGATGGATTGCTTTTATAGGGAGGGTGCAGTGGGGCTAATTTAAATGCAGTCATAATTGTTTCAGTGGTCAGTTTTTATAGTGGGAATGTGGAGAGGACTTTGATTGCCAGTTCTCAGTTATTTGTGCATGGAGAGAAATCGGCTTTTAAACTAGCTCCGTGACTAGAACTGATCCACTTCACAGCTCAGTTCAGTTCTTAGCGAGTGATATTAGTTTGCAAATATGATTTAACGAAAGTCTGTTGAAAAAGTCAAAATTAAAAACCACACAAAGTTCATGAGGATTGATGGAGAATGAATACCAAGGAACAGTTTATTAAAACAGCATTCATCCGCGCATTGCTTCAGGTTACATTATGCAATCAAATGTCAAATGAGAAAAACTATGGCTAAAAGTTTGCATTTGTTGCAACTGTTCCCCAAAGTAAGGTTGCAATAACTCGCATTAAGTGGCCTGATCACATTAAAGGTTAATACTACTAAATTCTCTCTGGACTTTTCATTTTATAATATGAATATACAGCTCAAGTTCCAATAAGCTGATATTTTTTGTCCTTTTTTCCTTCTTTTTCTCATTATTACCTGAGTTGCTCTTTAAGCATTCACTGTTAGTGGACAAATACCGAATGAGTAGTGCAATATAGTCACAAAACTCCAAACTTTCCACAGGACAGCATCGCTGTGGCAACAAAATACTCTCTAAAACTGTCCCAGTGAGGGAGAAAAATGCAAAATCCAGCTCATTTTTCACTTCTCCCCAAATCTGTGCTGTTTAGTGGTTTCATATTTGCACATGTTTATGTGATTCACAAGCTCAGCATTTCTTCATGATGATAGCAGCTTATTCTGTTCTAAATGACTGTGTGACTTGTGATATCTGCAGGCGTTTTTCATGTGATTCTTTTGTGAAATTCTTTCTTAGCAGCTCCTTCAGCTTCTCTGTTCTTTGTTTTAATAACTGTCTAACTCTTCTTTATTGCTTTACAGAGAAGTTGGGATCTCTCTGTGGTTGGAGGGATTTGTATCCTAATTTATAGTTTTTTGTAACTTTTTATTTTGCTTTTAGAGCTGCCACTTTTTTCATGAGTTATGAAAAAAGCCCTATGAACAGGCCTGCATCTGGGCCATATTACGGTGCTGTTACACTGTAATTGCTTATTAAGCCCATCCTTGTTGAGTTGGAGAGTTAAAATATTTGATTTCAGTTATGTTTGGCCAAGCATCTAAATGATTTCTCTTACAAAACCAGGCTGTAGCGCTGTTAAGCCTCATTACGCTACAGTAGAACGTTTCAGGTCAATGCTGCTGATAGCGTTGCTGCCTGGATCTGCTATCAGCACCACTGAACAATGAAGATATGCTGGCAACATAAAGGTGGTTGTGTGTGCACTTTCATTATCAGTCTGTATCTAAACTTTGTTGCATGTGTGTCTGGGGGGAGGGGATTGGTTCCATGGCTTTCCCTACAACAATGTTGGAGATTGATATTGCTTTGATGTTGCGAAGTGGAGGCCCAGGCCCCGCAGGAAACTACAGGAATAACTTGCCTGTCAGGACGACCCCGTCTGGCCAGCCGAGGTCTGTCTGGAACACAGACGCAGCTAAAAGTGTCTCTTTCAACCTTTTTAGCACAAATTGTTGGGGATTTCAATTTGTTTCCCTTTCCTTTTTTATCAGCTTATTCTTATATTTTTCTTTTTATTCCACTTTTTTATTAAATTTTCAGAAAAAAATGAAAAGTCTGAGTACTTCTGGAAGCTTGAAAACTATTATCTTTTGTCGTGTGTGTGTGTGTGTGTGTGTGTGTGTGTGTGTGTGTGTGTGTGTGTGTGTGTGTGTGTGTGTGTGTGTGT
>JAOXYM010000025.1:7805181-7823192 GCA_028567055.1 Leptatherina wallacei
ATCAGCTTATTCTTATATTTTTCTTTTTATTCCACTTTTTTATTAAATTTTCAGAAAAAAATGAAAAGTCTGAGTACCTCTGGAAGCTTGAAAACTATTATCTTTTGTCATGTGTGTGGGAACACGTGTGTGTGTGTGTGTGTGAGATGTGTAGAGTCACAAGTATCTTTTCTCCGGAGCTTCATTCTGAAACACTACTTGTTCAGACAGACAGATCAGTCTCGTATCTCTGTTTGAAGTCACACGGTGATGCTACCCAAGTTTACATGCAGCTATTCTCGACCCAAAAACTCTCAGAAAAGACCTTTTTTCTTTCTTTTTTTTCTATCATTTTGAAAGGAGTCTGGAAGACAGCTGTAGCCCCTGGTCTGTATGCGTGTATTTGTGTGTCTGTATGCCTGGAGATGAAATACAAGCATACACCTTTGAGACATCTTGGTCTGCACAAGTGTGTGCACACTAGCAGATGAAATAAGATATGCCACAAAGGCAAACAGAGCAGTTGAGGCTGCGTGTGAGCTAACAGGTGAAATAAGATATTCCACGAAGACAACCATTTCACTTAGATTTATCGTACCTGTGTGTCTGTGTGCTAGCAGACAAAATAAGATACACCTCAAAGACAATCCCAGTACTTGGAGATATTGTTGGTGTGTGAGTGTACGGCCAGAAAAGCCCCACTACACCTCAAAGGCAAGCGTAAGATTTGTGGTTATCACGTGTGTGTGTGTGTGTGTGTGTGTGTGTGTGTGTGTGTGTGTGTGTGTGTGTGTGTGTGTGTGTGTGTTCCTGGGAAGTTGCCGATGTTGACATTTACCTCAGAGCCTTCTCCTCTGAAGTCTTCTATAGTGGTCGGCTTGGGTTCCTCAGGATCCCACCTGCACACTTGAAGTGAAGCTTTCAGACAATAACTGACCCATCTATAACTGTCAACTCGCTTCAGACCAACATCAGTTCACAGCCTCCCTCCCAGCTTTGAAGTATCAGAAGTGTGCGTTTCTTGACCAGATTTGCATGGCTGCTCACAAACACAAATCCATCTCAAGTTCGTATCTTCTTTGTAGCATAATCTAACTCTTCTCCCATGCTTTTGATATTAAGATTTTTGGTAAAAAGGGGAAAAAAAAACAAAAAAAAAAAGCTGGAATGAGCCCATCAGAGAAGTCTTTTTTAAAGTGTAGGAACTTGGCATATCCAGAGAGAAGAGACAGGAAACGCCTAAAGGGAATAACTTTTTCTTATGTGCTAGAAGAGTCATTCTGGCAGCTGATCTGCCATCAGTATCAAGCTGGAGTCAATTTCACAGCAACCTTTCCCCGTGAATTTCCATGAAAACGATGTGGTCTTAATTTACAGATATAACTGAGAAGCTGACATTGTTTTTTTAAGGCAAAACTTATAACAAAATATATGCTGAGTTTGTATTCAGTACCTAGGTTTATGGCAAAAATGTGTACGTACATAGTGACGCAGTGTATAGCTACATTTCATCTGGGTGTTATTTTAAATAAAACAAAAGTTGTGCATCTACTTCCACTGTGCCCCTGATGAGATCTAATAGTATAGTAAATAAAAACAATCTAATAAACAAAGCTAACTCCATATTGCTCCTAGTTCTGATAATGGAGTTTTTTTGTTCGTTTTTTTCACCAAAGTAGTCTCAGGCTGTGGTTTTGAACTAGCATTAATTAAGACCAAGTTCCATCTGTTTCTATTTGCTGAAGCATTAGCTCTAGAGAAACTGGTGCTACTGTACACTAGGACCAGCTCTTTATAGGCCAAAGTAAAGAACCTCTTCCCTTTGTGTTGCCGCTGCTGTCTCGGGCCAGACACTCTTGTAAAACAGATCTTCGATTTTAATGAGATGCTTTTCTGAATCAAATAAAGGTATAAACAGATAAAATCTGGGGGCGAGGGCAGTGTTATGAGGACCAACAGGACCAACTAAATGGTTTTGACCTCCATGTTTAACTCATTGGCTGCAAAAGACGTCTTTGGACATCTTTTCAAATCCGATCGTTCACTGCAAAAGACATCTTTTGCAGTTTTTAACGGAGGGCGGGGGCAGCGGGACACTCTGGCGAAGCAAAGCATGTGTTGCGGCGCTTTGGTGAAAGAGTGGCATGATCAATGAAAGACACTTTCTCTGCTGGCAGCCAGTGAGTTAAACATGCAGAACCAGTAGCATTTAGGCTGCTGGATTAAAGGCAGAGCTGTAAACACTGAGCTAGACCACGGTTATGAAGTAGAGGCAGTAGTAGAGTTCAATTTAATCAATTGCATCAGTAGCAGATTTTTTATCTGCTTCTAAATGTTTTTAATACTCCTGTTAGCAGTTATGTACCTGCAGCTAGCCCATAGAAGAAGGCACTTTAGTCTTTGCACACAACCCCTTTTACACACACTTTCTCATACCTCTTCTGTTTATAGTATGTTTGTTTATAAATGAAGGTGAGGCTCTCAGGGGTAAATTGCCTGCAGGGCTCTAGCCCTGTTTCCAACAGTAGAGGAGGAGGAGAGCTCTGTGAATCAGCTGTTTGCTCGCACAGCGGGTGGTATTTGAGACCCAACGTACCTCAGTTGTAACTCAATTCACACCGCCAGATTAAAAATTAACTTTAGTCTTGTCCAGAAAACCATCTTGCAGAGCTTTAAAGCTCAACTTTCCATGTAAAAGATCCACAGCAACTTCATTTCTGCGTCACTTCCTGAAACTAAGCAGACGGTGCGCAAAAAAAAAACCTTTTTAAAAGAAATTTGACGCTTCATTAAGGCATTAACTTTGACAGCGCTACGTCTGAAGCTATATTTATATTAGGTGATTTAAAGTCAGCTAGTGATTTTAGATCCCATTCAAAATAGAGGGCTCTATCAGCTGCGTTTGTGAATAGCATTATCCCTTTTTATTACTGTTCATAAAATACCAGTTAGCATTTGGGAATAGTGGTTGGCATTGCAGAGCATTTTTCTCATTTAGATTTGGTGAGGTGCCCAGTCTGAGAGAAACTGTCCCTGTTAGCATCTCAAACCTCAACTGTTTTTAAGGCTTTACAGACTGAGCTGCAGAGTTGCCTCTGATACTGCGGATCTAATTGATATGTTATGAACTATAGTATGATCCTGTTTATCCTGCTCTCTGCAAACTATTCATGAGATATATGCCTTTGCTGCCTCCACCAGACAGGCCTCAAAATAAGGGGTAAAAAACAGAGGTGTCAGGCATGTATGCATAGCTGCACTCCCCCATTCTGATTCCAGATGGTAACTCTTGATGCATGTCATTGCACTCTCCTTCACCATAACAGCTGACAAAACACTTGTGGATTGCATGCGATGAAGAAAAAACACAATTCCCTTCTTAGGTGGTAAGTGACAATAAAATGTAAAAAAAAAGTCATTAAGGCTTGAATTACTATGCCGAATAGATTCTCCTTACCTTAGAATGAAGTAGTTGGAACTGTAAAACTGTTTATGCTTTGAAAATTTCTGCAGATAATTTGAATCATAACTCGACCTTTTATCTTTTTTATATAAACCCCCCAAAAAAGCACACAAACATGCAGTCGTTTTGACTAGACTACATTATCTCTCAGAACTCTGGCCCATCTCTTCCCCCTAAGCAGGAAGCAGCAAATCAGGACTGGTTCCCAGGAGGATAAGATAATACAATAACCATAAAAACCCACCTTCCAGCCACACACACACATAAACACGCACATACACGCATATGCTGCCTGACTCTTCTACAGCTCACTATAAGGACGGCAGCTCTGCAGCACCTGTTTGGAAGTTCTCCAGCTCCACCCGGCTCAGGTCAAATCAACTCCACACTGTAGCCTTTTCATGTATTTTACAGCCTTGCATCCAGTTCAGTGCTGAACAAACCAGGCCTTTTGTTGTGTACTTATTCCAGGAAAGGCTTGAAAGTTTTGCACCTGGCAACTGAACACAGTAAATATCTGTATCGGGAAAGTTTTCAGACCCTGTCAAGTTTTCCATTCACTTCTGTTTCAGACTCAAATCTACACATACTTCTCCACGATAACAAAACTGTGCATCCTGCTAACATAGGTACGCAGACTCCTTACTTAAAAGATTAAATTAAATTTTGTTGCGATGGGCAGACTCTACAAGCTTGGCTCATCTTTCCTTTTGAAGTTCCCATTCTTCTTTGCAAACATGTTCAAGCTCAACACTCGACCTGGGACGCCGAAGGACTTTCACAGAGTTTTCTGATGCATTCATATACGTTCTTGCCAATACGCTTCAGGGTTGTTTTTCTTCTTGAAATGTGAACCTCTGCACCAACCTGAAGTCTTCAGCAGTCTGGAAAAGGTTGTCACTCTGGATTTTCTTCATTTATTTCATCTTGATTCCTTTTCCAGTTGCAGAGCAAATGTTCCCCGCAGGATGATGCTGCCATTGCCATGCTTGACTGTCTGCTTTTTTTTATGTGCATTTCTTTGAGGCTTTGTGTTCAGTTGAATGTCTTATATAGTGAGCATTAACTTGCTGGTTAGGGCCCTTTGTATTCCCTTAGCAAGTTTAACTGAATTCAAAACGTCTGTCTCACTGATCTACGAACAGTGCTGATTAGTTTTTTTTACTCTAACATCAACTATGACATCTTGTATAGAGAGGTTTGTGACTTCTGAAATATGTCCAAGAAAAGACTACGATTCAATTTAAAGAAATATTGGAAGGACCACTATGGATGCACTGGAGCTCTTTCTGAGTGCCATAACTAAGGGTCTGAGTACTTCTGTATATAGATTTTTCAAAAGGTGTTTTTGCCTCAACATTTAGTCATTTTTTTGTAGATTGATGAGCATAATCAATTTAAGCTGACCTTGAAACACATTAAAACAAATTCCTCAAAAGGGCCTGCAAACCTTTCATATACACGATGGTATTTAAAAATAAATCAACCAAGGTGCTTTTTGAATTTCCTCTGTTTGAAAATGATGAAAGAAATTATACTAATGCCATGTCTTTTAGACCCTTTCTACAAATTGGCCTTTAAAGAGTTCCCCTTATCTTGCACAACCCCTCTGGGCCTTCAGAATCAGCCTTTAAGCACTTTCTCAAGATGTACTTTCACAGTCAAACACTTGCCAGCACTTAGATGAAACCCAGGAGGGACTGCCTCGGCCAGGGCTAGTTCCTGTGTTGCAACTGTTGTCTGAGCATGCACAAGCCTATTTCTCACAAGACAAAAGAGGAGGAAAAAGAGGAAGAGGCTCCAGGGAGAAGCAAGAGATGACACTGCTAAAGTCCATGAGAAAGGAAATGGCAAAAAATGGGCCCATTAATGATGTCCAGGGTTGTTTTTGTGGCTTTAAAAAGAAACTTTATGAAACTAAGCATTAATAGTTTGAGCAAGAAAATTGATATTAAAATATGTCCCTCCATTTATCTGACATTGTGTTCATCTTCTTTGCTGCATATTTCTATTAAGACTGAAACTCAGTACATGAAATCCATCAAATTCCTCATTTTGTCTTTATTAAAGTTTTTTTTTTTTTTTTTGGTCCAGGCTTAGAGTGGTAGACGGAGAGGGGCAGTGACATTCAGTGAATAGCAGCAAGGACTCTCCATCTGTAGCTGGGCACACACTCAAGTGACCTGATGAGTTTTAATATTCCCTTTAGAATTGCAATAATGTCCAATTTCTTAAAAATACATGGAGAGGATTTAGAAATGGAATGAATGAGGGCTGACGACAGAAGCTTGGAAACATGAATTAAAACCAAACCCTATGTATACTTTTGGTATATGACAGTGGAATGATGAGGAGCATTTTCCTCATGGTGCAGCTTGTGTTGATGCTTTCTCTGACCATAAAATGGTGTTGGGTTTGTCATGTCACATCGATCCACAACAGGTCAAGTTTTCAAGGTTCTGATCTCAACAGATCACATTACTTGATGTCAAAATTACTTTCCCCGCTTCTCAAGGTCTTTGGCAAAATAGGTTGCAATCTGCTGCTACAGAAAGGCAGAAGCTTTGCCATCTGGTCCCATCTGATCTAGAATGAGTGGTAAATTAGAGGAAAGAAAACATAAAAGCAGGAGTTTTGAGGATCACTAAAGAAAAGACATAAGAAAAACAAAACTGAAACTTTTTTTTTTTCCATATTCTGTTTTGTTTCTAATCAGCTACACAAGCTGACAATGACCTGACAATGCGGTGGTCTTAAGTCAGTGAACTGTTATGTTTTACATCTAGTCTCATTTCCTGCTTGACACAGATCAAGAGATGAGGGATTGCAGCGCACACACGCTTGCCTCAGGAAGGAAATGTTATCAGTCGGACATCGAACAAGGATGTTCTGCAGAGTCATTTGGAGGCAACAAACCCCAGGAAGCAACTTCAGTCCTCCTCCTGGGTTACCGTGGTGATAGGCACGACTAATTCACTGACACACTTACTAGATTGCTATCTAGTTCTGGATTCAATTAGCTGGGTCTGGTTGGGAGGAGATAAACAGCCTTTGTTAAGACTTTGATATCCTAATGAGAGGGGATCGGAGGCATATGTTTGATTTTGCTTAGGAGTCAAGATAAGAGATTGAAGACGCTTATCGGTGACATTGGGGGAAAGGGGATTTGTCTCAGGGTATTAGTGATAATATAACGTGATGCAGTGGTTAATGATGCGTAACAAACATGCTTACCCTTGTCCCTGCTTTGTTTAATATACAAGAAACAACCAACAAAAAATGTGTCAAAGCATAATTTGTTTGACAAGGTTGCCTCTAAAGATTGCTTGAGCATGCTCGCTGGGCATAATTCCTTTCGACAATTACACAGACCTACAAATTTTCTTTTATGCCATGTTAATTGGCTTTTCTGACAGTCATGAGTGCTTGTTTGCAGACTTGTCACTCATATGCAAACATATGAGGATGATGTCACCGCAACAAGAGGCCAGCTGTGGGCTTGATACTCGTGGCAAATCCTGAAGAGGAGAGATCCATGACAGCTAGATGGATGAACAGATACTTTATTGATCCTGCGAGGGAAATTGTTTTGACATAGCAGTAAATAACAATGTGACATAACATGTAAGTATAATATCATTACAAAAGAAAGTAAAAGAAATTAGGACTGTAATCTACTTCACTGTATCTGGTAAAGTTGTGTACAGATGACTGCAGTTAAAAGTGCAACAGATGGCACCAATGGTTTAAATATTATATTAAGTCTGTTTATAGATGTGGAGAGGAATGGTGTGTTCACCTGAGATGCAAAGATGAGCGGGTGTACACTGTTATGGCTAAAGGTAGAAATGATTTCCAGAAGCGGAGCTGAGTGAGTCTGTTGGACAATGAGCTCTGCTGTCTCTGTGGTGTGTCATGAAGAGTGACTGATTGTTGGAGAACAGTTTGTTCAGTGACCTGTTTTCCCTTGCCGACTCAAACATGTCAAAGTTCTGTGCAATGATTTTTCAGGCCCTAATAATGAGTTTTATGAACCTGCTTGTATCTCTGGCTTTGATTCTGCTGCCCCAGCAGACGACAGCCCAGTAGATGGTATTCGCCACCACAGACTGGTAGAGCTCCAGCACACATTAATGAATGTGAGCTTCCTCAGAAAGCAGTCAGTGTTGGTTTTGTTGTCAGTTGTTCAGGTGTATGGCAAAGTACTTGGAATTATCTATAACATCACATGCCACATTCATTAAACTCATGGGCTTTGTCAGAAATCTTGTCGTCCTGAAGTTGACCACCATTGGTACCAATGTTATATCTTCATGTCCATCTCTGATGCAGCCCACCCCTGCTAATTCCCCTAAACTGATGCAGGTTTCATGACTAATTTGATTAAATCAGTTGGTTGGTACAGAAACTGAAAGGGTTCAAGAGCAGGTTTTACCCACCAATGTGGACCAAAGCTTATATAGAACCTTCATTACATGTGGTGTAAGACCAGTTAGGGAAACTTGGTACCAGTAATAAACTTTTTTATTTTTAAGAAGAAAAACATCCAAAAACTGCAGGCCAGTGACTCTCTAGGACTTTGTATGATTTGTGAAAAAAGATGACTTGCCTCAAAGCGCTTCTATTGAAACACAACTCATGACTGTAGGAACTAGCTGTGTACTGTATTTCCCAAAAGTACAACAGAAAAGAATGTGTATTTTCTCTGTAAATGCCCTTTTCTTCAACTTTCCCAACTTAGGTTGCCCTTGTTGTCTTGTAACCTTAAATGCCTTTTGGCCAGGCTGAACTGAACCCTGAGATAAATCAAAGTAGCAGTTTAAAGTGACATTCAGGGACACCACAACCTCATCCTGCCTTTGCCTTTTTCTTCTAAATAATTTAGTCAGTGGTATTGATCAACCCCCCCCTGCAGATATATTAGGACATTTTTTTTGCTACTTGATGAAAGTTGCCCCTCAAAGATCTCTGAAACACAACAGCAGAGCCAAATAAGACTCACGGTAGTTGGAAAATGTTGACTAATATATCAAAATTTCCTCATCTGTCCTTTCCTCATTCTTCTTCATTTGTGTTTGTCAGTTTTTGTTACACTGACTGTGACTGTAGCCACTAAAACACCACCACCAAGCCCCTGCTGGAAAGACTAGCGTTCTCATTTTACCTCAGTCTTTAGGGCTTTACAGATGTAATTGAGCATATAAGCTTTTGATGTACTTCACTGTTGCACAGCCTCTCAACATGCTGGTTGCCACATTCCTCTGGAGCCAGGTGAGGCACCACTCCAGTCCCAGAAATGTATTACTACCAGTTTGTTTGACAAATAGTGTGAAGTAAAGGTTGACTCCTGAGGACTGCATGCCTTCAGAGCTCAAGGAAGCTTTCAGACATATTTTCACTAAAACCGCTGACCCACTGCTTGGCTGTGTTGTTTGTTAATGTCTCTAAACAGTTTAATTTTGAAAGCATGTAAATAAAGTTACAATTGTAAAGCATGTAATAGAAAAAAATATAAATATAGCTTATTTTTTAGTTAATTTAAAGTCTTGGTGTCTTGGATCTTCCACTGAAGTCATTTATGAACTTAACTCATTTGCACTCTCAAATAGACAATATTAACACACCTTGTGTTCAAAATAACTGGCTGTGTTTACCAGAGGGGTGTGTGTGTGTGTGTGTGTGTGTGTGTGTGTGTGTGTGTGGGGGGGGGGGGTCATATCTGACAAATCTGAGGTCATCCAAGTTGTGGGATCTGCCTCCATCACTTGTCAGGTGTTGAGGAAACTAGAGGTGACACACATTCCCGGCAGAGTCAGTGTCTGGAGACCAGCTCTGTGAGATGTTTTAGCAGTATTTTGAATTAAGTGGTGCCAAAGCCTTCTTTCATATAGGTGTGACATACCTGATGCCCTGCAGGCTGATGTTGACACAATAAGCTGGAAGTCGTTGCACTGATTCTGTGAGGTCTTTGTGAGGAATTTCTGTTTAGCTGTTTTTAAATAACTAGGTTCAGGGTAAAGTTATATCATTAGGTCATTTATCCACTTAAGACTGAATGATTTGCAGATGGGAGCTGTTTGGTGTAAGTGAATTTGTATATATTGCTACTGAATGTTTGTCCTGAAGCATCATGGCTGCTAACAGCAAACACACAAGCGTGCACATTTGAAGAACAGATTTAGCACAAAGAATATCAGTTCTGCCCAGTCTGCAGCACATGTAGCAAAGATGCCAACTAGTTTGAAGAAAAGAAAAAAAAAAAAAAGTCATCATTTTGGTAATTGGTTTGATCATACGCATTACTTTTATTTACTCCTGTTGCATGTTTAGTTAGTATTTACTCTATAGTTTACTTCCTGTTTACATATTGGTTTGTCTTGCTTCCAGTCTTGCTTCTTTCTGCTTGTCACACCTGGCTTTAATTATTTATTATAAAGGGGAAGGTTGTTTATTTATTACTCTCCTTATTTATTACTTCCCATCAGCTCCGGTTTCTTTTGTTCAGTGTAAGATCCAAGTAGTTTTCTATCTCTGTTCTGTTGTCTATGCCAGGTAAGTCCTTGCTTTGCTTTGCTTGGTCCTGTCAATAAGTGGACCTGCCTCTGCAGGGCTTTTTGTTTTGATTAAAGTGCTTTAGTTTCTCCTCAACGATTGCCTCCTACTCAGACCTGTATTTGGATCCTCCCTCAACAATGGATTATGACATTCAGAATGTTTTTATGACTAAAATCTAGCATCAGGGGCCAAAACTCACTATTATCTGGGCAGAGTTTCTGTACTAGTGTCTCCAGTTTTTTGCAATAATTTCTGTGTTAATATAGCAGTTGTGCTGTAAACGGCTGCATTTGCATGCTATTATAGCGCAAAAATGCTACGGAAATGGGGATGCTTGCAGTAAGGGCATTTAGGATTAGCAGGAGCAGATGTAGTGGCAGTAGTAATAGTATTTGTGAAAGCCTTAATTTCAGAAGAATTGTTTCTCAGTGTGAGTAGACCATGGGGCAGAGGGCATCTAAGCTTAAAACCAATCTGGCCACATACCACTTCCAGAGTGGATCTAATAACACTTCAGTCTGAGCCACTGACCCAGCTGGAGAACAAGGCAGAGGAAAATCCCAATTAGACTTCCACCTTCTCTAGTGCACACACACACCTAATGGCTTGTGCCCCTCTCTGTCCCTACAAACTGATCTGTGAGCTGTCTCTGGAAAAAAAAAAAGGGGGGAGAAAAAAAATCCTTTAATATAACTCACTTCAATCTCTCCCACCCTTCCTCCACTGACCCTCTCTTCTTGGAAAATCCTTGGTATATTAGGGTAGTAAGATGAGGTTTGTGGTGATGAGGGCAATTCCCCTGCGGCTGCAAAATATCACTTTCTCCCTCTTGGGGGGGTGGGGGGGGGGCTAGGAATTACTGACACGCACCACAAAAACCAAGTGGCACGAGGTCTAACGTTTCAGGGGCCAACACATTGAAAACCCTCCATTTGAGAGAATCATATCATTTACAAAGCTTTCGCCAGGATAGTAGATTTTATCGGTGGAAATGACTCGCTGTTTTTTGATGATTTAGTCTCATTGCGAGGGAGCGCGCCATCTCAGCTTCACACGGCCTCAAAGCCGTGTGGAACTTTTTGGGTTTTAGTGATAATTAGGGGTTTGCCAACTTAAGAAAAAAAATTGTCACAGCTTGGCTAAAGTTGATTGTTTTTTTTCCCCCTCCTTTATATTCCCACCAAAGCCAGTTGAGTGTTTGCCCTGGTGGATTTGTTTGTTGTTTTTAAACAATGCCAAGAATATTTCAGTTTTAAGGTTGCACTAACCTCACTGGATGATGGATGGTAACGAAAAACTCCAGATAGGGGCAGGACAAGGACAAACAATACCATTAAAACAGGCGGTGTAGAAACAAGTTATTTGGAGAGGGCAGAAGAATTGGGAAAATAATCAAACTTTTTTCAAAGTACACCTGTTCTCTCCTTTAAATTACATTTCTTATTCTTCATTTAGTTTATCCTAATTTTAGACAAAATACTTTAGTGTCTTTTCCTGTTAAGAATTCCTGAAAAGTTTTAACATAAATATTATGTCTCCAAGGCTTTTTAACAAGAAAAAAACAAAAAAAAAAACACTTTCTGCTCCCTCTGCTACTAATCTGCATGAAGCCACTTGCTGCAAATTGCAAGTGACTGGTGCACACCCCATGGCTGTAAGAATTAACTGCTGCACAACCAGATGCTGGAAATAAAGTTTGACTCACTTTCACAAAAAGTCCCATTTCCATCCATCGTTGTGAAGCCTCAGTCACGTTGAGCTGTTGCTCACTTTTGAGGTACTTTGTTAGAAAGAAACACTTGCACTTAGAACAGTGAGAAATGGTACATGCACAAATTCTTCATAGAGCACACATGATTGGCTTCTTGCTCTCACACTTGCAGTCTTTGGTCTGAAATCAGAATAAGCAGCATAAAGCCAACAGTTTATTAGGTCAGCTTAGCACAAAGAGTGGAAATAGGGAAATAACCTGGCTTGGTCAAGGAGAAAAAAGTCTACATACCAACAGCTTTTAAGCTCATTAACTAAGTCTTTACATCTTATTTGTTTAATCCAGCCAAAAACCATTAAGCTGCTGCATTACATTCTAATTCTAATGTATCTTGTGACAAATCCCAAAGTCAGTTGCCTCTTTTTCTGTCATTTTCTGCATGTTAGCATAAGATATGGGTACAAAATATCCTCTAATATGCCTGCATGCTATTGTTGATTATGGTTGAAGCTGGCAATAATTCAGTACATAGCCTACGATGACTTTAATCAGCTGGAAATAAAGAATATATTACCCACAAACCAGCCTTTTTTTATAGTCTAATCACTTAACTGTACTGGACCACGTTGCCGTGCATTAGGTGACCTCGTCACGAGAATTGGCCGCTGTCAAGACTTCTATCGGCTCTTATGTTTTTTCTCGTCCTTTAAAGCAAACTGGGCACACCAGAGTCTTATGGGAAAGGTGGTTTTCATTTTGAGAAATCCAAACTGCTTGCTGATTTACAAGGTCAGGGGTTTGATTCCCCCTGGTTCTCCAGACCTCCATACTGAAAAGCACTTTGGATTATTGCCTCTAAGAAATGGCATAGGTTATTTTGTATATTTATACGTCAATTCTACAGCTGCAGGAGGGAGCTCGGGGTCTCGTTGAGAATCCATCCATGAATGAGATGAATTTCTGTCTCGTCAAAGAAGCGTTACTTTGCTGGCCTCGGGGGGGCCACGTTATATCGAGGGGGTAAATCAGAAATGCAGCTCAGGATCTCCCCCGTTTCCTCTTATTGTGCTCCTATTCTTTGATGAATTCCAGCCTAACTGTTGGAATTTGTTTTTCATTCACATTAGACTGAACCAAGACACAAAGGAAAAGGTAAAGTGTGAGAGCAGGTGGAGGAAGTGAGAAAACAGAGTCTCTCGGGGAGAATAAGTAGGAAAAGAAATAAGGGGAAAAGGGAGAGAGAAAAAAAGCTTTTAAGGCCAGAACCCAGCTTTGCTTTTTGATTATGTCATCCAGACAAAGCACCTGATTATCTCATCATCTTCATCCGTCTCATAGGCGAGACTAGACTTCTCTTCCTCCCTCCTTCTAGATCTCTGGGTGCATGAGTGGCTTTGGGATCACTTGGCTTGAGAGAGGCTGACTGGGCTGCAGAAAGAAGATGAAGAGGAGGAGCAGTCGGGGGGGGGAGGGATAATGACAAATCAGCAGAAGATGCAACAGTAAAAATGAATGGAAGCAAAGTGATAATGGTAGAGAAATGTTGGGCTGATACAGGCAGAGGATATATGTCGGGGTAAGATAAGGGAGCAGAGGGGAAGAATATTACACATTAATAAGAGCTGAGAAGCGACCGCATGGATTTGAATCTGCTTTATAGTGTAGGTACATTCTCAGTGCATCAGCGTCCATTTTTCTTTATATCGTCCACTGTGATTCAAGTAGTCTTTCATTCATTTGATTTACTGACACCAAAAACCATCTCGCATGACTCCTGTGACTCTTTTCCAGTTAACAGCCAATCATTACTCAGATGTATTTAAGTTTCCACTTTGAAAAGTTAACTTGTGCACATCACCTCTCTAAGAGAGCATAATAAAGTCTCAAAATTCAACAATTTTTTCATGTGAAAAATGTCTCGTTCTCCCATTATGCATTGCATCACACCCTGTATAATTGCAGTCAAGCTAACTGGTACAAAATCTAACGTCTACAAGCAACAAACGGTTTACTTTTGGGGAACATGCTTGAGCACGAACAACTAAGATACACACACAGATTCTGGTAGCCTTATTTATTTTTTTGTCTGATCAAAAGAGATGCACTTTTCACGACACATATCACTTAAAGATGTATTTTAAGTGATTCAATTTGCAGCCTTCCACTCTGGTTGATGCCCATCAGCCGTGCTTGTGATCCTGCAGTCATGGCGAGTGTGGTGATTGGCTTTGCAAAGAAAATGCCAGCCCTCAAATCAATGCTGTAATACAAAACAAGCCATTATCAGAGATGGATTATCTTCCAACTCGGCAGGTTCAAACGATTCCTGCCTTTGCTGTGCTTTTATTGGATCTTTTTACAACATTAAAATGCTAATGAGCATTTTTCTTTTCAAAGACGACAATCATAATATCGCGTTCACCATATTTCTCTTTTAATGAAATAATACAAAACAACTTTTTTTTCTTTATATTAAAACGCTAGATAGAACATTTCATCAACGAGACTGCAGTCTGAGTCAGATTATTTTTTGAGAACAGGTATCTACTCAGCATTATTCCTCCTGCAGTGGGCTGCAGATGCTGCTGGATCACCTGCTTTTTATTCTCTGCAGGAAGCAGCACTTGTCTGGCGTTATCTTTCATCTTGTGGTCAGGAGATGAGAGCTTTGATAAAGCATTCATTGCTTTCTCCCCTTCTGCCTGTTGCTCTCAATCTATCTTCTGTGTGCATTTTATCCACTTTCCTGACTTGTGTGGGATTGAGGGAAGTTTTAGTTGTTGGTTTATTATGATGCAAAAACTAATTTGTGGCAAGTCCCCGCTTCAAAAGCTGAGAAGAACAGTCCGTTTATTCATTAAAGATGTTGCTTGTGAATATAAAAAGGGATGCTTATTGCTGTTGATAATAAATCCACCTTGCAGCCCTGCTCTCCAGGCAGCCAGTTGATGTACAACCTGCAACCAATAACTGCTTGAATCTTTTGCAGTGCATTCTTAAAGCACAAAGCAAGTCGTCCTCTGCTGGTTCTGGACACAACTCTGCACTTAATTTTTTTTTTTCCAGCTAAATAAGGGAAAACAAATCAATATTGTCGAATCCAGTGTGTGTCCAACTGTGCTGCCTCTGCCTAAGGGGAGTAGTTGTGATTTCTTTCTGCATTACATTATTTGCTCTTCAAAACCTTGATGACTGCGCTTTCTTTCTCTTCTTTTTTTAAGTTTAACCATTAAATTAAACTTCTTTTTTCTTTTTTTTTAATCTCAAAGGGGTGACTTAATCACTCCTATTTATTTGATACAGAAAACTCTTCCACCTTATTGTGTTTTTCATAGCATAATGAATGCTCTCATTCCCCGGGGGACTTGAACCCTGGCAGTGTTCGTGCCCAGTTTCCAAGAAGAAAAGGAGATGAAGTCAGTGGACGGGAGGTGCATGGTCACGCTCTTCATTGGTGCAGAAAGCTGCAGTCCAGTTTTCCCTTTGATCACTGGACTATGATTATCAAACACTGGGCCAAAACTTAATGTACGTTAATCAGCGTCAGAATACGCAGACGGTCTGAGTCGACATCAAACACTTTTACACTAAACTTTGATCCTCAGTGTGCAGATTTGATGTTTAATTTATGTATTTATCCCTCGGAAAGCATTCATGAAACTAGTATCTCTTCTCTTCTGCCTAAGACTTTGACTTGCCCTATTTAACAGAGGCTAATCTAAGGGATGTTAATTCTTCTTATCTAGCATTCTCCGAGGTCCACTTTTGCATCTTTCAGTATTAGTAAAAGAATCGGATGCAGTGCAAGTGGAGAGTCTGGGAATATACATCGAGTCTAAGGGAGTTTGCTTGATGGGGTTCAGTGTCCTCAGCTACTCCACAGTGCAGCCTTTCATCAGTATTTTTGGACTCTGTTTAACCCAGTCTCTGCGCCGCAATATCCAGCCTTTTTTTATTAGTCCTGTCCCATTGACTCTGGGTCTAGACGCAGGGCAAATAGACTGGAAAAACGCTCGCTGTCTCGTCCCAGACACATCTCTCTCCATCACTCTCACTCCTCGGAGAGAAGAAAAGTTTCCCTACTCTGCTTCCTCTGACCCTTTTCCCTTCTTGTTCACTTCTTTTTTTCAGATTTTCAGTGCACCGCAGCCGCCACCCAGCCCTATACCCCAAGAGGGGTCACTTACAAAGCTGTCCGTCACCCTCATAGACATTAGCGTCCTCTTGTCTCTGCCTTTGACCCTGTCAGTGAACTGGAACTGCTGTCACTCTAAATCCATTAGGAATGGGTCATAAATAATGTTGTCAGCTGTTGAGTTTGTGGAACGTGATCACATCCCTCCTCGCTCCCTTGGAAGATCTTGAATAAAAAAGGAAGCTAATAGCTGCCCAACTTAAACGGGACAGCCGCTGAGTAGACGAGTGCTGTTAACACTCAGTTTAAAAGGAGCTTTCAGATGTGATGTGATGAAGGCCTCTGAGATTTTCAAGCACGATATGATCTTTAAAAGTAGTTCCTCCGCCTCCCCATTCAACGCATAGTCTCAGATGAATTCCCCTCCCGGCTGGACTAGGCTAACGGGAGGGAGATCAAAAAAGAGAGAGAAAAGAAGGAGGGGGGGAGGGAGGTCTGTCCTATCACTGATCTTGACAAGTCTTTCTTCAGACAGCTGGTTTGTTCCATGGTATAAAGCCAAGTATCACACACTTACTTCCTTTGGATGCACTTGATGCTGCATGCGAACAAACTGGCCGGGCTGTGACTGGTGAACTCAGATGTCCTGAAGGAAAGGTTGCACCAGCCATGTGTGAAAGAACAAAACATATGGGGAATTAGAAAGTCAATTTGAGTCAAGATGGCTGGTTTTGTTTTTCTTTTTGTGCTGGAAGTCCTGCAGGTTCGCTCATAAAAGCATGTTTCCCTCTGGCTCCTTTTTGTTTTCCTTCATTTGGTTCTCTTCTCAGTCTGTCAGACAGCAGGTGTTTGTCCTGAGTCCTGTTCCAGCAGATGTTTTTACAATCCTAGCTTCCTTACATTTAGGCTGAAGCTCTTTCAGTATTGGAGACTTTTTCTTATTTAAATGTATAACTCACACAATAATTTTGATATAAAAGAAAAATACTCTGGATATTTTTTGAATATTTTGGTTCACTTTTCTAAAATATATATTCTCCTCTTAAACCCACACATACACACCCTCTTTTCTTTGTCTCGACTTTGTTTTCATAGCTGTGTGAAGGCTGCAGCTACCTGTGTGATTGTGACAGACATGCAGCAGGGAACCCCCGCTTCTTGCTTTATACCACCAGCTATTAATGGGTAACAACTGTCCGGAAAACCAGAGAGGAAATCCTCAAAGCAGCATTGATGGAAGCATGTTCCCTGACTGTGTCCAGTCTCCATGTGTCTGTCAAGACAGGGCTGTTTCCCACTTGGCAAAGGCAGCTTCTCAGGTCATTTCTTTTAGAAAAGCAAAAGAAGGAAATCCTGACAGAGTGTAGACAAAGTTTACTTTAACTCTTGGTTTTAACAGTTGAATGAGTCGTGTTTCCTTTAACATAAAGAAAAAATCTTTATATTCTGATGGCAAATAAATTGTCAGTAACAGTAGCAGTAGTATATTTGCTGAAATAAAAATGCTTGATTGATAGCCTCCATTGGAAATCCCTTTGTCATCACAGTATACGAAAGAATCAACACATGTGAAGTCGCAATCAATCAACAGTGAGGAAAGAAATGAGGAGGAAAAACGAATGCCAGCATTGACTCACAAGGCAAGAATGAATACGTCCCAGTCTCAGTGAAAGGCCAAGACACTTCCAGCAGGGGTGAGTGAAAAACCACTTTGTGACTCAGCAGCAGTCACCTGTGATTCAGGGCCCAGTCATGGACCACCGGTCCCAGATGTTTAACACATCAACACTTCTCTTACAGTGAATGTCAAGGCTGGTGGGTACACAGTCAGGCTGACCGCATCCATTATTTAACCTGTGTTTTTACTCAGTGTAACTCTTTGATGGCTGCACGTTGCATAAGCTGGTCTGTTACTGGAACTCTCTGCTGGGTGGTGGGGCTCAGTCTGGGTTTTATATGCTTCTTTTTTTATAGGATGAGGAATTCCTCCAAAGAGTGTGGTCACCATTTTTGTTGCATTGAATAAGGGATGGCATCCAAGATGTAATGATTTGGAAAAATCAAGCCTACTCGCTTTATTTATTCTTTATTCCACTCTAGAATGCGCCGCTTGCTGGCAGCAAATTGTAGCAGCTCCAATCATACAGTTTAATCATTACTTACTATCG
>JAOXYM010000025.1:7823292-7842948 GCA_028567055.1 Leptatherina wallacei
ATCATTAAAAAAAAAAAAACTCTGCTACAACAATAATTTCCCTCAAAAGGGATAAATAAAGTATTTTTCATTTCATTCATTTATTTATTATATATAAGACGACTCATGAAAATACATTTTTTATCCATCATGGATGTTACTGCAGCTACAAAGACTAGCTTATGGGTCGTAATATCAAATAAGGATACATCATTTACCCTTCGAATACCTCTATTATCAGCTCAATGCTGTAATGTGCAGTGATTTATACGTGAATAAGTTTGAGGTAGTGAATCCACTTAAACACCCGGGGGGGGATTAATGGCATCATCACCAGAAAGTCAGTTAATGATTAAGACCATTTTCTTCTGGCCTGCAGGCCACTTTACTGGTGCTGAATGTAAGCTACAACTTTTGTAGGGGTTTTGTGTATGTGTTTGGACTGTTTGTGAGGGAAGAACCGAGGGGGCTAAAGTCAGCTGTCCTCCATGAGCCTTTTGACCACAGACACTGAGCTTTATTCAGTCCCTGCCTCCTGAGAGCCGTGACACCAATCTCCTCCCGGTGTGTCTACAATAACTCACACCACACTCGTTAATTCATTAGAATTCACCTGTTTGATAGCGTTTTAATTAAGTGATGAATGTGTGGATGAGTGTGAGGAGGTCTGAGGCCAGCAGACAGTCTCGGATGACTCCCATAAAGGGAAATCAGCGGTGGGGGAGGCTGCAGTGTGATGTGAAAGACCTTGTTAGACCTTGTCGTACGCAGATCATCATTTATTCCATTCATTCTGTGATGAAAGAGGCACACAGAGGTAATATAATGAATGAAAATTGTGAAGTAAAGCGAACATTTCCAACATATTTTTGCTTTTTTTTCTGCCGTTTTTCACATGCTAGTAGAAATTCATTCAGTTACATAATAGCATGAGAAAAAATGAAGCTAAAGATCATTCCAACGAATCAGTGATGCGCTTCCTTGATGTTGGATGTTTGTTGAGGCTTTTAAATAAAGTCTAAATGGGTTCAGAGGAAGTTTAGCTTCTTCATATCATCTGTTGTCTCTTCGATGGATGTGGATGTCCGCCTCATCATGCCGTTATCTTGCTTAATGTTTTCTTCTTCCTCTGCTTTCCTGAGGACTCAGACACAACCAGTCTGACTCATTTCAAACTGAATGATGCGCCCACAGATAAGCATACTGTAGCCATGTGTACAATGTATGCAGGTACCCTTAACATTTGCATTTTTCTAATATTCTGATGTGCTTTATTCAAGTTGATGTTGCTTCAGACCTATTTGACTTTACTGGCATGTAAGTAAAAAGGATGCTTAATCAAACTCCTCCTGCATTGTTTAAAGTAATCATCTGCAGCATCTGCAATGGAATTTATTTTTTTTCCAATTTTCTAAATGAACATTTCACCCATTTCATCAGTACACACAGATCTGTTCCTTTAAGGCCTTGACAGGAGGGATCTGGTTTATGTGTTCTGGCTACAGAGAACACCGGGAAATATGCCTCATTACTAACTAAAAAGTCAAAGCCACCAAGCTTTTGAAGCGGCCGGCAGTCCTGGCTTTCACTCTCTAACTGTGATTCACAGATGAGCCTTACATGACTCATTAAGTTCAGCAGTACGACCCTCGACTGCCTTTCAACAGCCAGCAGATCCACGAAAGGCAGATTCTGCTGGATGTAGAGGCTGTGTGATGGAGCCCTCTGCTGGTGGGTGAGTAGGGAGGCACTTTATACAGACTGGATGGTCATGTCGTCCTATGGAAAAGAATAATCAGCCTTTCCTTCTCGATACTGTTTTTCACCGCTGACTTTGAACTCTTAATACCACTCTAATAGTAAAAATAGTTTGTCATCTCAGAGATAAATAACAGTCTGCAAATTCAGAAAAGCATAAAAAGGTAAATTACTTATAGCCAAAGACATACAACATACAATTTTTAATCAAACTTTGCATACAGCTTTTTTTTTTATGCCCAGCTGTACTCTTCTGCTGTGCATTAAACATTTGTGTTTGCTTTAAACTCATTTGGAAAACCAGTTTTAGTTTCATCATCTCCTCTGATTGACTGCTTTTGCAAATGTTCATTCAGCAACCGCGAAGTTGCTCCACAAAACCACACTCATAACTCCTTTAAACTGCAGAAACTTCAAACCTATCTTGTTGATGATTGATAGAGCAACAGGGTAAAATCTAAAAAGAGTTGAATCAGAAGGAATTTTCTTTTCGCTTTGCTTTTACTAAATCCATTTGAAGTAAACTCAACCACTTGAAACAAATTGCACACACGGTCGTATTCAGGAACAATCATATGTTATTATTGAAGCCAAAGTCATTGCTCATATTTTCAGAGCCAGTCATTTTGAAAACAATCAGCCGTGTACCTGTCAGACTGGTTTGCTAAGTGGTCAGGCGCAGTGTCACTGCCCTGTCCTCGTCCTCTCAGAGGCTTGTTAATAAAAAAACAGGCTCAGGCTCCTGGCAGCCTGGCCAGCACCCAATCAAGAATCCATTAATCTAGCGATCTACAGTAATTTGTTTCTCAACAAGCAGATGGCTTTCCCGACTGAAACCAAACAGACATGTGTTGTGTACTGCATATAAATGGGCTTATAAATTGGCTTGTACGGGGAAAAACAAAGGCCAGATATATCCAATGGGACCAATACCTGATCAAGATTTAAGCAGTCGGCGGGCTGATAGCTTAGTTGGCTTTGTTCGCCATGTTTACCATGCTGGTGAGGACCTGCTGCCGCTCCATTATTTGTCTGCATTTGTTTACAAAGCTCCCAACCTTTCGACCTCCTGTCTGCACCTGCCTTTTTTAGCCATTTGCACATCTTGAATTACCTGTTATTACTGCGATTAAGAATCCATTTTATCACAACCATTTTTTTCCCAGGCACAAGAAGCAACAGTTGTGAGTGAAAGTGCTCCCAAATAGGCCCCATTGGAACCCATTTGAAGCTGTCAACCAACCGCAACCAGTCAAGCTCAGCAGCTGAGTCATCTTGATTTAATGAACAGAAATCCTGTGTGATGTGAGGAAGTGTGACTAATTTGAGCAGGCCAGCGGTGAGTCACACAGACGCACGTCACGTTCTCTTGATTTGGTTTTTGTTGGAATCTGTTTGGAGAATAATTCAAACCCTCTGGGGGGAACCACTTGACGGGATCATGGCAGTCTGCTTGTTATCATGATAAGACTCTGTTTATATGCAACTGCAACCAACCATGTATTTATAGCAAACTGTCTTGCTACAGCGGGGATACCTAATGACACGGCTGCTCATTTGCCTCTCTTGATTTATTTGTGTGTTTTGGAGAGAGCGTGCAGGTTGAGGAGGTCTGAAAGAGGCTCTGTGGCATCCCAGAATAGCCGGGTGTCAGCCGGAAGCCCCGCAACGCTTGTTAAGGCCTCCTCGCCGCTTCCAAGCTGGAAAAGTTCTGCCCGCCATTCGAGACAAACCCTCAATTACGGTTGTTCCCACCACAGTGAGGTGTGTGTGCAGTGATCTAAACCCGTAGACGGAGCTCATCTTGTGAGCTTTCAGCTAAACGGGTGATTTAACACGAGGCTCTCTGCAGGCTTCTAGTGTGAAATGTCACTCGGATACCTGCTGCTTTTTTTATAATAGCTGGATGGAGTCACTCTCAAGCTGGTCAGGGCTAAACTAGATTGGAGATGGGTATTCTCTTCTTCCTTTTGTTGACCTTGGATGAGAGTCAGCATGAGAGCTGAGTTTGTGGAAATGTATATGTGTGTTTGTGTCTTTACCAGCACGATGCTGGCGGTGTCTGGGTCACAAGCCACAGAGCCAACAAGCCAGACGTTGCCTCACATGCTGCGGTTACCATGGTGAAATGACATATTGTTTGTGTGCATTCAAAAGTCCTATAAATCGTGATGCGAGGGTGCAATGACTGTGAGAAAACCCCAGCGTCCCTTCAGTCTGCGTCATGGCTGGAACACATTGCTTTGCTCCAGGTGATATTCATGTAAGAGACTAATCTGTTTTAAGGAAAAAAAAGAGAGAGCGGTGAATATGATGCAGTTTTCCCTTTTACGTTGTCTCTGCGTTATGGCGCTATGAAATCTAAATGACCTGTTAGGATTGAAGGTGATGTAAATCTAGTCCTCTTGTTTGAGGTCAAGGCTGCTGACAGAGGGAGGAAGTGTGCTGGTGGATGTGTTTGCTCCGGCTCCCTCAGCTGGTGGTGATGGAGCTCCATCACGTAAACACGAATCATTTCAGCCGGTGTTGGTTTATTTGTTTTTGCAGAGTTTCTCCTCCCGCAACCTTCTTGGTTTTCATTGCACGCGGGTAAAGTTCAGCAGGAAATTCAGTCTGTGTAGTCGCTGAGGTTTGTGATACTTTTTGGTTTTATAGTTTGCAGATAGTCATGATTCAGCTGCATCCTTCATGTGCCAGGCTGGGGCTGTGAGACAGAATGATAAGAGGTCTTACACTATTTTTCCTGGCAGGAAATGATGGAAAGCTACGACATGTAATCGTTAAAATTTTGCTGCTTTGGCAAATGATCGGCTGTAATTTGCGCTGGTAACCGCTGACAGATTCCCAAATAAATCCGCAAACTTATCTCTTTATTTCTGTTTGCCGGCTGCTGTCGGTCTCTAAGCTGCTCATCTGTCTTCAAGCTGTTGCTTCGGTACTGTCAAATCTTTTTCAGATTTTTCTTACCAGCCTCTTTAACTCCCTTTCTCCAGCTCTTCACTCTTTGGCCTTCAGTCGCCACTGAGCTGCAAGAGATCAGTGTTGATTGGCGTGTGCAATCGCATCCAGCATGGATTGTCTGTATAAACTTCTCCCAGCCTTGCAATTATGGCATTTTCTGCTCAGGCATTCTCCTGAAATGACAAAACGGCTTGGCAGATTGAGGCATGAGAAGGGGATGACTTAATGTTTTAATAGTATGCGCTCCTCTCCTGCTGTCTTCTGACCAAAGTGAAGTCATTTGGTCAATGCCAGACTGGAAGCACATAAAACTGATTCTCAACCTCTCCGGGTCAAATTCAAAGATCATGAACTTCCAAATTACAGCTGAGCATTGTATGTGCAAGGAGTACAAATCCATGCATCTTGTTAAATGTGCAGCAAGCCCCTAAACCAGCAGTCGTGCCAAATCAGTTTTCCTTGGAAAAGATTCAGTTGCGCAAAAAGTGATGCACACCTCTTAAGACTAAAGAAAAAGTATGGATTTTTCATGTCCATTGTGCTTTGAATTGTTTTGTCGATGGTCTTATTTGTTTCATGTTTTGTCACTTTATGTAAAACTTCTTTAAGTCTTATAAATACAAATGACCAGTTCCCTTTCCCCCCAATCTCTATCCAAACACAGGATTGGCTAGAACTGACAGCTGTTGCAGCAACAAGGGAACTCTCTGCTCATCCTGTTCACTGCTTCCAAATTTCCCTCAATTTGTGCCTCTTAAATTTTATTATTATTATTTTATTATTTTTTTATTTCTATTTTTTTAATGTTGTGAGATAAAGATATTATTTTTGATCCCTCATCAATAGCACTAGACTTATGGAAACTTTGAGTCTATGTTCTGCATATTGCAAACATAAACTTCCCCTGCGGGTGTTTGCAGGATTGGAGTAAAGCCACACTGGAAAGCTGCCTGCTGCTATTACCTCTGGATTAGGTGGGTTTGAGGGAGGCTTCTTTCTTGGATCCCAGTTGAAGACCGTGATGGTTTGAGAGGGAATAGAGATGCGTCAGACTTATCAGGAACACCCAAAAGTTTTCATGGTGGAAATAGTTTCCAGGTGTTCTGATAGTGCAGCTGCAGCTTTTTATTCTTCCTCAGTGGAGGGCGGATGCTCACATCAGAATGCATCCGGATATCATCAGATTGGACCACTCTACTGCCTCTTGAAAAGGTAATTTCACCACTTTCCTCCAGAATCTGCTTTTATAAGAACTGCTTAAGATTAGTCTTAGAAAAGTCTGTTTTATTGTAAAGTTAGCGTTCAGATTTGAAGACCATCCCCAGTGCAGTCTCCCACTGTTGGCTCTATTTTTTTTTTTTTTATCGAAACTCCTTGATCTGCTGAACTTTTGCAAAGCAACATCCACTTTATTAAGCCCTGCTTCTATAATTCAGGAAGACCTACTGTATGTTTATATTCATGTGCATAAAGGGGAATATTCACCTCTGCAGGGAATTTACAGGGTTATTTTGCAACCATAGATTCGTGCGTCCCAAACTGTAAACATTTCTGCAGAAATACTTTTTCTTTCACAGAAACAGAAACTGTCAAACTGCTTATTTTGTTCTTTTTCTGAGAACAGCTGACTGTTCAGCAGCACAGCCTGTACTGATTTTCTGTCGAGTTTGATGCTTTGGGTCTCTTTCTCTACTCTGCCCCATAAACGGTGTCAACCATCATTCCACCATTGGATCTGGGCTGTTTCCGTCCTTCCATCGCCATCAATTTGTAATGAAGCAGAGATGGAAATGAGACTGAGAGTCAAGGAGGAAGCTCCATCACATGAAAGTCCTATTGATTCCATTGGCTCATTACTCATTTAGTTAATGCGGCTGCATGTTGTCTTTAATTACATTTAGTACCCGTGCGGGAGCGCTACTCTTGCCAAGTAGAGGTTTGCAAGCCAGCTCAACCACAAAAGACCCGTCTTTCCTGGCTCGCTTCTTTCAAACAGCATTACACAGCTAAAAGTCCTCCAAGTGATTTTCTTTATGCTCCAACTTCTTAAATGCAATGAAGCTCTTAATGTATGTGACTGAGTTGGAATGATGCCCTGATTAAAGAGCCCATACATTAACAGTCATTCAGTGGAAGTACATTAATAATTACAGTAAATAGTGAGTCCTGCCCAGTTTAACTCCCTTTCTGCTTTACCTTCTCTGACTCCAGCATCTTATCTTTCTGCTTTTACCTGGCTCCCTCCTGAGGCTAAGTAGTGCCACTGCAGGTTTCTGCCAAAAAATACCTGCGTAGCTGTAGTCACTGCATTGTGATCAGGACTGTTGAAGGCAGTTTATCTGCTCCAGGGGCAGGAGCTGGCTGTTTATCACCATTTGGGATCCTCAGCGCTGGTCTGCAGAGCAGGTAGAGGCAAACAGGGGAGATACTTCATGCTGCATCAATTAGGATAACATCAGCAGAGAGTCCGGACTTCTGCTGATTGATGCTGGCTGCCGAAAGAGAGGAAGAGGAAAGAGCCCGGGCAAGGGGAGAGGGAATCTGTTTGTGTTTACTTGTATATGACTAGCTGGGGTGTTTATAGATTGCATGTGTGTGCATGTTTCCTCTCTCTTCCAGCGTGTGTGTGTGTGTGTGTGTGTGTGTGTGTGTGTAGGATGTCAGTAGTCTGTCAGCCCCAGTGAAGGTGGTGTTACTGCTGATGTTTAGCCGGAGTCGCAGCACTTGCCTCTGCCTCCCAAAGCGACTGGGATTCAGACAGGATAGGTTAATGAGTGCAGGAAGCTGACAAACCCAACTCTGAGCGCCACCGAAGAGTCGGGAAGTGAGCGGATCACTGAGTCAGCGCTCGAGCAGAGACAAGAGGCAAGCTTCTTGAAAAGTGCTTCTTTGATGTTTGTGTTTTGTCAGAAAGCTCAGAGAGGAAAGGGTGACAGGTAATAGAGGTGTTGGGTTAGGTTTGAAGCCAGGACGTTTCAGTTTTCCCTCAAAGCTTCTGTGTGTTTTGACCTTTTGAATTTTAAAACTAAATTTAAAGTTGTTTAAAAAAAGGAAGGTGTTGGTCCTTTTCTGTCTTCCCCCAGTTTTGCTTTGTCTGAGCTCTCTTGAAGTTTATTGTTCTTGTATTTTCTTATAACTATATTGGATTTTGAAATTAATTATATATAAATATAAATATTTTAAATCGATAGTATTTGATACTTTCTTTGGCTGCATGCTAATTATTTCTTTGTTGATGCACTAAAAAATGTAGCCAACATGATGGCTTGTGTATGCACAACTTAACATACTTCAACTACACTGAATTTTGGAGCACACATTGATCCAGGGGGGTTGTATTACATGACACTTTCATAGAGGTGATACTGTACTTATGTGTAGCATACTCAAGAATATCTATTAAGAGCTGGGATGGGTTAGAAGATGGTATTACACCTCTGACTGAGTTCAAGTCCTATCCAAGTCAATATTGTTTAATAACTTTTTGCTTTTGATGTCAGTTAGTTTGGGTTAGGCATTTAAAAGACATGGTCAGGTTTAGATATTAATAAATACATGAAACCACAGGCTGGTTGCACTCTGGCCATCCAAAACCGTTATTGAGGGAGTTAGCATAATCTCCGATCCTGCAGGTACTGCTTGACAGGAAAAGTGACCAGGAACTGAATAACTTTATCAACTAAACTTTGATGCCTCTTTTTTCCAAAAAAAGAAGCTAAAAACTGTTTTTATTACTGTTGTTTTTGCTGTCTCAGTAAAATTGTCATATAAACTACTCCATGAGCAATCAAGTGAATTTTTAGGTGAACAAGAGACCGTTTTCAGCCTTTGTGGGATATTCAACCCAGACTTTTTGGCTGCCCGCACAGCTTGTCTTTTAATGCCGCTCAACTCAGTAGTTTGTGAACTACTGAACTTTGTTTACATAAATCATTTCCATATTTACTTTCAAATTATCATTTGCATTTTTTATTGGAGTCCGGGACTGATTCAACATTTATTTAGACTTTCAGGCATGTTTGATCCTGGCTTCATTCCTTAAAAGGAAGTTTCGTCCTATTCAAAGAAAGAAGGGGGGATAAAAACAAACACACCGAGATGCAAATACTTTTTAACCTGAAGGTTGAATGGTTAATGCATAGCCTTGGAAATATATGTTCTCTGGATCCTCATCTATCCAGGAGCTGCAGAGACGCAGCAGCAGCTGGTTACAAAAAAATCATCTCAGTTGAAGTTATTCATTTAACTCTTACATTTCACTGTTTGCTCTTTTTCCTGTGTTTTCGCTAAGCTTGGCGTAGATTCTGTTCCTACAACAGTGTGACACTATGCAACTGTAGAATTAGCACTGTCAGTGTTAACTCTGACACTTAGTCACTCAGCCCACGATGGCAGTGGATGAAGATGCTTATCTCACATGTGTTGTGTGGACAAAAAGGTGCAATAGCAAGAGAGTTTTGTTGCTCCTGCTCCTCTGCAGAGGTGTTAGTCTTCTGTCTCTGCAGGCTTTTAAGGATAGATTGGAGGATGGATGAAAGACACTGGGTATATAAAACTCATTCACTTTTTGTCTACACAGTATGTTTTTTCATTTGTGCGTGTATGTTTCTGTAAGCATACAGGTCTTTGTGGATGTCTTGGTCCCTGCTTGTAGATTTAAATGTGTTTATCTCTGTGAAAGCCTTTAGTTATCTGGGTTACACTTTACAACTCCTCATCATGGAGAAATTCGCTGAAGGAAACCTCAAGTTTTAAACTTCTGAGAGGCGGCAACTTCAAGAGTTCATTCTCCCACTTTTAAGAGAAAGAAAAGAACTGCTTTAATTTGTGAGGTTTATAAAGGGGGGGGGGAGATTATTCCATCATGAGAGGTGGTTAGATTTTATGAGGGAATTCCTCTGAATATGTCTGCTATTTGAGCTGCTGAGAAGGCTTACAAAAACTGAAACTTTGTTGAAGGCCAACTTCCAGAAAATGACAATATTGGTATTGATATTTTTATGTTTTTGCAAAGTGGTACCAGCACTGTTGGCCTCTTCTCTTTGGTGACCCTAGTTTAATCTCTGATGGATCCTTATGAGAGGGTCTATTTTACACAAACAAAAATATTTTCCTAAAACAAATTTTAGCTTTATTCCACAGTTCCTCATATTTTTCTCATGTCTGTATGAATCGGATGGTTTTAGTTTTATTTTTGACCTCACAGGACCCTTTTCAAATGTCAGCGTCCCACCCTCATTGAGCATGTTGCATATCTGAGGGGATTTTCACCATTCACAATCTTTCATGCTGCTCAGACCTGTGTTGCTTTTTTAATCCGGGGATAACGGGAGAGATTATAAGCAGGCGTCTTTACAGAAGCCCAGTGTCTTTATATGGGCTCCAACAGTCTCTATCAGAACATCCATTTAAGACCAATAAGAAGAAATACTTCCTTTCTGAGTGTCTAAAGAAGTTTGTATCAAACCACTGCTCAGTTTGATGCTCTCTTCCACCTTGTTTCATAACCGCTTGGGTACTGCTAGACTCATAAGTCTTGAGGTTGAGGGTTTGATTTTTCCAGCCTCTGTTGGCTCTTATTCTTTTGTATATGGCTAACTGTGCTGGGGTTGAAGCACTTGTAGGCCAAATGTGATTCATATCTTTCATCTCTGGAGGCTGGTTAAACCGCAACAGCTGTTGAGATCTGTCTGCCTCGCGTCGCACAGACTTTTGCTTATCAGCCATCTCATTGGCTCTAATGAGGGACAAAGTGGCCGTTAAGAGCTTAAGGTTACAATCCCAAATTTGATCTGACAAGGAGCTCTTTGGAATCCACCTGTAAATGTCTTGATGAGGGGTCAAATAAGTGAAATTCTGTTTTATTCTGATTTGAAGTGCTCCTTGGAATTTTGCTGCATCTAAGACAAAGTGTCCAGTATATGTCTAGAATAGTGCATTTTGCCTTTATTTGGACTGTTTGGACAGTGTAAACTGTTTATTAACACCTATCTAACATCTGTGAGGGTTTGTTGGAATTATTTACTCACCGCTGCGAAGAAGGATCAGAGATGCCGGAGTTCTTCATGCAGTCTTGAGAGTCAAACCTTGATCAAATATTTGTGTTTGAGTTGTGAGGTGCAAGGGGCCTGTGTGGACAGCTCTTCCTGCCATGCCGTTATTAAGATATAAGTACATTGAATGGTTGTCAGTACTTTTTTCTTTTCCAACCAAAAATTTTCATCTGTAAGGCTAAAGTTGCCTTCAGGGGTAAAGCCAGAATTTAATCTTTCTTTCCATGCGTCAACTTTTCAGGTCAAGAATGTCAGTTCTTCTCTTAATCTGTGGGGAAATTTGTTTTAAATTGTAAACAAGTTTGTATTTAACCAACAACTTTCATCTTCAGATCAGTTATTCATTCATTTTCTATCTTTTACTCAGTCACGTAGACCACCTTCCATCTTTGCTCAAGTTTATGTTCTATGATTCAGAGTTATGCTGTCAGGCTAAAGGGCCAAAAATCTGTAACGCATCACAGAGTTTGTATCTCCACCTCTCCTAACTATCCCTGTTTCTCGCTCACACACACTAACAGAGCGCTTGTTCTGTTGTTGCAGATTTACACAGACTGGGCCAATCACTACCTGGCCAAGTCTGGCTGCCCACGCCTCATCAAGGACCTGAGCCAGGACGTCACTGATGGAGTCTTGCTGGCACAGATCATCCAGATCATAGGTAGGCATCTGTACACATACTTCACACATGCACACGCCTGTGGATGGACAAAAATAATGTTTCACTTTCAGTCCAAGCCCTGCCTAGTCTTCTTTTACAGCTTTCAAAACTTAAAATGAAGAGATGTATAATAAATCTAAATTGTCTGTCTGGTGAATATAATGACCCATCCATTGCTTCGCCATTTTTCATAGAATCTCACAGTTTTGTTGTATGTTAGAGCAAAGCTGTGCCTCAGTCTGATATTTTGGCTAAAATACAGCACTTTCCTCCTGCTATGGGTCCTGGACAAGTTGCAGCTGCAGAGATCTATTATTCTGACTCAAAGGGGTGCAGAGGCATACATTTCCCATTGCAGCTCTGAGTTTCTGTCTCTCTTTCTGTCCCATACATCTCTCTCTCCCTCTCCTGCATTTTTTTCTACTCTTTGTTTGACTTACCCCTCATGCCCTTCATTCCTCTCTGATATGGCTTACTGATACTCACCCTGAAACGTGTTGCGGTAATATGATTACCACGTCCACAGAATAGTTTAAGAGATTACAATGTAAAAGTTCTGATCTTGTTAGTGTTTACTTTGATGTTTGAGTGGAGACACTTTCTTCACTGCCTCACCAGGAGCTGCATGGGCTGTGGTCAATTATGTGTAACACACTAACCACTGATAAGCCTAAGACTGTCATTATGAAAAAACAAAACATTAGAAGTTGCATTGCACACAGATCTGACAATAATGAACACTGCTTCGGGGAAGATTGCTTCTTCCAAAACATTCCCAACTCATCAAAAACTGATGCTTGGTCGAGCCCTTTGCATCAGTTTCCAATTATGTTTGATGCACAGCGAGCTGATCTGCTGTTGCATGTTGCCTGTTATCCTTCTGTAGCAGTAAGCAACACACCGGCCGCTCCAACAATAACAAGAACAGCTGCTCCAAGAAAACATTATTCTATAGTGCAGGCTTTTCAATAAGGAACAGATCATGTAAGGAGGGTAGGACGGGTTAAAACACACCATCCAAGCAAGGGCTTGTTTGTTTTTTCTCCTGTACGGATTTCTTTTGCTCTACTATTATACAAATTATACAAATTCTTTACATATTAAAAGTACTTAAACATCACAGTTTAACATTAGATTACAATATGAAATGATTTAATAAACCTTTTCCACATTGCCATGGCAACACTGCACATCTAGAAGGGTTGCATTGGGGGTGCCCTCTGTTAAAAATCAGCATAGCCGCCTCCTGAGCAAGCGTCTGTATACAACCAGTTGGGTGTGAAAAGAGTTCTAAATTAATTTTGTGATTCACATGAACACCCTGGCAGGTGTAGGTAGTTGATAAAGTTTGTCATGCTTTGCCTCCACACAGTTGTAACAAGTCATTTTCTGTTTAATAGTCATAAGATGCTCTGTGTTTACTTTGACTTGACGGGGAGCTCTTTGTTGCTATGTAGATTATGAGTGGTGTCACGGAAACAAAGACTAATCCATTCTGATGGATGATTAAGACGAGTGAAGGGGTAAACAGTGCGACTTACCCTAAATGTTTGTGTTTTTTTAAATAATGTAAAACCATATCTTGCACTAATCTAAATGGCAGCAACAAACTGGGTCTTCTGGCATCATGGATGATGTGACAGGAGTTCAGAAACAGACTGTTTCTGATCCCAGCAGACAGCTGGTACAACCTGATGACTACACACGGATAAATAATAATTGCAATGCATTTTTCAAGTTACTTGCTCAGCAGTGGTCCTTACATAATCTTGTGACTTTTGAATCACTTTTTTCTGTCACACATTCTTTCTCTTCTCTGCACTTCTGTTCATCTTTGCTCGCTTTTTTTTTGTCATCACTGCTCAAAACTTTCATCTTTGTAGGACTCTCTCTCCCTCTGTTTATCACACTCTCATACAAACACATTTTCCTCTGTTACACATGCTGCTTTTCTTACTCACGCTGTCTGTCTTTCTAAATCTTTTTTTTTTCAGTCTCTGTCTGACTTCCTTTCTCTCCCATTCTCCACAGCTTCTCTCTCCCTCTGCTCTGCTGGATTGAAACTTTACCCTCCCTTCTCGCCCCAACAGACAATGAGGCCAAGCTGGCCTGTCAGTAACTCTCTGGCGGCAGCTGACGAATTAGGCAGCTTTGCTTCCCAGACCTCTGCTGTGTTGCTCCACACCTCGGCGCGCTCGTGCACTCGTGCACCTCCACATATGCTCTCCTTTGTTAATCTCAGCAGACGTTCCTGCTGGATTCGTGCACCTGAACTCAAAATTCATTGGATGTTAGAATGTTAGAACTCAGAATGGGATCTAATTTCTTCATTTCCTTTCTCACACAGCAAATGAGAAGGTGGAGGATATTAATGGCAGCCCCAGGAGCCAGTCGCAAATGGTGAGTGGATTTCAGCCTAACTTAGATATTCCAACTTGTACATCCTTTAAAAGCACTGTTATATATGAGAGAATTCTGTTAATGAAGATTATTTAGGAACCTCTGACTTTTAGCTGCTCTGTATCCTCTGTACAAAACTTCTTTCACAGAGAGAAGAATTAAAATTGTTTAGCCTGTATTACTGGCAGCAAGTGTGATAATGAGCCCTAGAGTTGCATTACTCTAGAGCAGTGGTTTTCAAACCTGGGGTCAGGAGATCATTTCGGGGGGTCGCCAGATAATTGTAAAAAATGTAAAGCCTACATGTATCAAATAAATTTGGGATTTGTATCATGGCTGACAAAATTGAACTATTAAATCTGTGAAATTATCACCTTAAGTTTTTTAACACATTAATGCATAAACATCAAATTTGGCACCGATGTAATATTAAAACTCAATTGGTGAGAGAAGCTGATTATTAGCATGTGGGTGTATGTTAGTATGTTAGAGGATGACCCAGCTGATATATCATACAATTAGGGAGGGGGGGGTCATGGCTCAAAGTTTGGGAACCCTGCTCTAGATGATGCTGTCATATCCACAGCGCAGCATCCCCTGACCCCCATCATCATTTCAAACTGGTGATTGAAAGTTTATGAATCAGTTTATTCGTTCTGAATAAGAGATTGAAATGAAATACAAAAATTTTTCTATCAACAAACAATCCTGATACAGTAATCCCCCTTCAGCGTGTACTGGGATTTGATTTATGTGATCAAGAGATGAGTCAAAATTAAAACATATACTTTACCTTGTTTACATCTCCAATTGCTTTTAATTGAAATATATATATTGATGAGATACAAGCTGAAATTTCATTTTAAAACTTTTTTCAGAAATGAAGTAAAAGTTGAATAATTAAAGTGGAATTTTAGAAATTAAACATTTTAGTTTTGCTCTGATTATAAGCTAGATTGGGAGTGATCAGACCCATAAATCATAATAATAATCCTTTTTACTACTCAGAAAGTTGGTGGTGACTGTTCAAACCACATTCACACTTTGCCACAAAAAGTTCAAACATCAACCTTTGAATTTATATGCCATTTTCAATCAGTGTATCTGGCTGCCACACGGCTGAGCGATGCTGGCGGTGTCGTTTTTCCCCTCTTTTAATGAGATGACGAGCTGTATGAGCACTGATTGTCGTCACTGTCAGATAATTACCCCTTACTTTAACTAGCGTTGACTAAGTGTTTATGCAGTGTTGGTTTGCCCTGGCATCGGTCCTCCTACCATTTAAAAGTGACTAAAGCTGTTTAACAGCTTGGGCTCGCTGTCTTAGTGAGACACTGTATGTAAGGAGAGCGTTTGGTCCTGACAGTGTGTAAGTTGACTGTCAGATCTCCACATCTACCAACATTTCAGCTCCTGCTTAGTTTTACTTTCATAAAATCTTTGAGGACATTTGAAGTCATGGCATTTCTCTCTAAAAAATGTCTGCATTTTACGACCGGTTTCACGCATTTAGCACAGTTTTCAGCTGTTGGATGTTTTTTTGGTTTTTTTCCCCCTTCATGGTGAGTCCAGCTGTAGGAGAATCAGGTTGTGCATGTGTTAGAAAAACATTAAAGAACCAGCAAGGAAGAAAATGTTAAGGTCATGTGAACCCTGCTAACCCCTCACATCGGTGTGTGTGTTCAACATGTCAAATCCAGCTCTGGGAAAAATAAACTCCACGCCATTTATTTTTCTTGTCACACAAAGTGCTTCTAGTTCTGACTGGAAACAGCTGAGTCCAGACTGATGCACTGGTCTCCAAGGGGCAAGCTGCTGTTGCACTGCAAGCATGTTGCCTGATATGCCAGCATCCTCTGTGTGTGTGTTTTGTGTGTATGTGAAGTTTAGCCTTTGTCTCATTCAGTTACTAAGCCCATTGATCCAGCACCTGCTCTGACCACAGAGGGTCCAGCCAGCTTGGGATAATGAAGTTTGAGGAAGCACGGTTGCTTAGAGTGTGGGTGCAGGGGGAAGGAAACATCTGACACACTGTCATAAAATCACACACAAAGATGTGTGTGTGTGTGTGTGTTTAAGATTACTGTTGCAGGTTAAAGGAACAGTGTGTTTGAGCATTTCCAGGGATGTGTTGTTAATAAATGTTATCAAAAGCATGAATTTGATGACAGATGCAGAAGCCACATCTTTTCCACTGTAAACATCTGAATTAATCCATTAAAACTGTCTAAGTTTGCACTTCTTCTCCATCAACACAATCTGGACCAGAAGTCTAGGCTGCAGTTTTTCATTATTCTGAATCAAATGAACTGAGCCATCCTGAGAGAAGCATGCAATAAATGACAGCTAAACAGATGAAAATCCAAATGAAAAGTGTTTTGCCTGATTTTCTTA
This sequence comes from Leptatherina wallacei, assembly GCA_028567055.1. NCBI lineage: Eukaryota > Metazoa > Chordata > Actinopteri > Atheriniformes > Atherinidae > Leptatherina > Leptatherina wallacei. The sequence continues at coordinate 7,839,499 of JAOXYM010000025.1, forward strand.
CCCCCAACGCTGACAACCTTGATTATTATCTTGAGAAAGATATTAAAGATATTTTCATTCTTGGCTTCATTTTGACAACATGATCTATGATTTCTGGAAACCTGCAATTAGCCGCCTCACATCTGGAGATTAAACTCCTTGGCCAGAGGCATCACAGTAGCAGCAGCTGTCAGCTCAAGCTCCTTCCTCGTTGGGGTCTTAAGACGACCATCCTGGAGTCACAAGTGTGTTTCTAACTGGTGGATCTGGTGAGTGGACAGGAGCCAACTGAACAGCTGCTGGAAGCTGAGAAGCTGAAAGCAGCACGAAATCAGCATCTGCGAACATCTCAAATGGTCAACAAACATAATGAAGTCTTTTTCTCTAAATCCTCATTCAAAATACTAAAAAGGAAAAAAAAGTTGCGGCCAACAAATTTAATCATCTACAGTGAATCATCATGTGAATCGAGTTTCACAGGATGTATCACAGAGTACAATTTGGAGTGTATTGCATTTATTACAGATAGACACTTAATCTGTATTTTATAAGATAAGATTAAATTTTTCCTGTAGTGGGTAAATATGCATTACAGCATCATGGACTTCTAAGATATAGTAGATGTTTAGAATGAAGTATATGCAGTTTTAAAAGCTATATGCAAACTTATATACAATGAGTGCCTCTTGAAAGAGAACCTTTTTTTTACTCATCCACCACTGCACAAAAGTACCTTCAAAGAGCTTTTGAGTACTTAGTCCTACTAATTACAGGGTTAAACAGTATCACCTCTCCCTGACCAGTGGGCTTATGGGATAGTACCTTAATGAATAATAGTAGTGTTAATAATTAACACCTTCCTTTCCTGTTCTCCCCACGTATCTGACCTAATTTGCTCCCTATATTGAATGATATGCAAAATGCTTTAACCTTCAGTCTCTTTGCTGTTACACTGCATTACAAAGGTTTACATTTATATCCTGTAACTACTCTCCGTTAAGTCTGAAAGGTCATATGATTGTGACTGAAACAAAAAAAGCTGCCTCATACCTGTGCTACTATTTTTATTCAAAAGGAGAAGGTGGAATCAGTTATGTTTGCAGTTATTGCCTGAACAGCTTGTGAATCCAAGCTTAGATCTCCAAAAATCCCCGGTCTGACTTTTCATACTAATAGCATTACTGCAGGCAGAGGGTGAAGCAAAAGTGCAGCAATGTAAAAGATTAGATCACTTGTTTTTTTACAATAATACAACTATAAGTATTTCTGTTTTGGTCAGTGAAACATCTACATAGTAGATGCAAACTGAATTTCTTACATTTGAGGCTTGGTGATTTACTAGTAGAGCTTTTGGTTACTTGGGAATAGTTTGGTTTGGATGCTGCAGGAGCTTGTGATTAAGCCTTATCATAGAAGATAATGTTGGAAAATGAGGGTGCAGGTAATTTGCAAGGCTCAAGATAAGTTTTTCTTTTTTTTTATAAGAAAATGTTGGTTTCTTTGTCTGTTTAGTTTTTGCATAATTTCCTCTTGCATCCCTCAAAATGCTTCATGGCCTTTTAAGATTTTCTGTAGACTTGCAATAAGTGGATTTGAAGCTCTTTTCGTTTTTAAATATTTGAATTAAACCACTAAATGCATTTTGATGTAAAACTTAAAATGCATTCTGTGGATTAAGGATCTCGGAGTGTTTATGTGCATCTCTCTCATCCAGCAGCACCCTCTGCAATCCTTTCTTCCATGTAAAACCTCACGTCTTCTGACTGTGCAGTTTCTCATAGTTTCACAGATGTGTGAAGAATGTGCATCCAGGTCTTTGAATTAAGCTTATTCTTTTTCTATATTTTTTTTTACCTTAAAATAATCACACTCAAACACAGGAATAGTAGTAAGCAAGGATGCCAAAAGAGGCCCACTCAGCAGAAAATATTAAGCCTTGCAACGCTAATCCTCCTCATTATAGACAGCCATCATTAGCAAACCACAGAGCGCTTCCTTGCAGTACGGATGACTGTGCAGTTTGACTTTGGATGTGTGTGTATGTGTGTTTGTTTATCTTCTAGCGACCTCAGAAAAGGATGTCAGGTTAAAAAAAACAACTTGTCAAGGCCTAAAGTGAATTGTGTGCAGCAGGAATGTAACGTCTGTCAGCACAAAGCTGTACAGGTTAGGAAAAAAGACCCTGAATCAGCCCTGTCGTATTGCTTTCACTGTAGCACTGAATTTTTAAAGTGTCATGGATCATATTTAGATCAGCTATTGGCAGCCTTAGAACTTGTGCCACTTGGGCGTAATTTTTCATCATGTAGGGAACTGTTAGCATATTCTTTCATTAGTAACTGGCAGACTGCACCAATATTAAATGCTGACAGCAAAGTCTGCAGCTGTTTTTTTAGCAGAGCTCACTTATCAGCATTTAGGCATTTGATGTGTTTAGCTGTACCCAATAAAACTACTTGGTTTGGGTTATGAAAATATAATTTTTGGGTGTTGAAATAAATAATGTAATTCATTTTAAAAGTGCTTCTCCAACATTTTTGAGTTTACCTATGGCGATGGCCATAGGTAAACTCAAAAATGTGTCCTGGAACAATGAGGTTACAGCAAATACCCTGCATATTGAAATAAAAAAGGTCCCTAAAACGGTACCTATTGTGTTTTGAAAAAAAAAAAACAGCTGTGTTGTACCACACTGATCAAAAATGTTCAAATGTGCAAAAGATCAAGTTAAAAATGATTTATTTTTGCCTTTGCATGACAAGCTCTTTATAAATAAAGTTTGATTTGATCAGAAGGGAGGGACTCAATTAGACCCTGAGTTACTAAGATGGATTAATTTGTCTGGTTGGTAACCAGAAAAGGTACCAATGGAAATATCCAATTCTGCAAGTGACAGCCTAAATCCACACTAATCTACTAACCATCCATTGTCCATACCGGTGTATTCTAACGTGTGGTCGCAGGGAGGGGCTGAAGCCCATCCCAGGTGCAACCAGCTCATTTTTATCAACTTTCAAAGCAGTCTACCAGGTATTACGCTACTTCCACAGGCTAGAGTCACCAAAAAAATCAATTTTGAGTTTTAAATGAACTTGATGAGGATTAACAGATAAAATAAAGGAAATTGCGAAAATGAGCCGTTTCTGTTTGCATGTGCAAGTTTAAATGATCAGCAGGGAAAGCCCTGCATAAAGGAGCGACTTCATCTGTGCAACATGTGTGCATAAATGTGTAAAAGTTCAAACTGTGTTCTGATTAGTTTTTCTCCAGATTCTGACATTAAAATGCAGCAAAACCAAATCTACACCGGAAAACAGTGGATGCGTACAGTAGTCGTGACAGTGGAAAGTCTGGGGAGCAAATGTAAGACAACAGAAGCAACATTTCCCTGTAGATCTTTTTCTTGCTGTGGTCCGATTATGTTTTCCAGCTCTTGGCCAATCCGTACAGGCATCTATTTACAAAAACGGA
>JAOXYM010000025.1:7843048-7892415 GCA_028567055.1 Leptatherina wallacei
ATCTTTTTCTTGCTGTGGTCCGATTATGTTTTCCAGCTCTTGGCCAATCCGTACAGGCATCTATTTACAAAAACGGATCCCTTACTGTAGAAGTATTTCCCCTGCTCTCCTGAGTCTATGCCAGTTATATGTGTATGATGATATTCCCACAAAATCTCCGGTGTGTCATTGGAGATGCTAGATCGCCACTAGGATTGAATGAAACATGATCTTTTGTATCAGACTTCAGTTATTCCTGCCGACATATTTTCAACCTGCGCTTAACAATAGACTAATATAGTGATACCTAAAACAGTACAAATTACATCACTAAATACTGTGTAGTCAGTGGTTATTAATCTTTTAACTAAAATAAATGTATACAGTACCAGTCAAAGGATCGGACACACTTTCCCTCTAAATCTAATGTGAAAGTGTGTCCAAACCTTTGACTGGTACTGTACCTGTGATCTCATCAGATCACTAGTCATTTTTTACTGTTTTATAAGTGTCTAAGTCATACTGCAGAGTTTGAGCTTAAAATCAGGATTGCACTGGGTGTGCTGCATTTTAAACCCAGTTTAATCTAGGGTTTCTCAGAGACTATAAAAACACACCAGCTTCATCTGGGTCCCATCTGTTAGCTGTTTACACAGCAGCCAGATGAGAGGGAAATGGCATGAGCCACTCATCTTCACTGGCCTGATGTTTCATCATCAACACAGCTCACTATTAATCTTAGCTTCAAACTGATGTCGTTGCTAATTTTAGTTCCTTGGCCCATGTTCCTGTAAGACTGCACCAACATGCAGCCATTCCTCGGATGGCAGGTTTGGTTACACTAGCACTGGCTGTCATATGACTAATCTATCACGAGAGTCAGTTGGTCTTAAAATACAATGGCAAATAAGTGATGGGAGCTCTGGGCTACTGAAACGGCTATGTCATTTTCATACTTGATCTTGCAGAAGAGGGCAGAAGCAGATATCCAGTCTAGACTGCTTAAAGTACAACTATACAGGGGGTATATTGTATCCTCTATATATGTCCTTATATATGTCCTCTCCTCCATATCCCTTTAAAATTCATGCTGGAAAAAAAAGCTAAAGAAAAATGTTTTTTTTTTTTCTTTTTGAAAAGTTGTTTTTTAACACATTGTTGAGATGACGGTTAACAATGTTGCTGCAATAGATAACAGAAACTCGGGCAGGTTTACTTCAACAAATGTTTGATTAAATCCGTTACGGTCACTGAAAGTGTTCCTCAACCAAAACCGTTAAAGGGTTATGGTCGAGTGGTTAGGTTTTGACCTGATTGACCGTGAAAACGTGTAAGATAGAAAAATATCCTCTATCAAAGGTTGGAATGATAAGAAAACAAGCCAATGTTTGTCAGTATTTATATACGAGTCATGGCAAATTACTTTCAGTTTGTCGCACAATTAGACTAAAAGTAGAAGCTAGTACTGAAAGTTTGTTTTATTAGTGCAAGAGGTATCAAAAGAAGCTATAAAGACCCAATGAAACCCCTCATTCGGATATTTATCAGGATGTCGACGGGCGATCCAGTTTTAAGCTCATCGCTGCCCCTGAATGATCACTCACACTGTTAATGTCCGTCAATCCTCGACTCTTGTGAGGCATATTTGTTGCCCACCTCCTCTTTCTTTTGTTCCCCTGAAAGCACCCGTAATTTTTATAGCAAGAGGTTTGTTCTTTTGTGCACACGTTGACCTTCTCATATGTTTCTGGCATGAACAGAGTCGCGTGGGACTCGTTACAGGCTCACTTGTCGCTCAATTGGAAGCTTTTAATCACTCATTATAACTGAATGACATCGGCAGATGTTCTGTTAAGGGAGCAAAGAGCTGGCTTGTTAAATGGGCACAGTGAAGGACTTTTAACCTCTGATCCAGCTCAGTTTGTTAGACTGCAACGCTCCAGCTGCAGTCTCATTGGGGTATTCTGACACCAAATCGAGGATTTAGCAATTTGGGAATGAAAGTCACACCTTCTGTTTATTCCTTCTTTCTCCATGCATATTTTACTCTAATACTTAGCAGAACACCGTGGTTTATGCTGTTACAGTAGCCATCTTCTCCCGCCTCCCTGCCCTCGGTGAACCCAGCCTGCCTGGCACCTTCCTCAGCCACCAGCAGCGTGCCTTTCCAAGTGTCACGGCTTCAGCTTATCCCATGCATCACTTTCATTCCTCCCTGCCTGACTGAAAAAGAGGCTTGTAGTTTGCTCTGCTTCACAAAAGAACAAGGCAGAGTTCATGACCGCTGTTGATGTATTTAACTCCCAAATTTGGGGCTGACTTGATGTTGAGTCTTTGAACTGTCATAGCTTCTGCCATCAGACACTATGCCCTGCATTGCATCAACTTTATACTAATCCAAAGTGACAAATGAGGTAGAATATTTCCAGGAAATCCAACTTTCTCTAGTTGCAGCACTCTCATACCGCTTGTGCTTTAAGGACTCTGCTGATGATCACACCTGATATAAATAAAGTACACTGATATTATATATCATGATATTTTTGCTTTGAACTCGTATCACAGTTTAACTGCATGAGATGAAATTTGAGATAATTGTTCCACTCTTTTCCTTTTACAGATGAAGAGTGAGGGTTTACTTAACATCAAAACCGTTTTTGACCTTAAAGGAAGAAATTAGCTCTGCCTTACTGGTGTTACAGTTCAGGGGCACAAAAAAATGGGAGGAGAGGATATAAAAGTAAAGTACCTGCAGCGCATGATTTATCACCACAAACTGACCACTACTGCAGAGGAAAACACATCTGACATTTAACATCTGTGAAGGGCAGTTGTAAATTCTGCTGCTCCATTTTATTCCACACCTGTGGAAGGTGAGAGGTGGGTTTTAAACGAGATGGCAAGCCTCTGAAAGTGATCCACAGTGACTGCAGCAGCTTGTAGATTATGTACCGAGTTGAGAAACAGAAAATAAGTCAGATTTTTTTCTGACCCTTTCTAGACAAGTTAGGCCTTTTTTATTCAACTCAATTATAAGCCTTTTAAATATGCCAGTAAAATGAAAAAACTGAGATAAAGCAGTATCTGCATGTCTTATAAGTGTTCAGCTAAATATTTTCCAATTAACCGGGGTTCTTTAGTATAATGAGTAATCAATAAGCCCTGAGTGGTCTATTCATTACAGACGGCTTCCAAAATCGCATGGCTAGAATTTCAATTACGAACAATTCAAAGGTTTAAGCAAAGAAGCGGTTGTAAAATGATTTGCTCCCAGATCGGTTTAAGCATAGGAAGGAACATCTTCATTCAGTGGGCTTAGTTGGATATTTCTCATATTTTTCTGTGTAACCTGCTGGCAGGTTAAATGGACAGATGCCACAGATATCAACAGCTTACTACAATCACAGCTTAATACTACAGTCATGTTAGTAACGTCAGCTTCTTAGAACAGGCCTCTAACAGAACATTTGTGAGATGGAGTGACAAATACTTAGTTCTGCTTCCTGCTGCATGGAAAACATTCTCAGCTTATTAGTTCTTCTGTTTCTTTATAACTAAATAATTTTTTATCTAAACAGTAGTGATAATGCATTTATGTCTTGTATCAATAGTTGGTCTTAAACTGTAGTTATTTGCAAAGCCATCAGCTGAGAGCTCAAATGAGATCAAATTTCAAAATGCATCTCAGTCGAGTTTTAATGTAACCTTTTAAAAATAGGTGAGCTTTAAAAATAGATGGTGCCAAATTGTGCCAAAATGACCATTTTGGAGACCGCTCCTGCATCTGTATTAAAACCATCCTAATTTTATTATGCCTCACTTTATCAGAGCTGGCCTTTGCAGAGATAATGTGATATTGATATTTACACATTTTAACAAATCTCACAAGTGTTCTTTTTACCAAACAGACCTTGTGATTTCAGAGATATACACATTTAATTATGGGTGTGCAATTTTCTAGCCCAGGCCTAAAACATAGGCACATGTCTCAGAGGGTTAAAGCCAATCCATTACCCTGATAATCTAATTGTATTTTTCTGACAGCTTGATGGAAGTCTGAACACAACAGTGTCAATTTTATCCATTCATTGTGCTGCCTTTGTCACTGGTTTTAATGGCTTTCTATGTCATCATAAGAGACTGGGTTTGAGTTTTGTAATGTCTTCTGTTACTCCTGAAGAATGTTCTTAAAGTTTTGGGGTTTCACTTTTAAGGTTTCACTTGGGGAAACCTTAACAGAAAACTAGGGCTGCATAATGACATCAGCACATCATCTGTACGGCATTAAAAGGCATGAGAATGAAATTTCAGCTTATCAGATTTCAGAGAGAATCCAGGCTTTATCCAATTGTGGGTTTCTTTTTAAAAATGTTGCATCAAATGAAATATACATATATGTAGATGGCATCCATAAATCCGTCCGCACTGTGGGGACAAGAGCAACTGGTTTTAGGTTCGGTGACTAAAGTCTGTTAATCTTTTAGTTTTGACTTCTTTCTTTTTGTTGTTAAATCCAACCCTTTCAATCGTCTCCACTGCAGTTGTACACTGAATTTCTTCATACTACTTCTAATTATAAAGCCCCATCTGAACAAATCCCTAATGCCAAGTATTAAATATTTGCAGTCACAATGCAAGGCTTCGCTTGTTTCTTCTTAACTGTTGCAAAATGTGTCTGCCATGAAAGAAAACAGAGGACATGAGCTACAGATAGTGATAACCAAATCTATCTTTGCTGTGCATTGCATCATTTAGCATTTCTTTTATTACAGCATCACCAACTGAAATCATGAGATTTGACTCTCAGTGAAAACAGATTAAAGGATATCAAAACCAAGATTGATGTGGACACACACTCTGCTTGTGGAATAGATGCCTCAACCATTCAAGTTATTTGAGGTTGTAAACTTTATTATAAAACAGTCTCGAGCTTGTTTTGTCTGTTAATCCTTTGCTACTTGAGCAGAATCATTTTAGTTTAGAATTCTTTCCTTTAAAAAGTTTTGACATAGTTTCATAATGAATGCAAATATTAACTCTGTGAGCCCGATAAATCTGGATGTATGAATCTCTGTGTCGGCCGTGCACTGTAAGTAGACAATAACCACAAATCCCTAACTACCAGTCATCAAAGATTTCAGACAGGTAAGGCATTACCTGTCACCGTGATCAATATTATATAACAAATCCTCAGTTGATGTCGGATGAGATCAAGTTTCTTTACCCTGGATTCTGACATGATGAGCAATGATGCCTGGATTAAGAGACAGGATCCTTTAACCCAGTCTCCCCTCTGCCCATCAGCTGCTATAAAGCTGATTCGTTCTGATTCATTGGCTGTCAAAATCTGTCTGCTTTGGATGCATCAACAGCAGCAAGGCAGGGTGACGGAGGAATCAGTAGACTGTTTAGGTCAAAACCAGGAGAAGCAGCCCGCCGATCTGGAGAGAGGAGTTGATGGAGAGGTCGCGGGCGGTGAGAGAGAGCTGGGTTGTTTGGAATAGTTGGAAAGCTAAGAGGCTGCAAATCCTGACAGTGTAGATAAGCACAATGTCCTTAAGGTCAAATATCAAGTGTTTGTTTGAAATGAAGTAATCCTCAGATTCTGTTTTCTAAACCTGTTATCTGAAATCAGGAAGCAGAGTGACACTCTGAAAGCAAACTGAAGAGAGACTGCAAGTCAGTTTGTCGAGCCACACCAAGACTTGGTCAGAAAATTGTTCTGTTTTTGAAGCTTGAGTCATCTGTACTTTTAGAAAACTGACTTCGGGATTTAAGGTGGCATATGTTTTCCAGTGAATATGTAGCATTTTGAGTAAAACCCTTCAATTATTGAGTCGTGTTCATGCGCTACAAAACGCTAATGCCTGCTTTTCCAGTCCTATCTTAAGAGAGGTTGTTTTCTGTCCCATGTGAAGTGGTAATTGAGGTGTTGGCCCACTTGTATTTGATAGTTGCATCTAAGGGATAACACTTTCCAACTCCATCCATCATACATCTGTCACTTGATACCTTTAGGGGGGCGCAGCAGGCCACAGTACACTTTTCATAGGCAAAAAAAGGACTCAAGGGTATTAAGCTGTAATCATAAAGTTGTAGCCAGTGTCTCATTTTGTTGCTCCCAAGTCTTACTGACGTGCAGAAAGTGGAAACTAGAAATGTAGCATGAACACACACCCAAACAAATGAGGTAATTTTGATACAGCAGTCTTTTGGAGGTACTTAACTTACAGTTAACTAAGTCAGCTTACTGTCTTTTATCTGTCTGAGGTAGAAATGTCTTAATATCATCTGTTATGAAATCCACAACTAATGCCATTTTTGTTATGATTTATTTATTTATTCATAACACATGACATCCTTTAACTTGTTCTTACCCCATGCCGCAATCTAGTTTGAGACGTAAGATTCAGCTTTTCATCCATAATATAGAAAAATTAAAGTGAGCATTTTTAAAAAGAACATCCTACATGACCTATTGTTTGTTTAGTGTGTACGCATTGGAAACCACAACGATGGTGTATATATGTACTAGCTTTTTTTTTTTCTGCAACTAGCTAACTTGATATGAGCCCAATTTCTATTTCAGATTGGCTATTGGACAATTGAGATTAATGAATGAAGTGAAATGGGAATTATGTCCAACAAAAGATTTAAAGATTTATCTGCATTGTTTGTCTATGTCTAAAAGTTGGAAAAATGCATTGAGTTTACCCCTTTTGTCGATTAGTGCTATATTAATCTAATTAAATTGTGTGGATTAAGCGGTACAGAAAATGGATGGATGGATGGTTAGTAATAAGTTAGTTTCACACACAAACTGGGAAGTGAGTAAATATTTTGCACTAAAACACTTGCTGTCTGGTTTTCTGATGCCTCTATTGGTCCTTAAAGCAACACTACATAAGTTTTCAACCTTTATGCCCTACTTGTGACTCAATTTAATGGCACATTGACATTTATTATGTACATTCCTGGAGCTGTCATTGCCCTGCAATGTCCCAAGGCTCAGAAACCACACATTATTCAGCCCACGGCATCACTGCCAAGAAACTGGATATCAACACACTGATAATTTGGGATGCTCACCATGGCTGAGTCATCAAAGAAACCCAGGAGGACATTATCAGAGGAAGTGAGGAAAAAGAGATAAGACAACAGTCAACATCGGACTGTCTTTTGCTGACTGGAGACGGCTCAGAGGATCACATGATACAAGACAGATAGACCTAGCCTTCATTAGGGGGCGTCAAAGTACGAAAATATGCCTGAGTCCAGTACTGCCACCTTAATATTACGTTATAAAACTGGTGGGATAATTAACTTGTGAAAATGCATCTGAATATGATCACATGTAGAAACATTCACATACAAAGGATAAAATATTCATATTTCCTGGATAGACGGAAAACACTTGTATGTTAAATATTTTTGAAGTAAGTTCAGTAAAGTCAACTTGTGTTTATCAATATTTTGTACATATATAATTCAGTTTTTTTTCTCTGCTTTATCAGTTTCAGTCTTCCACGTTTGTTTAGTTGGTCTCCTTAATTCTTCTTCTCTGTCGGTTATTTTTTGCAAGATAATGGAAGAAAGTGGAATCGGGAAATGCTGTTTGGTCCTAAGCCCTGTGCCGCTCAGCCATGGTGCCTCTGCCACTGTGTGTGTTGGAACGTGATATTTTGATTTGTAGTGCCGCTCTATAAATGCAACATAGTGTAATTGAAACTCATTATCACAGAAATTCAACAGCTCCTTCTCATATTTTCAAGCTATTTGCAAGTTTCCTTCCCTCAGCCCGTGTTTAACACGTCCTGTCAGTCCTCAAAATGCCTCTACTTTTTCCTGCTTTAAGTACTTCATGATTTGGTGAAGTGTGTTTAATCTAAAAGCCCTCTCTCTGAATTGCTTTTAATGACTTGTGTGGATCTAACTGATGCCAGTCTGCGTTGGAAAAATAAATGATGTTGGTTTCTCTAAAAGCTGTTACAGGATGCCACAAAGCCAAACCGCCCACCAAACTAGCAGTTAAACATCACCAGAAACCTGCGGAGCATCAATGCCCAGGCAGTCTTCAGCCCCTTCAAACATTATTCCACTTGTTTACGTAATTTTGGAGATAATGCAGAGTAAAAACAAACATCAGCTTTGTCTAAAAGCCTCAACAATTCTGGCTGGAGTGACACTTGGAGGCTCAGACTTTCTTCAGTGATGTTGGTCGGGTTTTAAGAGGTCTGTCTCCAGCTGAAGAGATTTACTGCCTGTTTGAGTTTACCCCTTTTAGTATTAATCAGCTATTAAACCAACCTTCAAACACACACATAAATAAAAACACACTGCCTGTGGAAACCGACTCGAGGTGCTTCAGTGTGGCATTTTTGGTTGTAAATATTTGCAGCATAAATGAGTCTCCTCTTGGTAAAAATCATGCAAACATTTTCTGCTACAGACAGTTGTCTCTGCGCCTGTCGGCTGCTTTTTTTGGCAAACAAATCCCGCATCCATCGTCTTCGTGCGTCGTCTTATTAAGACTGGAGTAATGAGCATTCACAAATGCTGCTCAGCACATGTCTCTTCACACAAACTTCTAAGAATGTGTGTGTGTGGGATAATCAAACAATCAAGCAGCAGTGTCAGTCTGTGTGCAGCATGTGGGCAGAGAATATGGAAGCCCACATTTGAGCTTATTTGGTGCCTGATGTGAAACAAAAATGTGTGTGGCGTTTTGAAGTGGAAGGTTGTGGTTTTGTTAGGCAGATGGAGAAGGTCTGTGTGAGAATTCATGAAGCAAAGTCTCTCTGTTCATGCAACAAGCATAAACACATGTGATGAGGCTTGCAGTTAAGAGTGTGGATGGCTTGTTTTGTAAGTTGGCTCCAAAAATTAACCTAAAACCAGTTTCTTTATTTTTTTTCAAATAAAAGCGCAGCATGTATTAATAGACGTAGCTCTAATTGGAAACTGCAGAAACATTTAATCTGAATCTGAACCAGCACTTATTTTCCAGGATGTATATTCTATATGAGCAGCAGCATCAAGCTAAGATTTAAATCATTCTTGTATTGATCAGTCACATTTCTACAGGTAAAGTGATTAACACTGCTTATGTTGTTAGAGTGCTTGGAAAACCTGCATCCTGGCATCAGATGGATGGTACTTTGACTTGCCATGTAACTTGCCCGTGTGCGGGACATGACAAATAGATATGTATTTTACTCATTCTCCCTTCCAAGTACTGACACGTTATACACCATTTGAAAGCTGAGATTTTTTAGATTTCAATGACGTATACCATTCTAGGCTATAATTATAACTTTACATTCAATAAACACTTATTTCAGACCAGTCGCAAATGCAATTTATCTTTGAAGCCATACTGTACTCCATTAGCTGATGATCCTGCAGCAGAAACGGTCGTGTTACATCAGCAAGGGTCAAGTAAAATAGGTGGTCCACTACAAGTTTTTTTATCCATAAGAATCTGTTTTAGACCCCAACAGCTATCCCCTACAGGAGCAGCATCTCCTAGCATGACAGTCGCAGGCTGACAACGCTGCTGAAAATAAACAGGATCTGCGGCCTCTAAACTACACAGACACCGATCTGGATAGGATCTGATGGCATCTATAGGAATCGAGCAGGATCCATAAAAAACCTTCCTGCACAACCCACAGGATCCAAAGGGTCTAGACACCAGGGCATCTTTATTAATACCTTGTCAAACCTTGGCACTGAACAACCTATGCCAGGTGGTTTTACTATAGTGGCTGATCTGTGTTCAGTATACAGTATTTGATTACTAGCTCACTCACCCTTTCTTCTCTGTTTTTTGGTTGAGTCATCAAATCACAGTCAACATCAGCCTTGGGGAACCATATATATTATACAATCACTCATAATCCATTTCATATGTGTTGTCTGACTGGATTTAGAATAACCTGTTGAGCAGTTTTATCTGGAGTTTCCTCAGTAGTAGGAATCGAATAAATTTTAGCTAAACCATCTATCAAATCCTTTTCAGATAATGTGTTCATTAGTAAGCATCATATGTACGTGTCTTATTACCACACACTGAACTTTGCCATTTAAAAATGTTTAAAGATCTCCATGTTTTTTTGTCACTCTTAAGACAGGGATAATTCCTCACTAAGAAATGTATTATCAAGCCACCAAAGAGAACACAGTATCAGTGAGTGCCCAGTAAGTCTTGGTGCAGATATGACTCATTATCCTACTTCTACAGAGTGTCCTTAAGGTTATTAAAGAGTGACATGGACACTGAGTAAGCAAGTGTTACAGTGAGAGAGAGAGAGCGCGAGCTCATGAATCATAATTGCCGCTGACGTCTGGCTGAGTTGCCCAGCCTGCCCCATGTTGTGTCCCTGACACACTGTGCTGAAATAGAGCGCCTTGACCTTCGACCTTGTCATAAAAGACCTCCTGAGGGGTGTTGGCTGCCGGCCGCCATGCTAATGAAGCCGCCCGCTAGCCGCTGTCAAGGAAGGCAAAAATCCCCCTAATAGCTGCAAACTCAGAGGGCCTTTGTGGAACTGATACTAGTTTATAAGTTAGCAGCTGCTGAATACATTACAAAAAGCCTCAAATGGGCCACACTGACTAATACACAGCGCTTGTTTAAAAATGTGGTGTGTGCACGTGCAACGAATTTGCTCTTGTATGGATCCGTATTGTACTGCACTGAATTTATAACACATTCCTGCCACTGATTGGTATGAAGTGTATTCACGCGTGTGTGCCTTAAGTGTGTGTGCATGACGTGCACAGGGTTGTGTAGGTGGCTGCACGCTGTGGTCAGTATGCCATGTAGCCGGGTCCCAGGGTTAAGCGGGGGTCGGGTAATAACTACACAATGATGTGCTTTATGGGTGACAATGCTGATCTGGCCCTTTTCACTGAGCCATGCGCCCCAAGACATTTTGGCTTGTTGAATGCAACGTGTTGTCGCATTTTCGCTGTGTCTGTCCTTTGTGCTGACTGTCTGCCATCTTCTCGACAGATCGAGAATGTGGACGCTTGTCTCAGTTTCCTGGATGCCAGAGGAGTAAACGTACAAGGGCTCTCAGCAGAAGGTAAGACGAATAAACAATGCACAATTCAAAGCCTAATAAAGTTCTTAATTGAATCAAGAACGCAACAGTAGAATAATCTATCTGTTGTACCTCTCCAATTTTTTGACCTAGAAAATCCCCTTGGCTCCAGCAACACACAACCCCTCTGTGGGTAGCTTTCCATTTCTTCAAAGTTCCACAAAGTCTTCAGAAAACTGGTTGTAGCCTATTTCCAAGACGTACTATTATACTTCACAGGAATGGAATTTACCATGTTGGTATCATGACAGGGTCCACAGTTTCACCATCCACAGCTTTCACTATAGCAGCGTAGGCAGTCATTAGGGCATCAAGAGTGGATTGTTGGAGGGTTGAAAACTGGAGAGAAGGATGTTCCCCTTGAGCATCAGGATACGCAGAACATTTTATATGACAACTACACCACACTGAAAATTGTATCAGTACGCCAGCATTAAGACAATAAATGCATATGACTGACTTTTCCATATATGATGTAATATCCCAGATATTCCCAGAAATTAGTCATTCCTGACTCCTTTCCATCTTCTCCTCATGGATGTCCACTGCACTTATTGTTTTCTCCAGTTATGACAAATACTACTTCTGCTGGACTGCAACCACTAGCAGTGTAAAGCCACCTACTGATGACACTACATGGCCTATTTGACTAATTTCAAGCTAACCGATGTAAACGGATCAGATTCACTGTGTACAAACACCTTATTAAAGCTCACAGCATTTACTGAATTCAGCACAAAACATTACAAGGCCCTCTTACACCACATCCACTTCATAAAGAGTTACACTCTCCTAGAGGTACAAGTGGCTTAGTTTCCAGACTATTGGTTTATTGCACAGCATTCTTACAGCCCCCTGGCATTAGACACTCTGTGGAGGAGAGATGTACCAGACTTGGCCCCTGGATTTGTTTGGGATAAACTATGGCTGAATTCAGGTTTAACATCTAGAAATCCTGACCATCAGCAAATCCATTACAATTTTATTCAACGGCTATATTCAGCTCCTAGGAAGCTCTGTTTGATGACAGTAATTACTGACACTACATGAACGTTTTGTTCTTCGAAAATAATTGGCAGTTTTTTTCATATGTTTTGGGAGTAAAGTTCAGCCTTTCCAAGATATTCAAGATCAAGCTGTTCAACTGGCCTATCATGCTGATTGTGAATGATTTGTCCAAATTGAGTTTGATGTAAATAAAAACATGTTTAATTAGCTGGTTATTAACCTATCTAGACGTCGTATACTTGGAGTTATCAACTGCTCGAATTCAATGAGCAAAGGAGTCAGCGGTAGAGGCCTGGCACTTAATTTTGATGACCCTCCTGGATGTTCTGGGCTGTTGCAAAGTGGTGGGAGATGTCTTTGATTCAGCAGGGTAGGGAGTTGTTTTGTTTGAATGTCTTTTTTTTCTTTTGTTTAATGTCAATTGTCTTGCTATCATGTTTTTAGTCTTTTCTTAAAGTTTGTTTTCATTTAAATATTCTAAAATTTAAAAAAAATTGATAACAAAAAAAAGGATTCAGCACATGTTACTGAAACTCAATTCACTCATTCAATATACAAATAGAAGTAATTGAAGCTATAGCTACTTATCTGGAGTACCAGCCATTAGTGTTCTGTTTTTCCAAGTGAAAGTTTTTTTTTTCCCTATCTGAGTTTCGTATAACTTAGACAATAGGTTAAGTTCCTTGTTAAAGTTAAAGTTCATACACATATGTACATGTACAGGCACTTCTCAGGTATTCTAGCAAAGGGTTTTCAGCTCTAATTGAGGACCTGCCCTTTCCTTGAGTCCATGTTTCTGTTATTCTTTCTGTTCCCCTTTAAACATTAGAGCCAAGTGTGGCCTTGACCTCTCAAAGAGTAGAAATAGTCTAACAGCCTGACACAGTGACCGGCAGCTCTAAATTTTGTCCCCCCCCCCCCCTTCAACTACAGCTCTAAAAACAGCAAAGTGACTTGCAGGGCCTGGAATTTCAAAGTGGGTTTTTAGATATATGGGCTATTGGGTTACCCTGCTCGTTGCTGCTGCTGATGCATTTCATTACAGCCTTCCTTCAATCCATCTTTCCCTCTTGCATGGCATGTGCGGTTCTGTTTGTGTGTTGAACGACACGGCCACGTCCAGCCTCTCGTGTCTAATTGAATTTGCTCAGGCTTTCCTGGCATATGCAGCCTTTATGTTTTTACAAGGCATTGGAATTAAATAAAGCAGAATATTTGATGTGCATAGAGGAACCCAGAACCTACTTATAGCAATAACCTCTTTAGAAGATCCGCTTGCATTTCTCTTGTGGGAGGTCGTAAACTAAAGTTCCGGAAAAACTCATCTTATAGAAGGGTGTTTTGGTTCCCCCGCAGACTTTTCCAGTGAAGGAGGTTACGAGCCATAATAAAATCAAATCCAAGGTTTTTTTGGGTTTTTTTTTTTTATGCAAGAAAGCTAGCCACGGAGACTGTCATCTGTAGTTGAGCTTGGGACTAAGGTGGATATCAGATCAGCTTCAGCAACAAGCACTATTTTATATTTTACGTTAACTTTTAAAAAAATATATAATTCACATCCAACAAGTACAATGGGTATTCATATATTACGATATATGAAACTACTACATATATTTTTTGTCATGTTTTATAAAGACCTCAAATCCACCCTCACAGTTTGCACATAAAGTATATCAAACTTACAACATAAAAAGTTTTACTACCTGAAATGTGATAATTATCGACAGGAAGTTCAGTCTACTGTTTCCAGCCTTAAAAGCAGGTGTAAAGCCCCAAAACACACGGTTACTGCAGTTGATAATGAGGGAATTCAGGGGTCCTGCCAGAAGATCATTAAAGTATTTTCCTCTGCAGGGTCTCTTCATCTGAGACCTTTGCAGAAAAGGCTCTTAATGGTTTATAGTACTTGTGAACAACCTACAGTGTAACCTGCTCTCCACAGTGAACTCTGTCTTGCTTGATCTCAGTGGGTGCAATCTTTTTTTTCTTTTCTTTTAATGGGTCTGATTTCATTAGAGCCCTTTAAACACTCATCTGTGTTGGATCAGCAGGGGATGCACACTTGATCTGTGACCAGAACATGGAGCCAAGGGTGAGGATAAGGCTTCAAGCTGAAGTTTAGTGTTTTTCCTTTACTTTTGGCTGTAAAATAATCCTGCATGTGTAACATGAATCGGGATGGAGAACAAAATGTTTTGGAGCATTCATAACCAAGATATGACGGCTGTCGCCAACATCAAAGAGCTTACCAGGATGTTTGTGACTGTTGGCATTAAAGGTTTAATATACAGTACTTTGAACCTTAATACAATACCAGGTTATTATTTTCTATATGAGGATGAAGCTCTGTAATAATGATCTTAATGGGTGCTTAGCCTTTCTCCCTTTATGTGCCTGGTGTTTCCATTTCATGAACTCTGGGTTAGTTAGTTTCTGTCAAAATGTAGTTTTTCCTCTGAATAAATCCTGCTACTCAGATACTGAGGAACTTCAACTTGCTTTTTTTGTTTTATTCCAAAAGACAGAGACCTTACAACCCAACTACTTTGGTCTGAGTTTGACACCTTTTGATGAGGCAACTGTGACTTAACCAAGGTTGAGTAACCTGTCGTGAAAAACAACTACTTGCTTCTGTAAAGTAAATGATCATGTCGATCATGAGACCGATACAATTATGTCATATAGTTTTCTTGAGCTCAACTCTACAGTTCGGGCTTTTTCATAACTTGATCCCTGACCCCCCAATCATCATAACCTTTTTTGCAATATCACCTTGTCACAATAACACAATCACAAATAGAAATGGCATTTTGAAAGATAAGCTGCAGCACTGGTATCTGAGCATATTAATTGATCTGTCAACTTTTTTTGTAACGCATTGCAGCTTGAATGATTTAATTTAGCGCTTTGGTGGCTGAAACAGAAATAAATTTGTTCTAAATTAGATTGTAACCAGCACTGTATCCACAAGTTAAAAAAACTAAAACATTAGCAGAAAAAGAAAGAAAATGTGTCTTTGGTTGATGATGACTTTGTTGTAATAATGATTAAAGGTTTTTGGCATTGGCAGAGAAAGATTTGGCACGTTTTTTAAGGTTGCAACCCACATATTCAACTCTGCTGCTCATCCCACAAATACATTTTACTTACAAATGTGGCTCTATTTAAAAGGGAAATAAACAGGCTTTCCAGTGGAATAAGATTGATTGCCAAGAAGGATTGTAATAAAAAAAAAAGAAAAAATCCACCAAACACAACTTTCCTTACTTTTTCTCCTAAATTTACATTATAATCTGAAGCAGTTTGGTGAAATTAAGGACTTGACAATGACTAAGAACAAACTTAAAGGTACACCAACTTGTGAGATGATTTAACCTGCAGTGAAACCAAGACTATCACATAGACCCCAGGAGCAACTTCACCTTTTAGACTGATTCAGTTATATTTCCCCTCTTCTTATTTCTTTTACTAGCTTCCATAAATGTTCAGTTCACAGCAGTGCTGGTTGTTTAAATATGTATTTCTATCTTTTACTAAAGTACAGAAAACACCGCTGTTTTCTCAAAGGCCTTGTATGAATTGTTGCCTCTGGGTGTTAGAAAATGGAAAATAGCCCCAAGAGAATGAATGTCCCTAACTTTCCTCGATTGGATGGCTGAGAAGGATGTTTGGGCCTCAGCAGATTGAAAATTGGAATAAAAATCCCTGCATCAGCCATCGCCCTTCTTCCTCTGCTTCTGTGCATCAGCTCTCTCAAAGTCATTGATGAAAAAATGCATTTAGCAAATGGGTGCATTGGCCACAGTCAGTTTTTTAGTTCCTTTTTCTTTCTTTTTTTTTTTAGCTTCAAGTTTTTGCCCTTTTTTTCTTTTAGCTTTTTTTTTTTAAGGTCGTCTTTACATAAAAAAAGGTTATTTTCCCCTTTTTTAAAATAAAAATAACACCAATGTTATTTGGTTAAATAGACGTAAATGACAAGATTTGGTTGGAGGCTGATATTGGTAAACCTTCGAACACTATAGGTTTCCTAGGTTAAGTTAAACACTGCTGTCGGAGATAAAAATATTTTTCCAATTTTTTCAAAAATTTTTGTTGCAAATATATAACATTTTTTATTACCCTATTTTTTTCAATAAGAGATGTTTTCCCAATTTGTTTATCAATTTATTCATTTTAAAATGACATCTTTATGTTAATGCCAGTTGTACATATTGAACAAGGAACTCATTTGTATTCCCTCCTTATGTTCATTTTCAGCAAAAATATACTTTATGTGGTTATCAGTTTTGGTGCTTTAATTCTAATCATAGACCGTGAAATCCCACTCCTTTTTTGTCATTTAAAATCCAATCCTTTTTAAAGATTTCTAATTCTTAAATTAAATGTGTCACCTCTTAATGTCTACAACACCTGTCAATCAGTTATATTGTGGCTAAGTAGGGCTGTATAAAGTTTCCGTTTTATATTTTTGGCTGTTTGGCCGTCAGACTTCTGCCAGTCAAACATTAGCTCTCATGTTCTAATGCTGGGCTTCATTCTTGAATTACTCAGCTGTTAGTTTATGTAAGCAGATGTTTCAGTCTGGATCTACGACAACTCCAGCACTGTCTTAAATTATTTGTATTCTGTATATGCTTTACATCATGCTAAGTACAGCTAAGTGACTGAACTGTATATAACTAACCGTTTGTGTCAGAAACAATACATCTGCAATCTACACCAGTATAGATTCTTATGTTTGCTGCACAACAGCTGTGCCTGAGCTTTATCCCCAGGAGGACATTTTCAAAAGTCAACATATGCTTGCTTTATAGTGTTTGAAAAACGCAACAGACAGACTGGAAAATATTTATCTTAAGCGTCAAAGGACACTGCTTGGGTCCTAGACAAATGAAAAACAACTTCAGCACCACTTTCACCAGCAGAAGTTATTTAATTCCAAGAAAAGGCCTTTGGCTCGACAGAGGCTAAATGCGGGGTAAAGCTGTAAATCACTTCACACTGCAGCAACACATGGATGGAGTGCAGTGGTGCACTCATTTAATGAAGGACTTATTCAATAACTGCGACAGCTATTTGAATTTTGCTCCCATTTTGCCCTTTCAGAGATCAGGAATGGCAACCTGAAGAGCATCCTCGGCCTCTTCTTCATCCTGTCGCGCTACAAGCAGCAGCAGCAGCAACAGCAGCAGTACTACCAGTCCCTCGTGGAGCTCAGCCAGCAGACCAGCACCACTGCACCGTCCACCAGCAGCCTCAAGACACAAGAGATGCAGTCCAGGTATGTTATAGAGCTTCCAGATGGTTCTGTTGCAGTGATTTGTGCTGATTTTTAGCCTGATTTGAACCAGAAACGGGGCAGAGGTTAGAGGCAGTACAGCGTTACTGGTTTGAATTAGTAGACTAGTTTTCTGTTTTGTTTATTACTTTTGGATGATCAATTAGGTCCAGTTTAAGCTTTTTCAACCTGAGTAATGTGTGAATGCTGGAAAAGAAGATGTTAGTGATTAAAGTTCTGCTGCATCAGCTTCAGAGGTTTTGTCAAGGATGTGTCAAGTTTTATGGCAGCAAAGCAGAGAAGAGATTTACATTTCTAATGAAATCCTTCTCTCTTATTGTAGTATGTTTCTCTCTTTAGTGGTGACGTTAAATACTTTCATGTCTACAGTTATCAAGAAACCAGTTGTCTTAGACCAACACCAAAGTTCAACATCCCCCCTGGTTTTGTTTTGCAGGTGATCAAAGAGAAAAAAGATATTTATCTAAACCCGAAGTCCAGCATATAATACTTTTTTCTGCTTATGTTTTTGTACATAAAAAAAATCCCTTTTTTTTTTAACATGAAAAATACACCTTATTTGGTTAAAAAAAAAAAGACAGTTAGCTGTTGATATGCTAAGAGGCTAATTTTGATACTTTTAGATGCAACAAATTGTTTCCAATTGTTTTGTGCTAAGCTAACAAGTAATTTATTAGCATGAATGTAAGGGTTTAATGTTAATTTTAAGCTACATCCACATGAAGATGGAACTGGTTTTGTTTTTGAAGAAATTTTCTGTGAAGACGGAATTCTTAACCAGAAATGTGTGCATCCACACACAACCACTGAAAACCCTGTAGTAGATGCTGTATACCCAGTCTGTAAGCACCGTTGTAACGCTGCCACAGAAATACACCAAAAAGCAGAGAATACGACTCGGAGCATGTGCATAAACTTGTGCGATGTAAGCAAACATACAAAGATGATGGTGGAGGATCATGTTGAAAGGAAGTATTTGTGTGGATTTTTAGATCTTTTACAGTTTTTCTGCGCTGTAATTTGCCAATGTTGTAGCTGTTGGCAGGGATTGTACACACAGGTTAAGGGAGCGGTGAGACTATGGTGTCACTGGTTTAAGGAAAGATGAGATGAGTTGTAAACACAAACAAAAGGAAGTTTTCAGATCAAAAACAAACATTTTTAGTCTCTCAAAATGCCAGATCCATGTGGTCGAAGCATCCAGACAATAAAAAACTAACACATACACCTCAGCTCATCTCCGTATGGACATGGCCTTTTTCTGCCTAATTTAAGTGATGCTGTTTTTTCCATTTTCTGTGATCAATGAATGATGAGTTTCCTTTTGTTTGTTAGTTATTGGTGGCATTTTAGAGTAGAAGTTCTGGCAGTCAGAGGCAGTGAAAGCAAAGAGAGGCTGCCCTTGTGTGATGTAAATAGACAGAGCAGGCCTTAGAGGAGCATCTGAAGGAAGGTCTGACATGCCACACATGAGCAGCATTCCTCATGACCAGATCAAGTTCCTGCTCTCCTACGTTGGCAATGCTGAGCCGAGCCGCTCTGGGCTCTTCTCTGTTGGCGTTTGTGTCCGTGAAATCAGCGCAATAAGCGCAGTTAGTTTCGGCACATAAGGAGAGCGTATGCGAGGAAGATGATACTGACAGCATCTTTGGCTTTGCTCAGTTTGGACGAGTAAGGAGGTGGTAGCAACGGGGTCACTGTATGGAGTATTTTAAATTGTGTCCAGGGTTATTAAGGGCACAGCTGCCTTCCACCCCCACAACAGGTGGACAATGCTCTCACACATACACACCAAACAGAGATGAGTTTGAAGCTCACTGCTGCATCGGTATAGTACTGCAAACCTGCCAAATCATCACCCACACACTGAGATTGGCTACCATTTCCAGCAGTACATCTTTTGGGCTCATGTAGAATAAAAAGATGTGTCTGGAAGATATTTAACTAATGGAAACATAAAGATGTAGTTCACATTCTCTGAAGAGGCTCAGTCCATTGCCAGATGGACCCTCTGTCTTCATTGTGTCTCTGGACTGCAGCATTAATCACACCTGATTGCTGAAGGCCGAAGACGAGGTCAGGGCATCGCTCTGTGTCTCTGGGTGATAAAGTAAGCCATGAATCTGTGAATTATTAAGGAACTTTGGCTATCCAACCTCCTCCTCTACACTGAAAGAGCATGTAAAGGTGTGGAGAATGAATTTGGCTTAGAAACCAAAGACAGTGACCGGCTACTGTAACTATAAATTGCTCAAATCAGTGGTGGTTTGTGAAGGTTCAGCATCTCTGGGACATGCATCTGTTTTTAAGTGAAAATAAGCTACATGAATGATGGCGTGTAAGTCACACATCAGACACAGATGAATAAATTTCCCTCTTTTTTTTTTTTTTTTTTTTGCATTCCATGTGGTGTTTTTATTCTGTTGCTTGAAGATGCAAGATGCTAATGTTTTGTGTCTACTTGTTTGTTAATAAGTCAGAGTAGAACACAGATGCATCGAAATATCCAGAATGTTTTTGCTGTATTCGACAGATGATTTTTTTCAAACCTTAAAGTTAATTGGAACGAGGAGCACTGGAGGTTTGGGGATTTCTGACCTTTGATGATGTGAAATGTGCACTTATCTCACACTCCAGAAGAAACTGGCAAAGCATTTGTATGGCTTTGGTTCCAGTATAGCTGCTTCCAAGTTGGATAATTCCAAGTTGGTGATTAACTTGAGCTCTATTAGTGTCTTCCATTCACAATCTTCTCAGATTTATATTTCTAAATGCAGACTGAGTTGCTGTTTAATGCTGCATTCAAGTCTCACCACTCTGCTGTTTGAAGATGTTCAGTGTGAAAGCCAGGACAAAGTAGTAAATCAGTAAAATAAAAGTTTATTTGCAAATGTTTTGCAACATTCATGTTCTATAACAAATCATGGTCCTCAGCTGGAAAAGAGTCTCCTCTTTGGGTTGGGAATAAGGTCCTACCCCAAGTGGAGGAGTTAAAGTGTCTCAGGGAAGAATGGAGCGGGAGATCAACAGGCGGATCGGTGAAGCACCTACAGCGATGCATGCTCTGCATCAGTCTGTCATAGTGACGGAGAAGCTGAGCCAAAAGGTCAAAAGCCAAAGCTCTTGATTTACTGGTCAATCTATGTTCCTACTATCACCTATGGTCATGATCTGTGGGTTGTGACCATCTGGTTAGGATGCATTCTCTTCTGGACACCTCCCTGGTGAGGCGTTCTGGGCACGACCCACTGGGAGCAGGCCCTGGGTAACACCCGGAACATTCTGGGGGGGACTATGTATTTTGGCTGGCCTTGGAATGTCTTTGGAATTCCCACATGAATGAGCTGAAAGAAGTGGGCAGGGAGAGGAAAGTCTGGGCTTCCCTGCTTAAGCTGCTGCACCTGCAACCTGATAAGCAGTGTAACATGGATGGACGGATAGATACTCTAAAACGCCAACAAATACATCAACATCTCCACACATTCTATATTATGACCCAGCCCGCATTGTATTCCATGATGTAAGATCAGCTTTTTTCAACATCACGAGTGTGGCATGACTGCCTTTCTTTCATATTTTTATAGTCCTAAATAGTTGTGGCTGCTGTTACTGAGGCCTCTTGTTGCCCAACAAATATCATGGAGAAATCTCCAAGTAAACACTGACTTCTGAGTGACAACGAAAGAATGTCATTCTAAATGACAAAAAAAGACTTCTGTCACGCAGTAGTCATTTGGATTCCTAAGGTTAACAACAACAAACAATTTTCCTTGCGGTGTCATGTCAAAACAAAGGTAAAGGTTCATTCATATTTTTTATAATGATTGGTTCATGTAAGCTTTAGGTTGCCTGAGTTACTGATGTTTGAACTGCATAAAAATGTTCCAGTTTTGATCATATCAGATGATCTCTGGCAGATTTGCATAGGCAGATACTCTGGCTCACATTAGGCATGCTCCACATGTTGAGTTGTGGTATGAGGAGCTTTCTATAGACAGCACCTGCTGGCCTGACTGGTGTCTCTAGGGCAGAGGATGAGATGTGTGTGACTATATGTATGTGTGTGTGTGTGTTAAAGGGGAACTCCCCATTGGACAGAACGAGACAGCCCGGAGCCGCGGGAGGCTTTCAGTGCTCTAGAAGGCAAGAGGGGCCCGAGCCTGGCAGGGCGCAGAAAACCCTCCCTCTTTAATTCATCATGTCCCGGGGCGAACAAGTTGACCCCCTGGTATGGCGCTCCTCACGCCTGCCAACCGCCGTGTCTCGCGACAGGAAGAGTCGTTTGCCATATGGGAGAGCTAACAGCTTGGCCAAGACTGAGCCGTCTCATAGGTAGAGTTATAGCTTGTGTAGGGTGTGTGTCAGAGGGACAGAGTTTGGATCAGAGAATGGATTAATGTCACTGACATCATGAACTGGTAAATGGTTTGGTTGTACTTGTTACTCTGGAATGTTTCCATAGATTATAGATTTCTGTTTATCCTTTTTTCCCTAAAGGTTTGTTAATCCATGGATGGGTATGAACAATCAATGTCTGGTGAGAATTGTTAGTTGAAGTCATGAATTAGTCTTTACACAGTCAGGAGGAATTCTACTCTACACATGCTCAGTTTGATAACTCTGTGCTGTCTGAAATATGATTTCATTGCAATCTAAAAGGATGAACAGCGAAATAACCTGATATTTGTACAGGTAAAGGTGGATTTTATGCAGTTGCAAGTAGTTTTAGTCCCCTAAACGTGTTTTATGACTTCATTTTAAAGCATTTTAAAGACATTCAGCATGATCATTTTAAAACTAGCTGAAGAGAAATTACATGAAAGTTAGAGGTTTTGTTTACTTCTTGCTTAAAACTTGCATAACAAGCTTACTGTAAAGTTGATTTTTGCACATAAATTAGGCTGTGAAATTGTGTGTTTGAACGTAAGCAACAAATCTGCAAAGATCTGACATTTTAATACCTGCTGTCATCATATTGGTCTGAGTGTGGTTATTGATCTAAAACCCATTAGTTTGTCTGACCTCGGCGCTGTGGGTATAATTAGCTCAAACTTATATTATTTACATTCAATGGGACAGTGACAGCATTCAATATGGTTTGCATGTGTGCTGCAGTGTCACGGGCCATTAAATAGAGGCCTTGTTCATGCATGTTCTATTCAATCAGAAGAGACCGAAGATCTTAAATGTTGTGGGTTGGACATGAATCCCAGATAGGAAAATATACTACTGCCTTCATGTGGCCTTGCATTTTATATAGCTGGAGTTCAGTGGAAGGGGTAAAGATGGGTCTTGTTGTAGAAGAATGTGCACAACACCCCTAATTTTCAACCGTCTTATTGTGAGGTGCATGCAACATGCATATTTTATTCTATCTCAAATTCCAGCAAAACTCTGTTGCCTTTAAAGATAGCCCCCTTTGTGCTAAGTGGTTTCTGCAAACCCACTCTGAATATGAGCAAAAAATAGAGAAATGGGTAAAAGCCTTCTTAAAGAGGGGTGACAAATTTAATCTTTACCCATAAAAGCATTCTTTTATTATGTGGTAGGCTTTGTTAATGTTGCAGCTCGCCTTTTGTCATGTGGAATATGTATTGGAGCACAAAGGATGCTACTGGGAGTGGAAATTAAGCGTTGTTTTTGAGTTTAATGAGTTAAGGTGCACATACTTAGCAAGCCATCATTAACCAACGTCCCATGTATGATATAGTTTATTTACAAGGTTGCTCGTCACTTAAATTGCATCCTGATCTTGTTAGCATAACACGGCATCATGAAATCTAGCAAGGTCAATTAGAAATGCACAGTGACTCTACATTATATCACAAGTGTTTTGACAGGGTTTAATTGTCCACAGTTAGAGGTGTGTGTATGTGAAATAGACCAGTCCAGTGTTGTTGCACATCTGCATTCGCCCAAATATTTATTGGCAACAAATCTCAAAAAAGTCAACCGCCTTTAAACCAATTTCTGGGGCGATTAACTTGTTGTCTTTGCTTCAGTTATTGCTGAAATATCTGCAAGTAAAAGTAGAATTTCAAGCTGCACTCTGAAAGCACAAGGAGGATAAGATTCAATATGATGACTGCAGTGCGTCATTTAGTCACCAGTATAGGTAGTTTATTGTCCATCTTGTCCACTTTCTGTCACTGAAGCCAAACCAGCAGCCCACAAACACAAAACAGAGAGCAACTTGTTCCTCATTGTCAGTAAAAAAAGGACATCTACGCAGGCTGCTTCCTCTGTCGTTCAGTTCGAACACAGCTGGTCTCCATGATCTTTGTAGAGGACGGTTTATCAGTCAAGTCTTGGTTGGACTGCTTTTACTGTGTGGCTGGAACTGACTGGAAAACTCGAGTTTTCAGCCAGTGAAAGGTAACATCTGCAACTAGTTGAATTATGCTCTGTAAACTCATTTAGCTTGTTTGTATCGTGGAACAGCCAAGGAGACAAGATAGTGTTTCATACTGCTTCTAAAAGGGAGTTTGTTCTAGCTAGCTTCCCTCATGGAAAGTCAGCATTTTTTGGAATAAACCATCCAACTTGGACATCATCCTCTTGGTCTTGTGCTCAGTTTTAGTTGTTTGTGTTCGCTTTTGATTTCAATGTACAGAGGGAAATTCATGGACCCTTTAAAAACAAGATGCTCTGTCTGAAGTATATGTGGTGTTTCTGATTTATTTTATTTTATTCAGATTTGATGACATCTTTTTGTTAGCAGGCTTTTCATCTTGCATTTAAAGATGCAGTCATTAACTTTTTTCCGTTCCAAAGGTTTTTAGGCTCACAAGTTGGGCTTTGCATGGGACTGAGTAGTGGGGTCATCACAATGTGGTGTTTGCTTTTTGATTAGTGCCAGCCCTTTACATCTTTTTGCTTCCAGTCAAATACCTGATTAAAGCTGCTCTCACTGATGTATATTACTTTGTTTTTGTTAGATGGTGAAACAAGTCTAAGATTGTTACTGAAAAGCAGCGCCTTGAGACGTTAACCTCTGATCACTTCCAAAGCATTTCTAGGCTACTGCTCATTTCTGATAAAATACAACTTTTTTTTAAATGTAGTGTCATGTTTAAGAAAACATTGGTGCAGTGATCTCAACGTGTACGATGATCTCCGAGTTCACACAGCCTGCATGTGCATATATACTGCACTTCTTCTATATACTACTGTGCTTCTAAAGGGGCTCCTGCTACAGGACGGTGCCCTCACTCTTGCATGGCAGTGGATCGGTAAACACTGGTGGTGTCAGTGTCCTCTTTATTTTGCCCTGCAGCATCATCAGTTTGGAATTTCTTTCTTTGCATGAGAAAATCAATGTGTGGCGTGAGAGCATGTCAAAAATGTGAAGTGCGTGACGCTCACAGTTGAGAACCCTGAATCTCTGAGCCGATGCAGTGACTTCCACCAGACCTGAAGATCAGACATTCAGTATTGGTGTTAAGCTTCGTTCCTTTTGCCTTTTTTTTTATATAATCTATAGGACCGTATGGGGTGGAATCCAGGAAGTCTTGCAATTTCATATTAATGAACATCCTTAAAATGTTAGGTTACATGGTCATGCATCCTGTTACAGAGTGGCAACCCTCTCCCCCGCTCTCTGGAATGTTCTCTTTATCCTCAATCATGTTATTTACCTGTTGCTAGTAAATGTAATTAGGAGAGAGATGTTCCACCAGCTGATTTCTTTTTTAAGCATCACATATCTTTCCAAGTATTCTGCTTTCCCTGCTCAGTATCCAGAACAGGATCCATTATGAAGAGTGGAAAAGTTGCAACTTTTCACAACACATGTGTTTTTATGTATTTTATGTTAGCATTCAACCACAGAAGAGGCACTTCATTTATTTATTCATTTTTACTCATGACCAACTTTTACATAACATTGGTTTTGAGTTGGTTTTTACTTCCTGTTCATCAGTACACTTCCCACAAACATGGCTTTGTTTCTGGCTAAATAATAAAACATGCAGGCTTTGGTTTTTTTTGAGGAGCAAAGACGTTTGTTGAATTCTGACAAGTGAGGACACCCACGTGGTTTGCGAGTCATGCAGTTTACTTGGGAATAAACAACTCTTGCCACCGTTGACTTTTTGTTGTTTACAGGATGTATTAAATGAAAAAAAATGTATAAAAGCCTCCTCTGCATGAAGTGTAACTAGTCCTTGTTAAGCATGAATGGAAAGGCCCTCCTGAAACAGCCGGTGTTACAGTAATTCCCAGCTCTGCGAATGACTAACTGTGACTGGCGCTGTGGGCATTTCCTTCACCTCTGCCTCGTGTGTTGTGTGTGTTTTCGATGCCACCACAAAGCTGTTTGTGAAAGTTTTTTTCTGGCCTGTTTTATATCAGCGGCCATATAAATGGATTGAGAAATGTTATTGGCTTAGTCATATGCTTGTGGTTACAAACATGTGTGAGCCATCATGTGAAAAATCAAAGATATGTGGCCTGGCTACAGTATTCACCGCGTGCTGCTGCTTTTCTTTCACCTGGCTGTGTCTTGTACTCTGTCTGCCTGCATCTGAATGACTGCTCTCACTCACATTATTACATTTAGACATGGATTGAGAAAAATTCAGCAAGCCACTGGTCTCATTCCTCTGTAACTGCGTTAACGGTGCGTTCGTCATCTTCTCTGCTCTGTTTGCAGTCTCACAACACGATATGCAAGTCCTCCGGGCCACAGTGGAATAGGATCACCACAGAAGAAAAACACAAGGTAGATATATACATATTTAACTATCACTTCTGTGTAAAGTTCTTCAAGGAGAGCTTTCATGTTAGGTGTTTTTTTTCTTTTCTTGTTAGCACCTGTCCCTTCACACACGTCTCTTTTGCTCAGTGTTTTAATGATATTCTATCCTATTATCGCTTCTGGGAGGTCAGAGGTTGACAGTCGGGGTCAGATACGCAACACCTGACAGGGAAGTGTTTTGCATAAGGATTCTTTAGCACGGTGTAGCTTTTCCTCCATGGCTGCTTGAACTAACACCTCACAGTGAAAGCCCAGCCTCTCCGATGTGCTAAATGCTCCTCGTGTTTCTCACCATTACCTTATCACGAGTGGTACAACCTTCTTAAAAACACCTCTTCGTGTTGCGGCCTGTAATGTGACTGGTTCCACTGGGCTTGCATCGTTCAGTGACTCAACTCGCAAACAATGAGACTATAAAGGTGCTGGTTAAGAATTTACATGAGACATGATAAAGAAAAGTCCAAGGTGAGCTATCCGTCTTGAAACTAGGGGCCACAATGGCTCTTAAAGCATCACATATAAACTTTAAAGCAGCAAACATAAGCAAACATTATACACATACAGTTACAGTGCACACACACATATGTGTATATATATATATATATATATATATATATATATACACACACACACAGTATATTACTGTGCATACTGAGAAATCTACGCACATTGACTGTGGACACAGCCCTGTTTAGCTGTGTAATGCTTGCAGCATTTGTTCTGCTCAGAGGCTCAGAACCTGCATGTTTGCAAGTAATTCCTCTGCAGCCACCGCAGAGCGATGGCAAAAATACTGCAGCCAGCAGCCATGGCCCTATGGGTGGTAATCTGCCCTCTCACGACAAGCAGAAATAGCTCAGTAAGTGCAACCTCTTATGATGCCTTTTGATTTTCATTGGTACAAACTTCATCAGCACATCTCACCTGAAGGTTTTTAACAATTCTACAATCCAAATAAGATTTGGTTTCTTTTACACAGAATATTTATCTCAAGGCAATGAGGTTTTTATGTTTTTTGTACTCTTTATACAGTCCAGTCTCAGAGGAAAACGTATAATAGTTTGTCTACATGTCCTAAACAAAGTATTGTCACAATTTTGGGTTAAAAATCTTCTTTTTTTTTATTTTATGGAAATATATTTGTTGGAGAACATCTTTATTACATGACCATTAGTCTTAAAACATGTGAAACCTATTCGTATATATATTTCTAACCCTAACCATGTATTTTAGTTCTATCTTTAACCAAATATCTTAGAAAAAAGAAATTCAACACTGTTTAAATCTTCCATCATTTTCTTGGAGGAAAATATCTCTGGTGACCGACTCAACATGTTCTGAAACAGTCATATCTGTTTGTTTTTACTCTTGAATATGACTCATAACTATGACCCTATAAGCAACATGAGGGAACAGACATCATGTAAAAGTTTCCACATTCAAGCAGGTGTCATTTTCAATTCTATCATTTATCAAGCCTGTAAGTCAACATGAGGTGGATGGAAAATACATTCTGTTTACAGGGAAACCATCGATGCCCTTTTACAGGTTGCCATGGTTGCGTCTAAATGCAAAACAAAATGACAATATTTTGCCATTTCCTGGTTGGCGTTAGGCTGTCACATTATTTAATATGAAGTAAATAATTCAGTTTAGTTTGATTTTATTTATTTAGCAACAATGCGATACAAAAGTCGTCTCAAGGCAAATTTCATAAATTCAGTCCAACTCAATTCCAATTAAATTAATTAATTATAATCTACATTGCTTAATGTCAAGTCATAAAGAGCTGCATCTGTAGGAAAACCAACAGATCACATCAAATCTCTGCGATTTAATCCCCCAACCATAATCATGGTTAGTCTGAGTCTCTAAGCATGCACCTATACCACATTACAGAAGCTGAAAATAACCCAACACCCCATGCTGACTTTAGATGACCAAATATTTTCTTTTCCAGTTCATAAACCCCTACCATATGGGACCTGCAAAGAGTACCGGTTATGTTTGCTTCCTTTCCATTAAGTACAGTGTGTTCTGTAACAAAGGCAATAAAAAAGAACTCTGATTATTTAGTTTTCAGGTTATTTTTTTAATACAGTTCCTCACTACTTAATATTCCTGTTAGAGTTTTCCAACTTTAACTTCATATTTCAGTTCCATCCCACCACTGATTTTTAATTTTTGCACTTATTCTGTTTGCAGAAAACTAATCCATCACTGTAGCATCCAGCATATGCTTTGATGTAAATGGTTTAAGTGGTATGCTATGGTACTGGCCTAAAAATTCATCATCCTAGCAGTAGGGGGGGGTGTTTGACAGTTTGTCGGCCACCTGCTTGCATTGGTCTATCACTTTGATAAGCCTGATGTGCCTCTAGCAGGTGGTGTGGATACCATGTTCTCAACCTTACTCTCTGCCAGAGAGAAAATGGTCTCGTAAGAAGTTGGCATGACATAAGACAGCGTTGGTTTGTGCATCCAGACTCCCTGGCAAAATGTTGGCAGAGGAAATGAGAAGTGCTCTCTCCTCTGCAGGGACTGCTTTCCATCAATAATGACTGACAGGCCACACTATCTCATCTCAGTCAGCTTGCAGATCCATCAGTTCTGTAACAAAATCTCTGTCCAGAAATTGCATTACACCCCCCCCTCTCCGGTTCCATTCCGCTGATGCATGATCTAACCTGTATTTTTGAGGATGAAAGAATCTTATGATAAAAGGGACTTCCTTCTGATTTCCATCTAAATTGCCTCAATCTGTCCCTCATTTTCAACTGTTTATCCCTTATTTTCTCTTGTCTGGGTTTTCATCTGCAGTCTCTTCCTCCTCTGACTTTTAACCACGCTGCATTGTTTTCCTGCCGTTCTCTCATTTCTTTTTTTTATCCTTTTAATCCTTTTCGTTCTTTCCTCCTTTAATTTCATTATCTAACAGTCTCTTATAACCTTTTCCTTCTTGACAGAATCGATGAAAGCTTCCAGCAGACTGTGCAGTCACCTTTGTTGGATCTCTGATTGAATTGACGACTCTGACTCTGCATTATGTGTTTGCTGCTGTGCAGTACCAGTCCATCTGTTTCAGCTCTGGGCTGAGGACCACTTCTGGCTGCAGCTCCATGCATTCACTCAGGCAAAGCACCAGAGCTGCTCTCAGAACTGGATCCGCATCTCTTAACAGTCTGCTGCTGCTGTAGATGAACAGTAGGTTGTGAGAGTAGGCTGCTATTGATTCAAAGAAAATGGGAGTATCAGAGTAGCTGTGCAGAACTTGAATAGCGTTTTTGTTTTAAACAGCAGCAGATGCTTAGTAACTCTGAAAAACTCTGGGGTTTTAAGCCAAATTAATTTTTCTCATGAACTGTATGGCATCTCTTGTGATAATTAATTACTTTATTGTTAATAATATTAATATGTGAAAGTTATGCCATGGTTAGCATTCAGGTGACATGACGCCACCCATGTATCTTTTTATTCTAAACCTAGGCCTACATTTTAATACCTAAACATGCTTCTGTTTTCTTTTAAATGTATAAAACTTTGACCATGTGTTCATAATTATAAAACCCAGCCAACTGAGAGTGACAGCAAGTGAAAATTGAAAGCAGTTAAGAAATGTTGCATCTGATGGGGGTCGAAATCAGGTCAGGTCTGTCTGCACTGATCATCCCCTCCTATCTCCCCTCAAGTGTTTTTATGGATGTTCACATTTGCTAACATAAGTTTTGTGTAATGTTTTTTTCTAATGTTGCTGTGTGTGGCTATTTTGAGTCTTGAAATAATTAGTTAATTCACCAATTTCAAGCTATTTGGGGGGGGGGGGGGGGGGGGGATAAACTGTGAACTGACAAAGCTCTGGCATGCAGCACTAAAATAGGACAAATCAAATGTGGAAAATAGTGATATGCAAGGACATTGTGCTCATGTGTGCCTTAACCATATAACTCCTTCAACTCTAGTATCCTTAACTTTATTGATTTGTTTAATTGTTTATTCATGCATCAATTTGGTCAGCTCTGATATTTTTGCTTTTCATGTAGCTTTGTCCTCACTATATTAGTTCCACATCAATGCGGTTTTCTAACTAGAAAAAGACATTTCCTGTTATCCAGGAGATTTGTCTATACCACATTGTGATCTGTCATTGCCTTTTATTTACTTTGATCAATTTCACAGAGAGAAAATGCAGCACATGAAATGTTTTGTTTCCCAAGGAGGTTTTTTGACCACTGCAGGATTCCAAAACCCACTTTGCTCTCCAGCATTGCAGCTTCATCTGCAGTGCAGACACAAGTGACATATTCTACAAAACAAATCAATTATCTTTCAGTCAGAGACTCAAAGTTGGTAAATCTGTTTTCTTTCCCATTGAATAGTGAGAAAACTAGGCTATGAATGAAAACAGACATGCTCCACTTCACTTTGCTCCTCAACAGCACATTTTTCCCACTATGAATTATTTAATCTGCCTCAAAATTGCCTGCACACAAATCTTTTTGTGTTTTTGCTGTCTTGTTTTCGCTTTTCTTCCTTCCATTTGTTAGACATTAGATCAGATTTCCTTTGGTACAAAGCATCCAAACAATCTAAAATTATTGTGATTTAAAAAAAACAAAAAAACAATTTCAGGCACGAAATGCAATCTTTGGAATAGGTCGATTGGCATCATCTGAAAGCGGAGTCAGGATTGACGGTGGAAATGGATCCAGAGCCTAAGTCTTCTCGTGATCTTTGAGCCAAGTTGGTTTTGAATGAAAATAACTAATAAATGAATGAAAGCATCTGGCGAAGTCAGATGAAAAATGCTGTGCGGCGTTATTATTCAGCAACAGCAGGTTTTTAATTTGATTATTTGTGTAATTTTCTCTTGGGAGTCGTGAAAAATCTCCAGCTGCAGCAATGCATGTGACACTGGCAGCTTTAACTGTGTCAGGGGGGAAAAAATCACTGAAGATACACACTGTGGGTGGTGTGTCTTCTATGGTGAAAGTAAAAGAAATAAACAGTTGTCGTATGAGACTAAGATGGGCCTCAATACTTTCTTTTTACTTTTCATTCTTCAAGAACAAAAGAGCTGACAGATATCCAACTTTTTTATAAGACAAACTCCGAGTTGACCTTCTTTTTATCCTTTACTCCAACAACCCTCAAGAGAACACAGACTTCCTCTCATACAGCACTCTAGTGTTCTTTATATACTAACATGCAATCCAAGGTCAGTATTCAAGACATAACAGGACTCTCATAACTGAAAGTGAGCAAACTTTCTTATTCTCTTATTTTATGGGAGGTTTGGGTGTTCCTAGCATTTTATCCATCTTTTTGAATTCATCACAGCAATGATTTAAAATCATTAAGCATCCAAATTTAAAGTATTTCCTGAAATAAGAGTCAGATTCATACATTTACTGCTTGGTTAACATATAATGTATCCTTCTTGAGCCAGTTTCAGAGTAAGAGCATACATTCTGATTCAGATTAAGCTTATTTGTATAATTATACAAATAAACTGGATAACATCCCGAACATCATCAAATTCCTACGTTTTGTGGTTAATTTTTCAGTTTGGTTTTCTATAAACCAAACAGTACTTAAATGACAACAGAATATCTGCCATTAACACAGATTCCAAAAAAGTGGAGGACAAAACAAAAAACAGACTGGCTGAAGTGGTAACCAAGAACAAATACATGGAGGAAAAGAAGAAATTAGTAAACTGATACAAATAGTGAGTTTCCTGTCTGAATGGAACCCAGAAATTCAAGAGTCTAACGTCCACAGCAGAATAAATACATGAAACTTACTCTTTGGAATCTAAATGAAAGAAATAAAGTTTACTCGACTTGAAATTTCTCCGCTGGTTAAATAAGTCTAAATGGAGGAGATCTTCATGGGTCCAGCTCAGAGAACCACACTCCAACACGGGACAGAGTGGCTAACTTCCATTCTGTTATAATAATCTGTCTCCCCAGCATAAGCACTGTCTGCAGCCAGACTGCCTGTGCTGCAGGGGGGAAAGGGTCACCTAAAACAAAGGGGCTCGGGCAGAATGGAATATCTACTTTCAGGATCAATGTAATATTTTCATGCACGTCTGACCAAAATGCTTGTACAACTGAGCAAGACCATAGGATATCTAGAAGGGAACCTGTACCTCCCCCACGTCTCCAAATTCCTGCTTTTTTCATTTTGCCACTCTGCTGATTCTGTACAAGGAAACATTAAGATGCACTAAAGTACTGAAAAGTGTCATTTAGAAAGATGGTTTCAGCTTCATTTGAACTTTAAATAGACTTTTGATAAAGAGCAGTGGAATGTTGTTTCCAATTGCTTTTATAGCCAATTCTTTGTTTTCACTCAAAGATAAAATAAACATGATAAATAATTACTTTGCCTTTAAATCTGTGATAATCCAGTTGAATTTTGACATTAAAAATGACCTTTAAACATATTCTAAAGAAAAAGAAATAGGTGAGTTACATCTTTGATGGGTGAGATAAGCAGTTGTAATGCGTCTGCCTGAGAGGTGCATGTGGTCACATTTTGGTCACAAACAGAAAACAGATTTGTAGTTCAAGCCTTTAATCTCCTTCATTATTTCAACATCTAAATGATGTCTTGTTCGGCAGGTTACCGGGGCCTTCCAGAGTACCTGCTGCAGGCAGCGGGGCCTCCAGGAGCCCAGGCTCATCCAACCTCAACCGTCGGAGCCAGAGTTTCAACAGTATCGACAAGAGCAAGCCTCTCCAATATGCAAGTGGCAATGATAGAGGTAAGAAGTCTTCCCGTACTGTGTTGGTGACTACAATTCATCCACTCTCATTCCACTCTCATAACATGGACAATTACACAAGCTGACTCTATAAGCTTGATGTTTAATGTCAGACGCCTCATTTACATTCTCCAACCCAGCCACATGATGGCACCCCTCTCACAATCCAGCTCAAACACAAAAACCATTGGCTACAGAGAAATCCAGTGCTCTACTCCACTAAACCAGTCTGCTGAATCATCCCCAGCTCTTTATTCCAAGTGAGTTATAATGATGCTGTTAAGTGGAGGCTGTGGAAACATTTCAGAGATGGCCACAGGGGCAAATTCAGGCGGCTGCTCTGTCAAGCATGATCAAGCTGTTGAGAGCAGTTATGCTTTTGAGGGAAGCTTCTTAAAGTGGGAGAGTTAGCGTTTTATTTAACACAACATTAATCATGTTGAGAGTAAATGTATAATTTCAGCGTTTTAATAACAGATTTGTTTTCTGTTGGTGCTGAAAGCCCAAAAGAATCACCCATGGCTCATTTGTCTTAACTTATTTGCAGTTCAAATGAATCGCAGATTTCTCAGTTTTAATAATCAAAACCATTCCTGATATATTTAATGATAAAATGTTTGCTTCAGGGAAAAAGTTTTTCCGACCAAATTTAGGACGTGTTTTGATCCCGAAAGATTTCCTGATGTTGCAAGATGTGTGCTCACCCTTTTAAACGCCGTGGTAAACAAACCGAAACAAAAAGGGGGAGCGCAGCAAGAAAATGATGATTGTAAAAATAGTGGTTGCACACGTTAAAGTCAAATAGAAAATGTAGCTTTTTCTTTACTCATACACAGACTTCAGATGTTTTCGGCCTTAAAACAAACCTTCAGCTTGCAGGGATGACTCTCCAGCCTCTGAAGCTTCGCTGCAGGGGAGATGAAACCGTGGTTGAAAACAAGAAAAAACAAAAGAAAGGAAAAATCAATTGTTGAGAAATGTCAACAATGCAGCCAAAAGCTTTAGGGCCGAGCAGGAGACAGAGAAACATGCGGGATGTGTCTGCCATAAACAATTTCCTACACTTTTGTGAACTGATTTCAGTTTCTTCAGCGTCTAACGTTTTTATTCTTTCTTTTTTTAATCTTTTCGACTTCATTATACATCTTTATCCTTACATACAGCATATTTGATACTTTTCATCCATGCAAACATCACTGCGTCCTTGTTGCCACACAAATACAGGACATTCAAGTTTCAGCCAGAAGCACAGAAATGAAATATTATTGCAGCTTGAATTTAACGAAAGTATGTTACTGCTTGTTTGAGATGATGATGAGGAGGCTGAGTTGGAAAACTGCTGACTTCCTGTAGCAAAAAGATTACTTTATCTGTGAGATAGTGAGATGATGTGCTAAGCAGCTGCAGAATATTGAAGAAAAACAGCTGCACACCCAGCTGCACGTGTGTGTGTGTATGTGTGTCATTTCAAGCATGAATATGCTCTTAAACCCAGACATCCATGCGTCTGTTTCTCTACAGGTTGCGCGTGTTTGTGTGAGCATATGTTAGCAAGAGGGTCCACCACCGCCCAAAAGAAGTGGCTTTTATTCCATGGCAGCTGAGGCAAAAAAAAAAGAAGGCTGTTGCTACGGCAACACCAAGTCCCCGCACAGTGATAAGTGTAGTGGCCCTGCAAACAGCCTCAAGGGTGAAGAAGCAGGAGGGATGAGGGATCTATAAAGACGGGGTTAATTGACTGGACGCACAAACACACATTTGTAATCTCCTACATTCATGTTCAGAAACTATCTGAAGAAGCGCTGGATTATATTGAAAGATGATGGGGTCATATAGAGGACACAGCCCACGCCCTAACATCTCCATATATATTGGTATCATGTTTCTGAAGAAGTACAACAAATGATGAACGAGGATGTTTCTTTTCATCAGCCGCTCAAAGTGAGTGAGATGCTGCAACATTAATGGGTCTTTATCTCTTTTTGTTAATGTAAGAGAAAAAGACATGATTGGTTAGTTTAGAATTGGAGCCCAAGTATTTGAGTTGTCTAAACATATGGTAACAGGGATTCCCAACATGGAGCATCCCTGTGAAGGATGCAACAAAACATAAGGGTGCACAAACTTTCTACTGTTATCAGAATGAAATAACTTATTGTACTAAAGCGGACAGATGTGCTTTTTTTCCACACATTCACAGTACTGTTCCATCAACAGGTGGGTTCAAGCTCCTGATATCATGGCTTTTTTTTTTTTGGCCTTGAGGGAGGTGAGATATTTTGGCTTCAAGGTGGCTGATTAGTTTTATGAAAGGGATGCCAGTGAAGATTTAAAGACACATTTTTTGTTCCATGTTTGCATGTTTATGGAGACCCAAACGGGTCCTTCAGCTAAAAGAAAAAAAAGAAAAAGGGAAACACTGCATTGCAATTAACATAAGTGAGCAAGAACTAGTTTGAATAGAAAAAAACGCTTTTCCGAGAAAATGAAAAGAATCCTACTGAACAATCATCTGTCCTGTGTTGTTCTCTGACTGACACGGAATAGAATGGCAGCTCCGAAGTTGATTTATTTCAATGGGAGGTGTAAAAGTGATTATAGAGTCTCTTCATTCTCCCCAGAGTTTCTCAGGGGAATTATTTGACTCATCCTATCCTGATGTTGAGTAATCTCAGACCACTAACGCAGGACTGAATTAGCACTGAATGTCAGCAGCTTTTTTTCACGGCACCTGACGAGACAAATGCACCTTAGCTAAAAAAAAAAAGAAGCTAAATATATGATCTGTGTGTAACCCAGAGACCAGAGGTCTATTCCATGCATATTATTAGTTCAGCTTAAAAGATCTTTATCTTGTTAGCTTGGAGGATCTTTGCTCATTTTGACCTCTTTATAGGAAAAATCTGTCCTCTTTGGCAGATGATGTTCGTACATCCTGTTGCAGCTGGACATAATCTTCGCTGCCTGTTTATGGGCTGCTTTCTCGCCCAGATGCAGGAGACTACACGTAAACACACATACATACAGCACAACATGCTCTCTGTCTATACAGTGTGAAATGATGTTAAAACACAAACCTGCCCAAGAAACCTGCTGTGACCAAATATTCAGCAACTTTTAAACCTCAGCAGGTGCTGCAGCTCCCAGTCGTTTCTGGACTGATACCTCCTCAAAAAGCTGCTGTTGTGCATTTTTACAGCTGGTAACCAGATTATGTTTTAAACAATACTATGTAAAGAAAGCCCAACCGATTGTACAGAGGGCATTTTTTAATCATGTTTTAAGGTTTTCAAGGATGTTGTCAGAGAAATAAGCTGGTTAAAGT
Organism: Leptatherina wallacei; assembly: GCA_028567055.1. Taxonomy (NCBI): domain Eukaryota; kingdom Metazoa; phylum Chordata; class Actinopteri; order Atheriniformes; family Atherinidae; genus Leptatherina; species Leptatherina wallacei. Next base: position 7,879,298 of record JAOXYM010000025.1, read on the forward strand.
GTCTCAATCCTACCAGCAGCTGCATCTGAAACCTCTGCCAGCCTGAAGGGGCTTTAAACTGCAGAGTGGAGGTGACTCAGCCAGCTGAGCCCTGCTCACTGTGCTGACTGACAGACACTCAATTTGATGGTGCATAACTTTGTGTTGTCACTCTGTCACCTCTTGGTAATCATAAGGCTGCCTTCTCTGTGTCCCCTCCATCTCTTTCTGTCTGTCAGAGTATCGCACTAGTTTCAAACAACCTCATCACTGGTTGTGGATTTTGTACAATGAAAATATTTATGCATGGCATGTCCCTTTTTTGATCATGCTTTCCTTCTGTTTTTCTCTCCTCTCGCTTTGTTCAGAGGCAGTGAGGGGCATCCCAGTACCCAGCGGGATGAATGGGAGTGGTATTGGTGGGATGGTTCCCACCAGCCTCAGTGGGCAGCAGCTGGCCTCTGCCATCCCTTCACCCACAGCTGGAAAGTCTTGGCGCAGCAAGTCCATGAACCTCAAGCACAGCGCCACTTCATCCATGCTGGCAAGCCCCACACACTCGCCCTCCACCACCCCGTCACCACAGGCCCTGGAAGGCCTTCAGTCTCATGGAAGCGACGGGTCAAAAGTCGGGTCAGGTGTTGCGCCTCCCCAGAGGTCGATGCTGGAAAAGTTCCGCCTAATTAACCCTCGATCAGCTTCAAGAGCATCACCATCTATGGCAGAAATGGCTCTACAGGAGGAAGATGACCTGTCGGAGTACGGTGAGGAAGGACTGACACCCACAGGCTTAGTGTGCAGCAGTGGTAGTAGCAGTGCTACGACCAAACAAATTCCTACAAAGACATCTCTTACTGCACCTAGCAAAACCTCATCTTCATCCTCTTCCAATTCAAAGGCCTCTGCCAGTGGCAGCAGGTCTGCGGCCTCAAGTAAAGACAAAGAGGACAAAAGCAAGAAATCTTCTAAGGACAACTCTCCTCCGAAAGAGGAGCGGGAGGCCTTCACTGACTCCAGTAAGAAGAGCTCTAAAATAGCCAGCCTCATCCCCAAAGGAGGGAAGTCATCATCAGGGAAGAAAGATGGTGGTACCCCTTCAGCTTCTAGCGGCATCCCAAAACCGGGACTCAAAGCTCCTTCCACAACAATGGCAAAGCCACAGAGCCAGAACCAGACCCAGAACCAAGCTGCCTTAAACAGCAGTGGCAACATGCGGGCAGGAGAGGAGAGAGCCAAGCTGAGCAAAGGGGGGCAAGGTGGGAGTTTTTACATTCAGCGCTCCATTGGGGGCCCAGAGGGGAAACGGACCAGCATGACATCGTCCACCAGCACCTCAGCCCTGTCTGGATCCAGTGGGACGACGGGGGGAGGAGGAGGAGGTGGGGCGCTTGGAGGGAATGGAGTCGTTCAGCTTCCTCAGCAGCAGCAACACAACCACCCCAACACCGCCACTGTGGCGCCCTTCATGTACAGGTAAGATATGTCTCCATGTATAGGGCACAGGTGAAAGTATCTAAGGTGTTTAGTTAGTCCCCCCCCCCCCCCCCCCAACGGGTCAGTTCTTTTTTAACCCATTCTGAGTCACACCTGCACACATTCATACCCACATACATACTGTCACTCAACATGCATCCTCTCCCAGTGATCAGCTGACGCTCCCCACTGTGCATCTTGTTCTCGCCTCCACATCATTTCACAGTCATTACAGAACAAATTAACATCCTCAGCCTGCTGCTTGCCAAAGCCTATTATTTGACTGTCTGGGTTTCATCCTTGATGTAAGAATCCAGACGTCTGCTGTGTTCAGAAATCCATTCCCATTTTATATAGACAGTGTTGTTTTGATGCATACAGGAATCAGAGGAGCAGGAAGTGGGGAAAATCCAGACGAATAAATAAAAAAAATGATTAAAAAAAGAGCCACCAATGGCTCTGTGATGCCTTTGTGCTTGGAGAGAGAGGAAGTTAGGAATCCCATTAGACAAAACCTAATCCTTCACCCTTCCCTGCTTCTAGCTACCTCCTCATTGTGCTCAGTCAGCTCTGCATCCAGCTGCATTTGCAGTATTTTAAACCCACATATTTAGCGAGTTGCTGCTATCAGTCCTGGACAGATAATAATAAAAAGCAGTTATGAAGCACCAAACTGAAACCGAAAAAAAAAACAAAAAAACACAAGCAACCCACTCAATGAGTGAAAAGTAAGTGGATGAACCATCTGTGAAGTCTCCCACAGGTTTCTGAAGGAACATTTTGAAGCTTGGACTTCACTCTTCTTGCTGTTTTTGAGCGAGTGAAATTAAGAAACATCAATCACAAATGATCCAAGCCAAAAATAAAATAATTCATGATTAAGTATATATAAAAAAAAAACAGTTGGAACAGTCAGTTTCCCTCTCGGCTGAAGGTTCAGCCTTATCAGAGTGTGGTATAACTAAGTACATGCACACCTCTGCACAGAACAGCAGGTGAGGGAACGCATGCTGAGCTACTTGGTGAGTTATTGCTGTTGGCAAGCTAATATGATCCAGAGTTAGTCATACACAGCAGACTCTAAGCTTTCCTCCCTTTGGCGTTTCCAACCAAATGCTCTGATTTTTGTTTCCCGATGTCACAGCTTAAAATGCAGGTTTGACCGAACATTACTTCCACACATTGAATTGCACATTTAAATCAATCCTTATTGTTTGGGATTAAGGTTTTGCCTTTAGAGAGACTAGCCAGACTCTCATCCCTCAGCATATAGCGTCACCTTCCATCATCTTCCTCTTCTTTGCTTTCTATAAATGGTCCTCATCACCAACAGGCCTTACCAGAAACTGTCAGCATGCATTCAGTAAGTGTGAGGCCTCTTGCTGTGCTACTTCACTGTCATGTTTTTGCCTGGTCTTTGTCTTTGGTCTTGTCTTTCTCCACCCACTTTAAGCCACTGTCTCTGCCAAGCTTAACAGACCAGCGTGGCTGTGTAATTTTTAGACTATAGCATCAACCCATCCTCACAAACACTGAGGCATACCGCAAGCTTTCCAAGCTGACCTTACCAGTTGTGACACACTGAATCAGGAATGATAGAAATACCAGTGTGACATAAAAGCTCAGGTAAATTTAATTTACCACAGATTGCCTGTCAATCAAACAGTGATGGCGACACTACGGCGTTCTGCTACCTGTTGATTGAACAATGTAACGCAATGTTTTCGCAAAATAACAATTTGAATTGGATTTATTTTACACCCTAGGCTGCAAACATTCATTTTGAGAGGAACAGAACCAATTTTAGGTTAGTAATGAGTTATTGCTTTAGCTCTTACATTTATCCTATATATCCAGTCTCCTGTTTTGGTTCCATATTGGTCTGTGCAGCTGTGGTAGAGAGCACCTCTGCCTCTGTCTGCTTCTGTCTCTGTAAAACCACTGAGGTAAAAGAAACGTGCAGAAAGAAAAAAGCTTTTTCACATGAGCTGAAGTCAGAAGCTGTTGCTGCTCCCATAAATGGAAGCCAGTTCTTATCTGCAGCTCTGCAGGTGGTGATGGTGGTCCTAGGTGTGTTGTGTGTATGGGAGGGAGTGACTGTTGTTCAGTAGTTTGCTCATAGATGTGTGTGTGTGTGTGGAGGGGGGGGGATTGTTTTAGTTTTCCTGCTTGTTTATACAAGTTTAAATGTGTATTTTTTCTGGATTTTCAATCACAAAAGTGGTTATTTTGCATACTTCTGATCATGTGTGTGTATTATGGTATTTTGTCTTATTTGTTTGTCTCTTACTGTTTTCCTGTTGTCTGTTTTTGACTGACTGCACATGGTTTTGCCTGTTCTTGTGGTTCGGAGTGTATTGGAGTGGATTTCCTCTGTTCAGCAAGCAAACTGTGGAACATGATGCTGCTCAGGCTTGAAGAGCAGAGGCAGATGTACACAAACACATATTTAACACACTGTCCTGTACGCACGCACGCACACACACACACACACACACTGCGGGCCATCTAGAAAATTAGTATGAGACAGTCACTTCTCCCTGTTGGGGTGTCCATCTGTTGAATATGTAACTCAGACCCAAAGATGTCTGAAATTCAAATTCTTCTGCAGTATCTGAACAGGAGTACACGCTAAATGCAAAGTAGGGAATATTTTGGCCGTTTAAACACAAGAATTACGCTACTCAATGTAGTGTATCATTTCCAAGAAGTTTTTATGATGTATTCATGGTACTGGTTGTTCAGTATACAGTTTCCTAGATGTACTTAATGTTTTAACTGGAAAATTAGGGGGCTGCAGCAGCAAATATGTAAAATATGCAAATGAAAGGATCAAGAAGTATTTGTATTATCAATTAAATACAAAAGAATTTATAAAGTAACAGTAAAGGAGAAGTGCAAAATATAGTGTGTAAGCTAGGAATATAAATAGACAGATGTACTTTTTTATTCAAGTAAATGAAAAAATAACTAAAGTTGATACAAATGTACGAATGTGCAAGAGGATATTGCCCTGTCAAATGTGATGGTGGAATAGACGGATGTGTAAAAATAAGGAAGACTGCAATGAGCTGCAGTAAACGCTGGCAGATGTGCAAATGAAGCAATTAAAAACAATAAGTTTTAAAAGAACAATAGCAATTTAAACAAAACAAAAAACCAAACGACTTGCAGCCCAATGCCTATTCATGCTGTTTCCTGTCTGCCACAGTGATGGCATATGGTAGGAGAGAAGTTAATGTATAAAAATTGCAATATCAGTTAATTATGACACCACTAATGGGCTTTGTACAATATCTGTTATTCACTACACAAGTATCCAGGCCATAATAATAATAATGATGGTATTATTGTCATACCCATTGAAAACATTACAAAAATTATCGCTACAAAATTATTTTAATTGTGCTTTTTGGTTATTTGATTAAATCCAAAATAGGATGAATTTGAAAACTCTGCAAAACATTAACATTACTTCAGCTATTCTGAATCTAATAATGCTACATCTCTGCGGGCATGACTCAACAAAATATTAAATCAAATAATGCTATATTTGATCAAATCACAAGATTTGAGATGAGAAAGTGATATTTCTTTGAATTTTTATTGATTTGAAATTATTTGTTAATACAAATGAACAAAAAACAATTTAAGAAATGGCAAACTACAGCCTAAATTCAAACTCACACTGATAGGCCCTGGGGGGGGGGAAATGGGAGCAGTTTTTACCGATTACAGCGAGCATGTCCCCCCGTGCAAAGACTGTAGTGGCTGAAGTCACCTTTGATTTTTCCAGATATTAAAGTATAACGACTATGTGTTATTGTTCCTATTGCCTGTAGGACATTCTCAGAAAATGACTGCACCATGGTGGCCCCAGCTGACCCCTGCCTCAGCCCTACTAAGGGAGAGCTGGTCTACAGCAAGACAGCCAAACAGTGCCTGGAGGAGATATCAGGTACAGCAGATCTACACACACACTTCCTGTGGGCTACGTGTAGACATTTCTATCTGTGTGGGTGTGTGAATGTGCACATGAATCTTTGCATTAACATTTATCTCCTGTAATATTGGTTTATTGTATAAGTGTTTAACCTGCTCTGCGTCTATATTTACTCACTTTTGAGGCTGGTCTTTTCTACACATGTAAGGATTTGTTTCAAATGAGCATTTTCTTCATAAAGAAAACCAGACTGGATAAAAGCTGCTGTATCAATGCAAGAATTCTTAGTGATATTTGCTACTGTGTCTGGTAATAGAGCATCAGAGGAAAGTAGCTGCAGGAGGACATTTTGGAGGCAGCTGCTGTCGAAAGTACAATGTTCTGGTGGTGGTGTGTGTGTGTGTGTGTGTGTGTGTGTGTGTGTGTGTGTGTACATATTGATGTAAAGCTATTTGTGTTTACTTGGGGTATCCCTGCTCCGCAGTGGTTTCATGTAGCGAAAGGAAAAGGTCAACACTGACAGCTGGACACAGGGAACATCTGCGGCTCTCTGTTTACATCCCCAAAGGCTCTTATCATCTGTTACAGTCACACTGCTGCATCACTATAGTGACCATAATACATTATCAACAGTATAATGATCATCGTCATTTATCATTTTCAATCTCAGCAGGACTGCTTTTAAAAAGAAACACTTAAACTGGATCATTAAGAGATGGGAGCCTCCTTTGGATGGATATGCATAACCAGCTCAGAAATTAGGTATAACAGTTGCAAATTTCAGTATAATTGGCTCCATCCTTTAAAGTGAATTCTACATGAGGTAGTTAAATGCTGTTTGCAAAACACAGAAAGGGCTCAAAGCTTTTGCTGCTCTTTAACCTTTTAAAACCTCAGGTCCTCCAGTTGGAGGATGGTGAGAACAGATGGCAGAGATATACTAATTTTTTTTATGGGTATTAAATTTTCAAGTCCTTAAGGCAGTGCTACTCAATCCGGTCCTACAAGGGCCACAATCCAGCAGGTTTTCCATCTACCCCTGTTCCAACACACCTGAATCAATTGAATGAATCATTGTGCAGAACTCGATAGGTTGTTGGATCCATTTAATTTGATTTAGGGGGGTTGAAGCAGAAATGCATAAACCTGTTGGATTGCAGCCCTCATAGGGCTGAAAGGAGTAGCTGTGCCTTAAAGGGGACAAATCCAAAAATCACTTTTCTAAGTGCTTAGAATGGTCTCTTATGGTGTTCTAAGTCACGAACTGACAAAAAATTCTATAAAAACAACCACGGTTTGGGTATATCTTTCTTTGAAATTGGGTTTCTAAGCAGGACGTTTCTCACTTCCTACATGATGTGACGTAGGGATTAGTTCAGTAACTCCCCCTGCTGGTCTTCAACCGCGCCCACGCTCCTACATTATGTGTTCGCTCCGCCCCTCTTCAGCCGCCAGGAAGCAGTAACAAGGAAGTCAAAGCTGTAACACTCTCGTTAAGGCAAATATTTTTCAAACCATGGCTCTGACATTCATTTAATATCAAAGAATTGTTTCAGATAGGGAATTAAGTGCATAATATGTCTCTAAGGGTTAAAATGTTGTTTGCAAAAACAGGAAGGACACAAAGGCCTTTGCTTGTCTTCAATTACCAAACAGCGGAAATCTGTTCAGCTAAACTTCTATGGCTAAAAGGTGAAGATCGAGGTGCTTTTGGTTCATTGGTTTAAAAAATGTCATACTGTAAACTTCGATTCTTGACAAGGATTAGAGGTTAAACCAGCCAAGAAGGCACCAAAAGTCAAACCGCTGGCTCGGTAAAACTATTGTCAGAACTTTGAATTGAATAGTTTCCTTTTGCAATTGTTGAAGCCCTCTTTCACAGTGAAGATCACTGTCCAGCTTGGTGTGATTCTGGTTTCTATACCGTGCCAGTTCTGTCTCAAGGGATTTTGTTGCTTTAAAATGTAAATTTGAGGTTTATATTTCACAGATCATTTGATTTAAATGGGCAATGCCTTAATTTGGAATCAATTTCCTAACTTATTAAAAGGTCTGCTTAGATGGAAATCAAACAAAAAATGGATTCACTGAAAACTAAGATGTCAAGTTGAAAGCCAGACAAACTTCACAAAGCACAGCGAGCACAAACAACAGCTTGTGATTATAGGTTTGGGGATGTCAGGTCTGCAGCAACATTCCAGACATTTTGCTTTGGTCGTGGCTTTTCCGAAGCCCGTCATTTCCAAGATAAAATTAAACTACAGCGCGGCCCGCTCTCTTTGTTGGGGCTCCATTACACTTACGTTTCGTCGTCACACATTTCATGGTCACTTCACGTCCTTCCTCTTTCCGTCTCTTCCTCTGTGCAGAGGCAGAAATGAGTCTCTAAGAGGGAAATTCAAGAGTATGCGCACCACATTTACCACATGACAAGCCTGCTCAGTTTGCATACATAGGCGAAAACCAGTGTCAGTGGTGAGAGACATCAAAGTATCACAAACTACATAAAATCTTTTTTCACATGTTGATTTAAGTTGCATTGAAGCTTTTTAGTTTGGTCTTTTTTTCCCCCTAAATACCTTGAGCCGTCAGGTGATTGCTTCTGGTATTCTTTAGCAGAAGGTAGAGAATGTGTGGGAGACAGGTGTAATTAATACAGACAGAACTAATAACGTTTGCACTGATTGATGGGAATAGGCTCTGTGGTCTCGTGGTTGATCCATGATAAGCTGCGGGACTCGCTGTTTTAGCTCCTGAAGAAAGCATTTAATTAAGTCAGCTGCAGCAGGGGCTGCAAGCGTGCAGGTGCACTGTCCAAACAACTCACTGTCACACTGCAAGGGAGAGAGATGGAGAGGGTGAAGGATAGTGTGGTGGGGAAAAATGAAGATAAAGGCAAGTAAGAAGTAAACAGAAGAGAATAAGGGGGATTAAGAGAAAGAGGGTGTGATGAACACAGAGGGGGGCTGAGCAGGAGCGGCGGAGAGAAAGCTGCATGCTGGAATGTAGAGGCAGACGGAGAGCTGCGCGAGCCCGTTCGCCGGCATCACCGTCCTCTGTTAGGAGAGAGGAGCCGTTGGTGTCAGAAGGGAGGCAGGAGAAGTGTGGCAGTGAGCTGGTAATTAAAGGAGAGACAGAGGGTGGAGGGAGATAGATAAGAGTGAATGAAAAGAGCCTGACATTTAATAGGGGAAAAGATAAAGAGTGTGAGCGCAGGAGGGAGAGAGAGAACGTGTGGAGGCACGGGAGATGTAGCAGCTCATTCATCCACGCCCCTGACTGTGCTGAAGCAAGAGAAAGAAGACGGACAGCATGCAGAGAAGGGACGGAGTGGAAGGAATAAGTGTTTGTGTCTGGCTCAGTGTCTGACCATGAGTATGGGCTGGCTCAAGGATGGATCTGGATTTTACCTACGTGCATGAGAGGGTGCTTTCCTCTCCGCTCTTTGCCCTGTGCTTGCTTTCCTTCCAGCCCACTGAAGCCTGGACCTCAGTCGGGAGGCGTGGGACGTGGGGACCCATCTCTTTGCCTCATCTGTCCTCTGGTTCCTCCCTCCCTCCATCTGCTCTCTCTGTGACAGCACAGCCAAGATGTGATGCAGAGAACCACGCACAGGTGGATCCACTTGCACGTATACTTTCTGCTCCTGAGCCACCGCTGGTGAAGAGGTAAAGCACATAAAGAGAGGAGAGCGCTCAGCAGGGATGAAGAGAGGTGCAGAGTTTTCTGTGTATCAGGGAGGCAGCCCGGCTCGACGGCCTCCCCAGCCTCTCCCTGACAACCTTAACCTGCGGATCAAACAGCGCTCACTCACGAACCTGACCCTGCTGAGCGACGGCGAGCAGCGGGTTTACTCTTTTGAACTTGATGACCCACCATCTCGTCTTTCACACCCTCCAAATTCTGCACTGTACCCATCCTCTTCACAGCGGGCAGGAGGCAGTCTGCAGGGTAGCCCCAGGAAGGAGGCAGCCACAAGGAGCGGAGGCGTGCGAGGCACCCGGGCTCGATCCCTCTCACTTTCCCTCACAAAGGTGCTATCTCAGTCGGAGCATTCCCTCATCCCGGTCCCTTGGAGATGCACGGCTGCAGCCGGGCGGCCGCAGCGTGCATCGTACAGCGGCCACCCAAGAACCGAGCCGAAGCGAAAATCCAGGGAGGGGTCAGGAACAGATGAAGAGGGCAGAGGTGGATGTTCCAGCGATGAGACAGCAGCAGGCAGGGGGGGTGGGACGCATGCGAGCAGGGAGAAAGACGGTGGGTATTGGGCTGCGGAGGAGGTTTCAGAGGGTGGTCCTCGTGAGGGAACTGCTCAGCTGGATAAGGAGGTGATCCTCACCATGCTGGGCGACCTGGAGCAGGTGCTGCACACGCAGCCTCCCCCACGTAAGTGAACACTCATGGAGAAATTAAGACAAGCTTGTTAAATAAAATAGTTAAATAAAAAATAAAACCACATGGTTTGAATTCCTCCAACATGAGAGGGTTATCATGAAAACACTACAAACTGGAAACTTAGACTCTATGAAACAAAATTAAACTTGCACACCCACACACGCTAATGCATCTTCACCCACAAGAGTTGATACTTGTAGACATTCAGAAATATAAAATTACAACTCATTCACATCCTTTTTGTCATTTGCATTCCATCTGTCAGTGTGATAACAATGTACTCTGTTGTGTTTACAGCTTTGTGTTACGCTGGGTATTAATCAAAACATCAAGCCTGAAATGACTTATCAATTAAAAGGACCATTTCTTAAACAGCTGTGACATTTTGACTAATGATAAAGCCAGGTTAAATGCTCTGCAGGTTGAGCTTTGGCAGTGAGTAGAATTTAGTCGATTTCCTTTAAGCAGGTTGAGGCGTGATGCAGCATTAAAGTGAAACACCTCGAGTTTCACACAGTGGAAAATCAACACCTCCAGAAAGTACATTTATTACTTGTGCCTCCCTCACGGCTTGTGAATCACACAGCCAGTATGATCAATAGCTCATTATTACATTTGTGTGTGCAGCCTTATGTATGGCACATGGTTCACACACAGGTACTTTCTTTCTTTTTGCACACCAATATGTGTTTTATCCCTGTATTCATGTGCTTGTCAGATATCTGTCCAGTTACATCTCTAAAGATCATATTAGATGCTTTAAAAGTTGTCCTTCTGAGCATGCAGCTGTCACTGTGGCAGTTGTTTTTATTAACAAGATTTCATTGTGCTGCTACACCTGCAATGAAACACAATTGGCCAAATTGTGCAGAGATAAATGAATCTGTATGAGAGAGAATGACTGCTAACCAGGCTGATTTTCAAGTGAACCGGCACCAGATTGTAGCTCATATACATATGTTTAGTCGTGCATTGCAGTATTCTGAATTTATGCAAATGTGTGCATTTTTATTTACTGTAATTGGGTACTTGGATGCTACCTTTTTAATATATTCAGTATTCATTATTCTAGTCAGTTCCAGCTTACATGCATTATGGAAAAAGAGGGTTAACTGCCATTTAAGCACTGGTTTGTACAGTGTAATTTGTGTGTGTTTGTGCTGGAGTGTGTGAAGGTCTAAAAAGACCAATGCCGGTTTCATTATGTTGTGTCAACTCTATTTCAAGCAGTGTTTTGTTTTACACCCTTTGTATGTAGCTGTATGTGTGTGCTTTAGAATCTGTGTGTGTACCTTCCCCTCCTTTCCTTGCCTTTTTCGACCACACACCCACATAACCTGACACCAGACACACACACGTATACACACACACTGGCCTGGTTTCAGTTTGGCTGCTCCGTCTCTCTACCAGGCCAAGATCTGGACATCAGCTTGAATCCAAATGAAAGCTTTGTGGCTTCTCACCTCGCTGAAGTGTTGGATAGTAAAGTGAAAACAGCAGCTAGAAATGTGTTGGAGCAGAGCAGCATCAGGTCATTAGGTGAAAGGGATTCAACTACACACGTAGCTGCTCCTCGTCCTTTACCCCTCGTAATGATGGACTAGTCAATTAAGTTTATGGATGAATACTTGTTTTCTGAAGCAGAAATGCTCTAATTTGTGCCTGTTGGATGCAGTTGCGTACTGGCCAGGTGAAACCTCTGCCACTATACTGCAAATAATTGTTCGTAAATGCACACAGCTTCCTCGGGCTGGTTTTCAATGCTGCATGAAGTGTCTGTTCATGATGAAGACTCCAGGGTCCAATCTCCTCATGTCACTTTGTAATGGGATTAAAACTGGACGTTTCTCGGAGGGGCCTTGGTAAGGCGAGCACTGAGAAGCATGGGATGACATGAGAAAAGCCAGGGTTGCAGAAAAAGAGTTGCTTTAGGTTTGTGGTACCAGAGGTTTAGCTCCTGTTACAATTGCAAGCTGTGAATTCTTTAAGAAGCAGCAGCCTTCTGAAAGTGGCCACATCTGCCATTCTGGCCATTCTTGTGATGTGAAACTTTAATTTAAATACATTTAATTAAATGTAATGAATCCATCTATCCATCCATTTTCTATACCCACTTCTTCCTATGCAGGGTTGAGGGGTTCTTTTATTATATTTTATTTTATTATGTACTGAACAGGACAGTGTAGCTGAGGTCAGGGTTTTATTTGGAATCGTTTGATCTCGGGCATCGTATCAGATATCCTGGAAGTGTTACACTTGTAAGAGCATGACATACAGTGTTAATCCTATGACTTTAGGCAGAGTATAATATATCTGATCTTTTTTAGTTTTTGGTAGAAGTCTAATATTTCCACATTTCTTGGTTTTATTGTTGGTATTTGAATGAAATTGAAATGCATGTAAAGTTGAGATGTTAGTGCTGGATGTTTTTGTGACACACACAGGTTTCTTTGACATGCCTGTGTCAACATTAAACCAAATCAGGATCAACTACTAACCCATTATAGGGGTCTCTCCAAGTGGAAAACCTTTTATATTGCTAATTTTTCTTTTTTTCTATCTTGCAAAATTGTGGATTATCATTGAAATATGTTCAGCATTGCTAATAAAGTTAATCTAAATACCTTTTGGGTCCAATCTTTCAGTATCAGATGTGGATTACAGGGAGGGCTCTGATCTGGCCAGTCTGAAAATAAAACCAAACTCATTCTTTTTTAACCTTTCTTTGGCAAAACTCACTTGTGTGTTTGGGATTATTGTCTTGACGCATGAATGTCTTTCTCTTGAGATTCAGTTCAAAGATAAATGTCCTGACATTTTCCTTCAGAACTATCCTGGTTCTGAGAAGAATGCCTCTCATTCAAGCCAGAGTTTTGTTTTGATCTCATCTCCTGACTAAGCTGCAGAAATGCTGCAGTGTTCTGTTTTCAGAGGGCCTGTCTCCTCGGAGCACTGTCACGGCACAACTTTGTGTTTTTTGAGCTTTTCCTCATGGTCGAAACATGAAGATGAACATGCTTGTTAGAGAGACTTAAAACTTCTAAAGCCTTAAAGCTCAACATTATATGATCCAGGGAAAGTAGTTAACTTATTTTTTAAATATTCAGTACAATAATGGCTCATAAACACCTGAAATATGTTCCTGTCCCCAACACTGAGCTCACCGCTGAGCTCCAGAGACATTTTCATGCTTTCAACCTCCTGCAACTCTCATTCAACCCCTTTTGCACTATAATCACAGTAGCTTGCTGTCATTGACTTCTCAGGGATCCCCCCCCCCCCCCCCCCCCCCCCCCCCCCCCCCCCCCCCCCCCCCCCCACCCCCCCC
>JAOXYM010000025.1:7892515-7919785 GCA_028567055.1 Leptatherina wallacei
CCCCCCGCCCAAAACACACACACACACTCACAGCCTCCACTCACCCAAGAAGAGCAGACAAAAGCACTTCATATATTTTATGTACTACTTAGCGCCCGGCTTACGGATGAAACACTTGTTTCATTGCTGAATTAGGCTCTTTTTTTTCTGAAGGAGCGCTGCTAATAAGCACATGGTGGGCAACATTTCAGAACACAAAGCAGAGGGGGGCACACCAAAGTATCTACTTGTCTGATCCAATTAAGCCTCTCTGTTAGCTTGTCGAGCTAGCTTATATCTGCAGGCGGGTACCACAGATTGGGTAATTAACAAGTGGCATGAGACATATAATGGATAGCAACCGTTCTGCTTTTCTGGTTTAAACGTGCTTTCTGAGGGGAAACGGTCTCTAAGGTAGAGACGGGCAAGACATGGCAGTGTTTTCTAGTTCCTGACAGAGAAGCACAGGGACTCTGACAGAGGTTGCTTTTACAAGCGAGACTGTGTCCTAAGCTGACTGACGGATCCTGTGGTGTCATGACATGACATTTCTGCGTCAGCCTGGAGGAAAAATACTGCACAAGATGATCTATTCTGTTTTCAAGTAAAAGAATTGCAACCGGTGCAGCCTGACAGACTGATTTATTACACGGTCTCCAAATTGTCAGCAAGAGATTTCGGGAAGTTCATCCGTCCTGGCTGTCACGATGATTTGTCATGATTCAGTTCCCCCTACTGAGACGTTCAGTGAAATCCACTAAAATACTGTATGTCAGATGTCCTCATCACTTCTTATATTATGTTTTTGAGGGTGTGTGTGGATAAGTGATATGTATGGTTAAGATTGTGTGTAGTGATCCAAGCGTAACAGTGAATACAACAAAATGCATGTCTGCAGGAGAGGACCCTGAGACGAGACGAATGAGGACGGTGAAGAACATCGCTGACCTTCGGCAGAACCTGGAAGAAACCATGTCCAGTCTACGGGGGACACAGATCAGCCACAGGTAGGCAGAAAGACTATACAGTCTGTCTGTTTGTTTTAGTTGAATTAATTTTATCAGCTTCTGGTGAGTGAAAACATAATGAATGTGGAAATTTTGGAAAATGTGCTGGCCCTTGGATATGCGCCTGAAGAAGAAGCAGGAGATTGATTCTAGTATAAGGGATTTAATGGAATTTCAAATGGGAATTTTGTCTTCCAACCCAAACGTTAAAGGTTTAATCTGCTTCCTAGGTATTTGTTTTGATCATTTCTTCTCTCTATGCTTAACTTTCTGCAGGTATGATGCAGTTTCAATCCGACATTTAGAAAAAAAAAAACTTCCACTAGTTATTTTGAAAGATCCACACTCTCAGGATTACATTACAGATCTGTCAAACGCTGACACACTTAGCTCGTCATTTGTATGAGAAGAAACTGAGTTGTTGGATAATTTTTCTTTTTTATATTGATACAGATGGACAGGTTCAGTTCCTATTGCTGTTTTTAATTGTATTTTGCAGATGTGCCTTAGAAAAGGGGAAAAAATGGATAAAACTCTATTTTTCTTTTTTTAAAAAGGAAATCCTTTCTTCTAAATTAAGTAGTTTTTTGCCCACTTCAATTAAGATTCCGTTCGTGGTTGTCAACTGCAGTTATTGCTATTTTATTCCTCCCTGATGTTTGTTTCTAGTCAGTACAGCAAACTTTACAACTGAATTACAAGACATCGTTTATACCAGTGGTTTCCAAACTTTGAGGCGTGAACTCCAAGATAACCTACGTTTAGTGTTGGCGATGACTGACTGGTTAATTATGTCATATGTCAAATGGGTCATCCTGCGGGTATCCTCTAAATATAAGTCTTGAAGACCGTCAGAATCTGTGTAGATGAGGAGGATAAAGTGGTTTTTGGTGGATTCTGTTAACAGCTGTGACAGAGCACTAATAAAAATATCATTTATTTTGAAAATGTAGGCGTTTTTATGATGATCTGGTGACCCCCTGAAAATATCTTGGGACCCCCAGTTTGGGAAAGGCTGGTCTATACTACCACTCTATGGTGACACCATGCAAACATGTTTATTCACTTCAAACAAGTTCATTCAAGAAGGAAACTCAACTACTGTCACAAGCTATGTATTTAGTATTAGTAGAACAGTATATAATGTACAGTGATGCTGAGAATCAATAAATCTGCAAGCTGAAAAATCTAAACAAGAACTGAAGATGGAGGGGCACATGCAAAGTCATGATTTCACCCATCCTAAGATTATGATTTAGTAAATGGAAAGCATTGGTCAGAGGAGCTTTAACGTGTAAATATGGAGCTCTGATAAAAGCATATAGACGATGGAAACTGAATTTTAAATCTGAGACGTGCCGAAACAAAAGGCTTTGAGTCACTTTCCTTGTGCTTCTGTACTTATTGCATTTTATCACACTGATCCAACTATTCAGGATGCTACTGCTATTACCATGCCATCCTCTCCTCCACCCTGGAGCTAATTAAATCAGGCAGCACCTTCCGGACCAGCTGGTACTCATGGAATGACATTCAAGATTTGATGGACAACCAACACCTTAAAAGTCTGTCCCATCTGTGAGCCATGGGCACCCTGTAGAATCTAACAAGACAAAATAAAAAGACAAAATGATAGCCACTGGTATACGTCGGCTCCCTGGGCTGTGGCTCTCAGCTCGTATCTCTCCTTCTCCCTCGGTCTATTATTTTGAGTGTTTTACCCCATTTACAGAGGAAGATGGTGGCCAGGCTGTCGACAGCCATGACAGATGGCAGTCTGGGCGTGCGCGCGTGTGTGTGTGTGTGTGTTTGTGTTTTTTTACTTCTTTATTCCTTAGAGAAGCCTCAGCCAGGGAAGATCAATACAGCACTATTGTCTTACCACCACATTAAATAGGACCTACAGTGTTGGAGTGTGAAGTATTTACATGGTCTTACTATGGAAGTCTCATTCACATCCATCTGATGCACAACAACAGTCAACATGAAGTATATAGAAAATGCATCATCTTACCTGCACATTGCAGCTTGAGCATGTGTGTATGGTGGTGTGTGTTGGCGGGAGCAGTGGAATGGCAATTCAGTGGACGCCATTATAAGATAGCAGAAGCCTCAGTGAAGAAGTGTAAGAGCCAGTTTGATTTAATGGAAAAAGGCCCTTGGTGTGCTCCTGTGTCTGCCATGTTTATATATTCTCAGTGTAAGGAGAGCTTGGAGTGATTGTGCATGCCAATCCTCCCCATGACAAAAACCTGTCCAAGCCATCCTTATCTCTCTGCTGGATAAGAAATAGCTGTAATCACTATGAAGCTTTGAAGCACCTTAGGTAATTAATCTCTGTTACATTCCAGCAGACATGACCGTCATATTCATCACCCTGTCCTCCGCTCCTCTTCTTTTTTTAGTATTTTGCTTTAATACCTCCTTTATATCTCTGTTGTACAGACAGTGGAATAACAGCCATCAAAACAAGATTTGCAGCTCATACTTCTGCTTTTCAATGTCATGATTTCAACAAATATGATTTTATCATTTTAAATAACTTTAATAATGTATTAAAGTAGAATTGTTTTGTTGGCTAATTCACAAAATCCCACAATAATTCAAGAAGCACAACGGAGGAATACAAGGAGGCACAGACTTGCAGAGTCTCACAACAACAAGGTGAATGACCTCCCATATGGTTGCCTGGTTAACAGACCTAGAAATATCAACAAAGATGGCTTTTGAAAACTCCCTTTGTGTAGCGTGGATGCAGCCTCATGCCTGTCGATACAACATCTGGGCTGTAAACACTAATCTGGGTGGCACCTTGCAGAAGACTTTAGTGAAAAAAAGCTCTTTCAGACGTGTTTTTTTAAATTCTTATTTTAATTATGTTCATGTTTGTGCATTTCTTTGCTTCAAATAGAGCTTTCAGTCTATGTTACAACTGCCTACAAGTGCAGTTAGTCCACAGTGATGTGTAATGTGCCTGGAAGCCGATGGCAGCTGATATTTCCTAAAATTATTGTCCCAGTTGACAGAAATCTTACTCAAGTTTTACATGTGTTAAAGCCGAAGTTTCAGAAGTCTCCTTTTCTCATTGAACTAACCTTGCTTATTGCATCATGGTGTTTGTGGCCTCCACATACAATTTGTATTGATCAAAAAGCACATTTAATTTCCCACCACTGTTTTCATCCAAACAATGAAAAATGGTATTGATCGTCCGTGAAAGAAGGAAAAAAAGAGCAGCGCTAGATGTTTCAACAAGCTGTGATCTTCAGGAATATCTCCCTGGTTTTATTCCCACGGGGAATCACAAGCTGCCACATGGCATTTTGAACATAATAGCTTCACCAGGTCACGTTTGTTTATTTCGTGTTTACACCAGGAGAGCAGAGAGAGGGGGGCAGGCTAAATTATTCATTGCTTTGGAATTGAGGGGATGGCTGTTTGTCCAATTTAAGCGCATGAATTGAAGTCAGAAGCGAGCATGACATTTATTTTTAATATTTATTAGCTTTATTCTTCAATTGCTGTTTGCAATGATAAACAGCACAGCGGTAACAGTTAAAAATGACATGTGCCTGGCAGTGATGATGGGCGAATGCCAGAAACGCTGCCTCATGATTCGGCTTGATGAAAGCAGAATGAGCCACGTCTAAAGAAGTGGCATAGATGGTGTGTGTGTGTGTGTGTGTGAGTGAGTGAAACAAACGGGGAAACATAAACAACTGAAACTGATGACTGCAAAAAGGATAAATGTGAAAATGCTGCTTTGTTTTTTTTTGTTTTTTTACTTCATTTACAGAAATACCCACATCTTTGAAAGGAATTAACCTCCTTGTGAACTAGTTGTTGAACTCAGAGCTCTCTAGCAGCGGCAACAGAAAGTGTTATTTATATCTAGCATTGCTCAGCAATAAGCAGCTCTCTGCTGTCAACATGGATTCTTCTCCCACTGAGCTCTTGGCAAAGCACAAAATAGTCTCCATCAGGATTTATTTTTGGTTGTAGTCCTGCTTTATGCTCAAAGATGAAGCGGTGCAAAGATTCTCAAAAAGCATGAGGGTTTATGGGAAACGTGGTCCTAATTCAGAGAAACTGATTTGTTTTTGCTTTTTAAGATACAATTTATAATCATTCTAATGGAGGAAAGATTTTATATTGGTAGAAACCGAGCAGATTTCTCGCTTTATTTTCATTCAACACATCCATACTCAGTTTATCTGTTTTCTCCTCTCTCTGCTGCTGCAGCTCAAGATTTATCCAGCAATATTATGAATAGTTAAATGATTTGGATTTACATAGTGACAGATTCTTTTTTCTGATTCTGTATTTATCTGATTTCTTGTCAGATTAACATGATTTATTATTCATGAAACGCTGTAATATGGCATTGCCTTGTCAGTGCATGTGAGCTGGTCTCAGAAGGTGTTGATAGAGATGTGTCGTGAGTATGGCTGGCATCACTGCCCTTCTCATGTTGGCACTTGGCATCACAGGCAGGGGTACAGTGTTCTCTGCTTTTTCGCCAAGCGCACACACACACACATTTACTGTGTTGTTCTCACACCTCTCGCTGCTATCTGTTAGACATTGCTTTAAGATGGCATTGCTTTTCTCACCTAATAAAGGCCAGGATTCACAGGCAGACTTCTCCATATTGAGCCTCTGTTCTCCAACCTCTAGCTGCATCATCTGCTAAACTATTTTTGTTTAGAAATATTCCTATTCTCAGATCGATAAAGAAATGTTTAAAGTCATGACATCATTGCAGCAGTTGTGAAACCAGTATTTCTATCCTAAAAACACTTGATGGGGTTATTGTAGCATGATCATCCAGGCCAATAAGCACCTGAAACGCCTCATTTGTTTGTTTCCATGTCAGTAAGTATTCTTTATCACACATTTGAAGATACAATTTGGTGAAGGTGTCTGGGTAAATCTCCAGTTCTTTCTTCCAACTATTGGAGTGCAGTGCACTGTTTCTGCCAGCAGAGGGGGCTCCACCGAGGCAACGTGCTTCACTTTCTGTGGCCTTTCAAGTGGTCATGGTCTCTGTAGGCCTGTTTGTGGTGACGCAACTATTTTGGACCTTTTTAAAGATGCAAGTCAGTAAATATCCACTCTAAAGCCTTAATTTACACTAAAGAAATACACACATGCATACACATACACACACCTTCCTCACTCCATCTCTATCTAACTGTGATGTTCTGTAATGGTCTGACATGTTTTGATGAGTTTCAAGCCACCACAGCAGAGGAATCAGCATTTTAGGTGGACTTTAATATGCACTCAAATGTGCAGCAATGGTTGCAGACCAGTGAAGGAAGTGGCTGTTGGCTCGTTGCAAACAGCTGACTTCTAAAAATACAACAGATCTTTTCACCTGTGTGATTTGCAAAGAACTTTATATTATTTTACCAGTTTTATGGAGCTGTGGTTTTTCCTCTAGGCACTTTTCAAAGACCCCATATTTTCCTGAGAATCTTTAACACTAATTAATGCTAATATTTGTGTTTGCTTTGGTGATAGAAAATAGTTATCAATGTATTTTTACAGAGCAATAGTAATTTGTTCTTTCTTTCGACCCTTTTGTCTCCACAGTACGCTGGAAACAACCTTTGATACTACTGTAACCACTGAGGTCAATGGGCGGGGTCTACCCGCCCTCA
This sequence comes from Leptatherina wallacei, assembly GCA_028567055.1. Classification (NCBI taxonomy): domain Eukaryota; kingdom Metazoa; phylum Chordata; class Actinopteri; order Atheriniformes; family Atherinidae; genus Leptatherina; species Leptatherina wallacei. The sequence goes on from JAOXYM010000025.1 coordinate 7,899,168, forward strand.
GCGCACGTTCCTCCCCCATGGCCTGGCGTCTTGGCCAATCGCAAACCCCACGTCTCCAGGCAGGCGACGCCCCCTCAATGCCAAGCAGTTATTCTGCACCCAAAACGAGCACAGCAGGCGTGGGCACCAACACAGGACGGTACAGTGGGCACTCAGACCCGTCCAGGTTTGTGTTCCTCATGAGGACAGCAGGGGAAAAGGGGGCAGAGCAAGGGGAAAAAACAGGAGGGGTTGAAGGAAAGCAGATGGTGTTGGCAGGGCACAGGAGCGATGCAGACATCGGAGGGAAGGAAAGTCAGACAGATGGTACACAAAAGAAGTTTAGAGGCTTTAGGTTTGTCAGGGAACCTCCATCTTGTTGATTCCTCCAACCTTTTTGTTCCAAAGCTCGGTGAATAGAAGAGAAAAAAGCGAATAGTTTATCAATTGGTTATCAAAAGGAGATTACACAGAATTGCCTAATATAAAAATATTTGGAGAGATTTAAACAAATTTCCATTTTGTGACATATTGATGTGGCTTTGCTGTCTCTAACATAAAAAATTGGCACCACATTTGAAGTTTTTACTTTTTGTAATACTAGTTTAAAGGTTTTTTTTTTTAACAAGTGATTCATTTTAATTCAGTACATAGTTTTGTCCAAGAGTACCCTGAAATTCATGGTTAGCTGGGAATTCATACACTCGGCAAGGCCGCACTTGTCTTCCTCTGCACATTGAAACGAATTGCCCGCTGACATCCACCAAGGCTGCCTTATGTTTTCTAAGCCTTGAATGGGAAGATTCAGATAATACATTTATGTAAACCTTGAAGGCTCATTATAAACTGTCAGATTCCCTCAGTGTGAAAAGACAAGTGTTGCACAAAACATCACAACATGTATTCAGAATGCTGACCTTCATTCACTCAATAGCAATAAATGCCCGGAACAAGTGGGAGTTGTGTTGAAAAAGCCATTCACATCCCACACACACTTTCATGTGAGCACAAACTCCCACTTGGCATCCGTGTGCTTAAGATTGTTGTGAGGTCAAGATAAGCTGGAAGTGATGGAGTAAGGCATCTGTAGGATTTAAGATGAGCCAGAGCAGAAAGTGTACCAACATGCTGGGAGGAAAAGGTGATTAGCTGAATTATTGGCTTAATTACCTCACCACTAATGGCCACCATGTCCTGTCAGCCGTGTTTGATAGAAATCTGGCTGTAGCGACAAATCATTCCACACATGCATCCGATCTTTTCCCTGAATTTGTAAAACACACCTTTGGTACAATCTAAATGATTATTACTGATATTATCAATCTGTCAACCAAAGCAATGTCCTCTGGAAGGCTTAGCTGAAATAATGTTTTATTTTTTTTAAGATATTGAACAAGTGATATTTGAAGGGCTTCTGCTAATTAATTCTCCTCTCACAGATATCTTTCAGACAGCGGCCTCCATTTGTACGCACGGAACACAGGCAGAGCCCCGGACATGGCTTCTTCCCGGGAAATCACCCAGAGAGGAAGCAAAGAGATGCAGGGTGACATTGACAGGTAAGGATGATGCTTGTGTTGTGGATTCCTGTTTGATTTGTATGTGGACTGTGCCTAGGTGAAGCTCAGGCTCCACATTTTGAAGATTCATTTTCATGCAGTTATATGGAAACAGATGGAGGAATTTGGCTATTGGAGCTTCTTTCTGTGAGCTGGACAATAACTCAAAGTTCATATGACTTCATGTCTTTCACATCGAGACGTGAATGAGAGAAGTGGAAACATGCTGCTGATTTAAAGCTGTCAAGCTAAAGTCGCGATGACGGGCCTTAAGAGCTCTTGCTGGGAATCGATTGATGCAGTGACATTTCCCAGAGTCCCAACTTCAACTTCTGCCAAGCTTTTAATAGCAGGCTGTGTTTAAAGCAGCATGAGGTCTGAAAAGCAATCATGTGTGTCACCAGACTCGGCTGGCTTTCCTTGTTGGAAACTGAATTTCCCTAAAATAATGTTGGAGAGTTACGTTATATTATCTCAGCATTAATTAAGCAAATGTGACATTAGCGTATGATGTAAACAGGCTGAAGCACAGTATGACTTACACTGGTGGTATCTTGTTTACTGATGTGTTTGTGCCACCTGTCCATTCGTTGCAGCTGAGGCAAGCATAAGGTTTCTGGGTTAGGTGCTCGGTCTCACAATCTCGTTCTTCAAGGTGTTTGGTGAAGCCAGTCTGCCGCGGGCCTGTCAGTCATATCTATGATCGGCCAAGCGTTAAAGATTCAGAATGCGCTATTAACCTGCCCCATGTCAGTCCCAGAGTGATGTCCCTGCCAGACTTGAGGGAACATGATGGATGGGACAAGAATAATAATGAACCCTGTGAAATGTTTATTCCATTTACCCTACATGTGTCTTATCTGTATATCTGAATATTTTGTTAAGGTGTCTCCTACCTTGCCCTTATGCAAATGCTAAAATGTTCTGCTCTTCCTCAGATAGTCTGTCTTAGCACTTTGGGCCTTAGGGATGATGAGAAAATATCAGTGCCTGCTTCCCCTTTAGATGCCTGCAGGCAACAAACTCCCAGCAGGATCTGAATTTGAGCTATGGAACCTTATTTCCCCCCCTTCTTTCCTCCTTCCCTCTATTTTCCCTTACAAAGCTATATGTAAGTAGACAAAAACACACAATTTTTCCTGCAGCCTCCCAGTGCCAAGTGACTGTCAGAAGCTGAGCTGTCACTTGTCACTAACATACAACAAAGCTCAGGGGGAAAATTCATTTCTGAAGCAATTGCTCACCAGACTTCACACATCAGCTCAGCTTTTACCTCCACAGGAAAAGATCTGCCTTCCTGGTTCCTTCTTTATCCCAAAGTCTGCTTCTCCATAAGCCGCTGCCTTGAAGTGAAATGAGTATCGGATAAATCCCAATTTCAAACAATCTGTTTGCTTCCTTGGAGGAACTGTTCATCACCTGAAATGTGCGTGCTGGCATTCCACAGATGTACAGGAAGCAGTGTGAGTGATAGCAGGATGCATTTGGGTCAAGTTGGACTGTAAATTCACAAAAGTCCTCTGATTGGTCCATCTGGGTACCTGGAAAACAAGAAACAAATGATATAGAGGGAAGACAAAAAGTTGAGATGGGGTAAAGGATGAGAGGAAATGGATAATGGATGGATGGGTGAGGGAGAAAGAGGGATGTGTGGGGGCAGCGGAGAAAGGTTGGAGGGATGAATAAGTAAGGGATGAGGTTGGATGAGGGAGAAAAATGATGGATGAACAAATAAGGGAAGGGAAAATGGATGGATGATGGGGGGATCAGTGAATGAGGGAGGGAAGAACAGATGAGGGATGGATGGACAGAATGGAAGAATGGATGAGGGAAGGTGAGGTGAGGATGGACAAAGACGAGACAATGGATGGGTGAGAGAAAGAAGGAAAGATGAATGAATGTGTGAGTAAGAATGGATGGATGAATGAGAATGGGGGGGGCAATGAATGGAATTGGAAGGATGAATGAGGACAGGGAGGGTGGGGTTGAGAGAATGGGATGAATACTGCTGAGTGGGTGAACCAGGTGTAAGAAAGCATCTCTGTCTGTCTGTCTGTCTGTCTCCCTGTTCTTCTAATCTGTAATGAGCAATAATTTCCTTTGCAGCCACACACACATTTCCTAATGCACCACCTCAGTCTAACAGGAGCACAACGTCTCGCCCAGTTCTGGGGAGAGAGAGATGAATGCTGTCAGTAGCATACTGAGTTCCTGGGAGGCAGAAAGAGGGAATCAGTCTGTGTACATAAACTGAGCTCCCACGAGGCTCGTTATGCTTCATGCTTTCCTCCATCCATAACGACTCCCCTGGCTTTATCCCAAACCAACACTGCCCCTCAGGAAATGTATCTAAATGACTCATCATGTCAGGGCTCAAGGCCAGCAGGTGACCAAAATCTTTTGAGAACCAAAATGTGTGGGCCTGCATTTGCTGTGTCCCTAGGTGATATATACTGTTCCTCTCATATGCAGCAGGGGAAGTGTTTGTATCTCTTTATGTTTGCAGAGGAAAACCATTAAAGATCAGATTTATACCTTGGTGCTTTTATCACAAATAATAGGCGAAATGGAGAGTTTTAAATTGACTTTGGGCTTGAAAAATAACTTTCTGAAGTTAATCTGCCCCAAAACAGAACAACAGAAGCCCAGATCCTCATCTGGTCAGTCCCTTTTAAAAACAATGGTGAACTTATCTTTAGCTAAAAGCACCTCTCTTCCCCTAAAAATAACCTGCTGTCATGCAACATAGATGAGCGCATGCTCGTGGCTCCACTGTCAAGACAAGACGCCAGAGCAGAATGTTTCGACACCGACAGGCTCCCTTTCCTCAGTAGAGACATGAATAAGTAACAGGGCTTTGCTTTTAGCGTTCCGGTGTCTGGAGTGTGCGGCTCCATCTCTCTGCCTCTTTCGGCTGGACTGTGGCAGCTGGCTCTGCGTTTTTCTGTTGGTTTGAAGCTTTGGGGGATTGAAGACAAGTTTGCGTCTGAATTTGAGCTGCGTCTGTGTTGTTCACACTTGCCACGCGGAAAGCTTGTTGGTGCGATTGTCCTAGGCTACATTTAAGTGTGTATCTGCAGATTCCTGCATATGTGTGTGTGTTACCGAGCAGCGGGATCCAGGCTGTCACTCTGTGGAGCAGTCCCAGTCGTAGCGAAGCTGCACTGTCTGTCAAACGCTGCTGCAAGCAATGAGAAGATTTGGAGGGAGACGGTTTTTACCGTCAATGACACAGCCAGTCATTATACAAGTTTCTGTCATTCATATCTGCCATGGGCGCTGCTTAGGAGGAAACTATCCTCTCTCACATCGCATCTGAGTCTGAAACACCTCAACGCTTCTGCTCTCTTAAGTTTCCTGACACTTTATAGTCTTATTCTCCGTCTCATTCTTTTGTCTTCTGTCGTTTAATGAGGTGCACTCAGGCACACAGACTGAACTCAAAAAACTGTAATTGAAAATACTTCATCACTGATTTGAGGGCCCATTTGTGTTTGGTTTGTGTGTCCCTGTGTTCACGCAAATGTGTGTCCTCACTCTTGCAGCTGCTTGTATCCAGATACATTTCCTGTATATAGTATGTACATTTTGGCCCACAAAGCCTCACACTCATGAGCCATCTCATCCAAGATGCTCAATGAAGTTTCTGCTCACATTTTTTTTCATTCATACTTCAGCTATTTATCTGAGCTCATTCTTGATGATGATAACTCTTATTATTCACTACATTTCTTATCCTTTCAACAAAAACTCCATGTTTGTCATATCAGAATTTTTTTGTATATTTTCTCTTTTCAGGATATTCAGAAACATAATTTTCAAAGACGTAGTAAGGGGGAGGGGGGGCGCTATCATTGGTTTTGGATAGAAAGATTTGAAACTAGGCAGCAAGCACCCAAAGGATTTCATCATCAGAACTTTATTTGTTATTCAGATAAATGTGTAATAAATGCAAAGCACATTCAATGTTGAAGCAGATGTGCTACAGCAGACCACACCGGGTGCCACTGCTGTCAGCAAAGAACAAGAACCTGAGGCTACAATCCACACACTCGCATTCACATGCTAGGGTCATTGGATTTATGGGAAACAGTGATCCTCTCATGTTGACTCACCTGAAAGTGACCCAAAAATGACATAAGATATGCATCCAGTGTAAATGATAAATGTTCTGAATGGTCATGGATGAAGTATGTGCAGAATGACACATAACCAGGCTCATAGCATTCAGAATTATTCTTGCCTTTTCTTTTTTCTTCCATATTGTGAGGATGCAGAGATAATTTGCTGCTTGCTCATTCCAAGGTGACTGTGACATTTCTTTAATATCCAAAGACATTTCTACTATCTATCCTTATATGCAGACTGTATTTAGTTGCTCCAAATAAATGCATGTGTGTGGGCCCAACTGTTGTGCCACCGCCCACTCATTTGAGACAAAATAATGAAACATTGGGTGAAAATAAGAAGGTGACCTGCTGATCTTGGCTGTACACTGATATAGAGCTGTACTAGACGGAGAGTAATTCCACTCATTACCAGCAATGGTCCCAATACATCTCGAATCTTAATGCTCTGCTGATTTAAAACTTTTAATTGAAAAAGCTTGTCTAGGTGAATAGTAGCGTGTTTACCTGAGAGTTTAAAGGATTTAGAATAAACTGAATGTTTATTTAGGTCGTTTTTTTCTTAATGAAAGCGTCATGTTTAGCTGTTGTAAGCATAACAAGGATGTCCTCTTTTGCATCTGCATTGTTGAAAATCTTTGTTTGAGCAATGTTTAATGTTTTTTAGTTTTAGATTTATTTCATACAAATAAACCCATAGTAAAGCTATTCACAAAACCATATTTAGAAAATCTGTGCAACAGAGATTACAAGGGAAGGTCTCGTTGTGACATACAGATTTTTGAATAAACTGATCATCTGATTTGGCTCTATCTGTGAACATTGAGGATATGACTCCATTCATCATCTACCGACCCTAATGAGCTTGTGCAGATAAGGATCAACAAAGCTCCTGTCATTGCTAATTCACTTTTCTGCCATAGAGCCTGACTCTGTTGTGGATTATAAAAACGTAATCTTGTTAAATGACAAGCGTAATGATGCAATTTCAGCAAATCAACATTTAAAAATCCGTATCAATTTGATATTGTGACCCCAGTGAGATGTCAACAGACTTCATATTCAGTTCAGTTATCAATTTTATTAAGTTATTTTTTAGTTGGTGAACAAATCGAAACACTAAAAAGTCTGATATGCTGGATAAATGATTGTCAGGGGAAAATGGCAGCTAAAAGTGGGAACCATGTCAAGTCTCAAAAGACAGTAGTCACAGATTCTTGACATGTGCCAAGATCAGTTCAAACCTCCCTGAGCGGCTTGGAGGAGCTGCCGTTGTGCTGCCACTGTCTATCAAGTTTCAGTGTCACAATCCTAGAAAAAGAAACGATTTCCTGTCCCCAAGCTGTAGAAGCAGCTCGGTTTGGTTTGCCAAGTGATCTGTCAGACGGAGCATACATAGGCAGACGGCTCAGTGACCGTCCGATGCCCGTTACCCCACCCATCGCCTCCAATCACACCCTTATGCCAGGGTTGGTGACCATCTGCTTCCTGTTGCCCCAACTTGCATACAACTCCCAAGGTGCAAGCAGGTAATGAAATCTTCATGACATGACTTCCTTCGTTTCTTTGAGGAAAACACAGAAATGCTGACTAACCCTCACATGACACTAAGCTAGTCTAAATGTTGGAAACGTGGTGTGTTGAGTTAATTTCATCAGGTCAGTGGAGATGGGGCCGTGGCTTTAGAGTTTGGCTAAAACTTGGACAAAGTCATGGGATGTATGAGGTCTGCAGCGAACACGCTGACCCCGAGTGGCTAAAGATTTTGTTGTCCTCTTTGACTGCATTGCAGAAGGAAGCTTGGACGTCTTTGCCAGCCCAGTCAGTCACTGCTGACGTCCTACTGTCTGTCACTGCTTGGCAACGAGCGCATCTCCAGCTCATTCCTCCAAGGTCACTCTGTTCCTTCCTTTAATTGAGTTGTGTGGAGCTGAATTGAGTTGGATTCTACACTCTGACAAGTCTCTTTGTTGATGTTGTTTTTTTTTTTCTTTTTTGCACACATGTCCTTGCTAGCACGCTTTTTTTTTCTATTTGCGAGCCTAGAAAAAAGAATCCAAGGCATTTTCATTTGAACCAATAGTGTTGACTTTTACTCGGAGAAAAAAACTTTGTTGTAAAGAAACAAAAAATGCTTAACATTAGTAATGAACAAAAAATGCAATGGTTTATTTTCTTAGAAGAGATATACAAACAGTTCATTTCCAGTTAATTCTTATAGGAGAACAAAAGGGGGGAAAATCCTGACTACGTAAATATGTCACAACTCAAGGTTTTGTGTATTGACAGCATCTTGCATATTATTCCTTAGATCATTTCCAGTCAGAAGCTTTTACTAAAGACAAAGCACAGTCGGCTCCTGTCCAGCTTCTTCTTTGATTTGGCCCTGTTCTGCATCGTCATCCTCCTTTAATTAACCCTGTGCAACCCGCTGCTGACGACATGTCGGATTGCCTCTCCAAGGACCGCCAGCTCCATCCTGGTGGGTAGGGGAAGGGAGGCAAAGAGCAGGGAGGGGGAGCTGGCAGTCGCAGTAGGTAGAAGTGAAAGACTGAGAGACTCCTTTCTTCCTTTTCTTTCTTGTTTCCATTTCCCCTATTGACTTTTAGTCGAGCCACTGCTTCTCTGCCAGGTGGAGCTTTGCCTCTTGTGGTAGTTTAGATACAGGAGACAAACAGCCAGATCTAAACAAGAGACCTTTGAGACGAGACGACAGACAGCAGCCATCCCATCAGAGGTGAGTTGACAGCAAGACTAAAAAACTATATTCTGTTTAGATCCTGTAGAAGACCGGTTTGTGTTTGAGAGTGTGGTTTGTTTTGGTGACTTTATGCTTTCTATCAGAGGAGGAAAAATAGCCAATTGCCAGTTTTGACCCACTGAAGCAGGAAGTTAGTTACTCAGATGTCCTGGTGTTTATAACTGATACTGTTTAGAGATATTAACCTTTGTCCAGACAGAAGATGAATGGTGCTTTCTTCTTATATTATTGAATCTTTATTTTTATGTGTGCATATGAATATTGCAAAGGTTTAAGTGCATTGAGCTGTAAGTGGGTTTTTTTTTATTCCATATCAGCAGCAGTCTGTTAATATTTATGATCTTATTTTAATTAAATTTCTCTTAGATTATCTTAACACGCTATTCAACAAGTTTTATCTGTGGCCAACTCTGGTGTTGTGTGTTAAAATGTAAATATGCTGAAGTCACAGTAGATATCATTAGTGATTGCAGTTTATAAAGAAATTCATGGAGTGCATTTTATTTCTTACAGTATAAGCATCACAAGCCTCTCTTCACTCCAGCTTAGGAAAAAAAGTTGTTGTACACAAATACCAACTAAAATGTAGAGGATCACAGGATGAGGAAAAGTTAAACAAGATTCAGTGGATGGATGAAAAATGCCACATTTCTATCTTTGAATACCACCACATCTTTTTTTCTTTCACCCTGGTTTTGTTACGCAAGAGCTCCTCTGAGGGAGTCTTGCTTCCTCCCATCATCCCCCTTTAATGCCCTCCAACACTCCCCCCCCAAATATTTATTAATCCTGCCATCAAAGTCTCATTTATCTCTGTGATCTAATATAATCAGCAGTGTTATCCTTTGTTCATGCTGCTAATAGCATTTTCTCTCCTGGGCTGTTGAGAGAACAAGACTGAGTGTATTGAATATTGCATGAGGTCATGTTAGCATGGTTGAGCGGAGCCACAGCAATGCATCCGCAGCACTGACGCAGCTGGTGAAAAATCAAGGATTTGCAATAGAATGCAATGAAAATAAGAAGAGTTTTGCCTCATTGAAGGGAGGAACTTGAGCTTGTGGGTGTATTTGTTCGCAACCATCTTAACTGAAGTCTCCATGGGGTTGGCAAGAGCTTTGCTAAAGGCTGAACAGCATCTCATTTGGAAGAGGAGATGCTTTCTTGGATATTTGCAAACATAGATTTCTACTACAGAGATCAGGGTTTTGCATAAAGGTAAAACTTGTACAACACAAGTTATCATTCAATTCCATAAGAGTGTTACGGCTTCTTACGTCTGCTTGTCCAAATAGCTGAATAATTCTCAGTAAAATAGTGCGTTTTTAGTCTTCTTTGGCCCATTACGATGCCTCGATTACGAAATACAGAAACATCCTGCTCTCTCTGCATTGTTGCTCATAGTTAATTTAAGAAGTTATGACACAAGTGCAACCCGCCTGCCCCCACTGTAGGGTTATTGAGTTTGCCTGTGCCATTTTTGAGCAATCCCCCCCCCCCCCCCCCCTCTCTACTCCCGTAAGAGATGCGGTGCCATGAATGTGAAAGCGTGCAGGTCTAAGAGGAGGAGCTTGGGTTAGCAACAGTTCTGTCAGAGCTATCAGAGCTGGTCCAGGAAGTCACTCTAATGAAATATTCATTAGACCGTTTGTTACAGTCAGGAGGGTCCCTCCATAGGAGTGCAATTTATTCATTTGTGGATTTGTTTGCTTCATCAACTCTTAATCTTGGGAAATTTCAGAAAGCCCGCTCTGTTCTGCAGCAATCCACAGCTTCAAATTCTCGCATTTATCTCTTAGAGCTCACTGTGGCTCCACTGAAGCAGCTATAGGGCACTGATGGTGCAATAATAACTTTGCTCCAATACTGTTCTGTATATGAGGATTCTGATCAATACCAATAACTCTCCTATTATCCATCTCTGTGCTTTAAAAACTCATTTACTGACACTTTCATGGTGCTCCCGCTACTTGAAATATATAAATATAAAGCCAAATCTTCCAGGGTTAGATATATGTTAATTTCTTGTAGAATGTCGATAGTTTAATTTAATTTAACACATATTTTTATATGTTCAACTTTAACAGCTGTTGTCTTTCATGGTACAATGTTTTTTGTCTTTTGTACTTTTTAACCTGTACTCAGCTTGATTTTTGTCCGTTAGAACTGTTAGAATTTTATGAAGAATATGAAAAAGTCAGAAGACCACCAGCTGTCGACTGTGAAGTTCATTGTCCAAGAATGCTGAAGAAACACTGATAAATTTTTCTGTTTATAGATTAAGTGTAAATGTTTGTGCAGCAGTGATTAAAGCCAATATCAATATTCCATATTTGTGATATTGATATTATGTATGATGATGCAATAACAATACACTTCTTATATATTGCACAGCTCTATGAGACAGATTTTTGAAAATTCTAAATCAATTCAACAAAACATCTTCCTTGTCCAAATCTGGCAACATTATCCACAACACAACTCCACTGCATCAGTTTGCTAAAGAATTACCTCTAAGCAAGTGATACCAGAATATTAGTGTTAGAACCATTTAGTGGGATTTCTTCAATCAATTAAGAAAAACATACAAAGAAATAGTTTCTATAATCTCACCCTCCCACTAATTCTTCAGAAAGATTTCTAATATCAGACCAGAGCGGCCACCGTGGGGTGAAAGAGCAATCTGTTGCAGCCGGGGGGGGCACTGGAAGATTATCCTAATGTTTAGATAAGAATTGGAAGTTGATGAGCTTCTACACAGCCATCTGCCTCTGCTCTCAGCAGGGTTTCACCATTCCACTTTTTGGATTACCAAAGTACATAGGCTGTACTTAATGTGCTGAAATGTGATTTGTATCTGTTTAAAGGAAATTAAGTTGTGATGTGTGAAAAGTGAATCTTGCTTTGGAAGAAGTTTGAAAGACATATTAGGAGGGCATTTAGACATCTTTGATATGTATATGCTCTCTGGGCCAATGTTATTACACTGCATACTGTAAGACATGTTATACATACATACAGTACAATATGAGCTTTCTGGGTCAGATGCTTTCTATTTAGTTTGAACTATCAGAAATGACTGTCTGCCCCTGATGCCTACCGTGCATTAGAGGGCTGGTCTCAGAGGAAGCAGCAGGCTGCCGTGCAGCTGTCATGTCATCTCTTGTGTTTCTGATTCAAGCAGCATCGAGCAGAGTGACTTGAAATCAGTCTTGTGAAGGTGAACCTGGCAGCTCCCGGTCACCGCCCACCAAACACCAGCTCCACATTTAACCTGGGCACTGGGTAACGTCGGAACAATCCAAGCAGAAATCTGCTTTTAGATTGTGCTGCACTCAACACAAATACAGATTTAAGTGCGGATGAAAGGAAATCTGCTGCACTTAGACGCTTGGTTTGACTTCTGTTTGATAGCACAGAAGCCCAGGAACAGCGCTCAGCAGCAGCATTGTTTTTCTTCTCCTGAAATAACCGATCTAAAGCTGCGTATTTGTGCGCACACTCACAGCTTGGATATCTTTTATTTTTCATGTGACAAGCTCCTGCACAGATTCAAACCTTCATCTCTGCGACGCTTTCTCAATAATGACTTCAAACTGACAGAGAATGAAATCCTAAAGTGACAGATTAGGATGACAAAATAACAAATTGGCAAATAGGCCTATTACCTGTATGCCTTTTGAGATTTTATGTACAAAATATTTTTCCTAGACTAATAGTTGTGTATTTTAAACGGGTTATATTTAGCTACCATGTTCCATCTAAAACAAAGCTTTCGGTTTGTTGTTTTAAGCTACGATTATAACTCAGAACTGGTCTGAATTTGTCTGGGAAGATAAATGTTGCTCATTTTCAATCTGTCAGGAGATTAAATCAATTTTGCCGTGCACCAATGGATAACTGGGTTGCTACATTCATTACAGGTGTCAGGGGCTCACACCATCTATCCACCGTTGCTTGTTGCACCAGCCTTTTGTTGCCAAACATGTTTGAGATTTGTTCATTTTAAACATAGTAGCTCTTCTAGTTATTAGTTTTCTGAACTTGTGAAAATCAATAATGCCATTATCTCTCCTGAACAGCTACCCTGCATGTCTTCAACTTTTGACCGCCTGTTACAAATGAGTCATCATTCTCTCATTTACAGCCTGCCTTCAGGTTTCACGACGAGCGATGAATTATAGATGCGCTGCCTGAATTGACTCGTTGAAAAAGTTTAATTAGCTTCTCAAAGTGGCTTCCTTTTGAATTGTTTCAGATTAATGGTGTGTTTTGTGGTCAGCGAGAGTTCATTTTCATTGTAGCCGGTGTGGTTGTTAAACCAGTCGTCCTGTTTATGTTATGTGATTTTAAATGAAACTTTTATCTTTAGAGATCTTTAGACTTTTGATCTGATTCACGCAAACAGAGGGCGGGTCTCTTACATTAACGAGCACAAAGGCGGAACAAAAAGCTGATGAGACTTGACATGTTGGCATGGAAACCAACGGATTCCTTCAAGGACTCTGCGTTGTGCATGTATAAAGGAGCTGTCACAGCTGTGCTTGCTGTCACATTGAGTGTGAGAAAGAAGAATGAAAACAAAGATTTCATGTGTAAATATTTGAGGTGTTTTTTTGTTTTGTTTCTGATGGCGTAAAATATGTTGCAGGAGTTTTCTCCGCTTGTTTGATCCATATGCTTCTCATCAAGGGGGGGCTTTGTCTGTTTGCCTTCAGCATAGAATAAATCATTACAGTGGTAATGAAAATCCTTAAAAACAAGTGAGAAACTCAACAATTTCTCAACCAGTTTCTCTTTTTGACAAATAAGTTGATGAAAACAGATCGTTGGATCAGCACATTTTCCTCATTGAAAATAGAGTTTAATTGCGGCAGAGAGATGATGGCAGCAGACTGCTTGGATGCAGTATGCTTGTAAAGCACAGATCAGTGTGCGAAGCGAGAAGAGTCAAGAACGATCATGACTTTATAGATATTGCTCCTTAATCGGCCAGCTCTCTAAGTCTGTTCTTCTCTTCCTCTCCACCTGTAGTTGGGACGACAGCAGCTCGGTGAGCAGCGGCCTCAGCGACACGTTGGACAATATCAGTACTGATGATATAAACACACCCACATACTCCACCAACAGCTCATCGCGCAAAAGCAAGGGAGCACAGGTGAGTGTGCAACCACTTGGTATCCTTAACTTTTTATCGTCATCCTCATAGAATGTGATTTGATTTTACAGAAAAGCATTTTAGGCTCACATAAGCTTAAAAGATATTTAACTTTATTCGCACACACACACATAAATAAATAATTGCCTCATCTTGCAAAATGATGTTTTCCAAACGTTCATTTGCAAGATTGTTGGTTTAGCTTGAAAACCAAGGCCGGTCTGTGAGTCAGCGCTGAAATCACAGCTGAGGGAATTAACTGAAGACCAGAACTCAGCTCTCCTCAGAGACTTTTCCTTTATTCTGCCAAGTATCCTTGGCTCCTCATGAACTACTCAACAGACTGCGCTCTTAAGAGACTCTAGTGTTGCTAGGGAGACTGACCATCTGTTTAGGTAGGCAGGTTATCACTGTTCTTTGTGTCCATGCCTTGGTGTGGGTGTGTTTTGTGTGCATCCCAAAAGTTCTAAAGATAGCTACGATTTCACATACAGACACAAACCCTGCTGCTGCTGTATGTGTGTGTGATAGTGTTTAAATAATTATTTCTGAAAGAACCAAGCTGGAGGTTTAGCTTGTTTTCAAAAGCTTCAACTTTAAATGTATTTTTCAAAGCAATAACATGATATTCACATTTATTTTTCTACCTATTTGACAGCTTTAAATTATTTTCAGGATGCTACAATAAGAAAAGTTAGCCTGTCAGTTTTTGGGGATTTTTTTTGGCTTTACTGAAATATCCATTAATTAGTTCACATGATTTCTTTGATGCCCACCAACACAGTCTCAGAAAGGAAGCAGATCCAAGCATGCGGAGCAGGAGGTGAGCAGCAGTTGGGCCGGAGCCGAAGACCTGAAGAAGGTGGAGGAGGAGCTGGACGCGAGCATGGATCCCAACAGTAGCCCCTCCCGCTGGAAGTCTTCTTCCTCCTCTTCCTCTTCTTCTCAAACCCAGAGCCAGTATGAGGATGCTGGTCAGAAAGCAGCTGCACTGGCCCAGATGTCCCAGACAGGTTCATGGAGGAGGGGCATGACAGCCCAGGTGGGCATTACACCCCCCAGGACCAAGAGTACCTCTGCTGCCCTGAAAACAGCAGGTAGGAGATGGAACACCTGTCTGTAGCTTTAACCTGATTTAGTCACAAGGTTTTCAGTGAAGTCTAGAAGTTGTTCGATGAGAATTACAGGAAAAGAAAAAATTATTTGTCTGCACCCCCGAGTTGTCATGGTAACCTGACTGAGTCGGCAGACATGACACAGAGGGCCACGTTGAATAGTGTTTCCCCTTGGATGATCTGAAGTGACTTTGACGTATTTAAACCTCAACTTTCCTTTAGTATCTGTTTCAGTGTCGGCAACCCTCCTTTATGAGGGGAAATATTTCTGTCCCACAATTCTTTGCAACAGCAACATTCAAAGCATTGCTTGATTATTTTTATAGTGCGTTACTGACTGGAATTCATGTAAATACATACGAAGAGAAAAGGTTGAGTTAATGCATCCTGTGACAACATCTTTCATTTTTATAGCTTTTTCTTTGATTGAATAACCAACTCTGATAATGAAGTCAAATCATTTTATATTTTATTTTATTATTACGATGCATGTAATTTAGCTTCCATGAAGCCAAATGTAAAAAAATCCCTAGTCAAAGTATTTAATGTGCTTATTGAGGAATGTGTATTGATCAGCTGTAGTTTTAGCCTTGTAGATGCAGCTCTGTGTAAGTGATGACCGTGGTCATCTGTTCCTGAGCCTTTACTTTTTTTTTCTGTATACCCTTTCTTTGTCATAATGAAATCAAGAACGAGTGCCCAGGGAAAACTTTTTAGGTTATGTTTTCATTATTTGACCTGGACATTATTCAGCTATCATTATGCAAAAAAACTCTGTTTCTAATTCTCCCATGTTACAATGTTTCTCTGTAAAAGGGCCATATTATTAAGAATAATGTGTATTTTTATGGTTGAAAATGTTGAAATATTGTAGATTTGTGGCCATGCACTAAAAGGAAGACAATTTGCTGACACCTTGTCTCAAAATCCGCAGCTGTACTTAAGTTTAAAGTGAACAAGGCTGCTTCTTGATGTTCACCAGAATTTACACTACTTTGGCTTCTAATGCAGCCCAAAGGGGGCATAAGTTGGTGTCATCCTTGTACTGATTTTAAGTCTGGATAAAAGCCACTGTATAAAAACAATCTTAATCTAGCCTCTTGGAGACAAAGCCAGAGAGGCCAGATTAAGATGGCTTGAGCATCTACAGAGGAGCAATAGTGAATATATGTGGAAGGATGTTAAGGTTGGAACTACAAGGCAGAAGGCCTGGGGGGGGGGGACCAAAGAGGAGATTTATGGATGTAGTGAAAAAAGATATGAAGTTAGTGGGTGTAGGAGAAGAGGATGCAGAGGATTGGGTAGGATAGGAAGGGAACAGCTGGAAAGGAAAAGAGGACACTAATTGGTTTTTCTTTAAGGAACCAGAGGTGTAAAAAATGTGTGTGGTGAGGACAGTGTTTTTTTTTTATTTGTGTTGATAAGTGTTTGTGTGCATGACAGGCAAAACTGATGATGCCAAGGCTTCTGAGAAGGGTAAAGCACCTTCCAAGAGTTCAGCTGGTATCCAGCGCTCACCGTCCGATGCTGGGAGGAGTAGTGGGGATGAAGGCAAGAAACCTCCCTCTGGCATTGCACGCCCACCCACCACTGGTTCCTTTGGATACAAGAAAATCTCTGGACCCACTGGCACTCTGATAACCTCAAGTGGCGCAACAATCGCCAGTGGCTCAGCCACCCTGGGAAAGGCACCCAAATCTTCAGCCACCCTCGGGAAAGGCGCAAGCATCAGCGGTGTCCGGAAAACCAGCCTGGACGGCTCACAGCCTCAGGATGACGGCATTCTGCTCAGCTGCAGCGGCTCCAAAGTGACCCTGCAGTACCGCTCTCTGCCCAGACCGGCCAAATCCTCCAGCGGGGTGGCAGCAGGACGCAGTGGGCATCGCTCCAGCTCCAGCAGCATCGACTCAAATGTCAGCGGCAAGTCAGCGGGGGCAGCGACACAAGCAAATGCCAAACGCAGGGACGGAAAAGTGGGCTCGGACCGCTCCAGTCCCATCACCATCAACCAGACAGATAAGGAGAAAGTGGCCGTGTCAGAGCAAGACCCAACAGCAGGATTATCCACCTCTCCCAAATCCAGCCCCACCTCCAGTTCAGCAGGCCAGTCAGGCCTCAGACAGCCAGGCTCCAAATACCCAGATATCGCCTCTCCCACCTTTCGCAGGTCAGACTCTCAACACACGCCTGCTGCTCTTACTCTGTCTTTGTCCTTCACTGTGTGTGCTTCTGCGTGAATCAACCATTTCACCACATTCTTTTTTTAATTAGGCGATTTTTAGCTTTTACAGCAAAACAAGCAAGCAGCGACATTCTCAGGTCTTTTGAAAACTGTTTTCACTTTTATGCTAAACAGTTGTGGTGCACAGCAATGTTTTCCTGATGCAGGCGGCTCGTCAGGCTTCTGTATTAGATAGACATTTACTGAAAATGGCGTTCATAGCGTTACAGCTTCACCGTGACTTAAAAGTTCCCTGTCATCTCTCTCAATTTTCTTGGATGCACCAAAAGAATATAAAACACCTAATGAATCATATGAGAGTGCCTTCATAGGAAAATTGATTGAGCGAGTTTGCTTGACTGCGTAGCTAAGGGGTGCCATTACATAGATTGCTCCTTGGCGTAGGTGATGAGCCACTGCAGATGAAACATTCCTTCGCCCAGAAGATGAAACTCTGACAGTTTCTGATCGAGGTCAAGCAGATCCAGCTCAGCAGTCTTGATCAGAACAGACAGGTGAGGGGAGGTGTCTGAACAGCCGATTCCTGATTCAAAGCTGCCAAAGCAGGCGTGTCCGAACCTCCGTCCCATCCGTTTCATCGAGCCAAGTAGTTTAATTTGCCTCCGCTTCTGTGACAGAGTGTCACCTATATGTTTTCTATGAATAGACTATGCGGTGATAGACCAGAACAGGCGCGAGCAGAAAAGCAGGCTGTCGGAGCATATGTGGAAGGCAAACTGGGTTGAGCGGCGTAACAGATTAGGTTATTGAAAGTCACGGGGTTGAATCGGGCAAAGCTGTGAGAGCAGATGTGCTGATGCATATTACTGAGAGATCGCATCTAGAATGATCTGAAGCTTTTTGCAAAGTAGGAATGTGTAGGGAAGTGTGGCCAATAGCTTGCATTGAAGTTAACTAAAAAAATGTTTCAGAAGCAATTTTTTTTATCGACCAGAGCAGTAAGTAATACATATGATACACATCAGGACAGAAATGACCTCATTGTGATACTTTCTCAACCCAAATTTTATCAGAGTCCTTCATTTTCCAGTGTGGAGCTTGCAGATGCTCATCCCTTGTCCTTTGAGCATTTCTAAATGACTGCACCCACCTTTCTACCCCCAGATTGTTTGGCACCAAAGCCAGCAGCAAGGCCAGCTCTCCGGGCACGCCCGACTCTGGCAAGTGCCCGTCAATATTGGGCAGCCCCCACGGCACGCTGGCAAGGCAGGCCAGTCTGGATTCCCCCTCCTCTGGCACAGGGAGCCTGGGCAGCGCTGGCGGCCTGAGCGGTGGCAGCAGCCCACTGTACGGTAAAACCCCAGACCTGTGCACTGACTCCCTGGCTTCCAGCCCGGCCTCTGGCCTCTCCCTGCCCTCCAACGCTCGGCCCTGGCCTGCCTGTAGCTCTTCAGCCGGCAGCAAGGACACGCTGAGCTGCCAAAGCATGACCAGTCTGCACACCAGCTCTGAGTCCATTGATATGCCACTGGGCCACCACGGGCCTAAAGTTACAAGAACCGGCAGTGTCAAGTCCACCCTGTCTGAGGGGTGAGTAAGAGGGAATACGATTGGAAAAAACCGTATTCATTGTTTCATTTGAGAACAGAGACAAAAAAGGTTTCTCCTTGCCCTTAGATGTAGAAATACTTTGCAGAGGAAGACTAAATAACTATTATAATGATTAATAACAGATTAAAATAAGATATTCACTCATCCAGCACATAGTTTCACCTTCTGGCTTGGCTTTGGTAATGCAAAAATATAGATAATGCCATAATTTGGTTCAAAGCCATGACAGAAAAAAATGACAATTAATTCAGATCATTTCAGAACATATACCCATGACAAGTCTGTATCAGTGTGTCCATTGTTCTGTCCACACACTGTGCATGCAATACATTGCAGAACATAACCGCAGGGGGACACATTTATTTCCCCTTACTAGTCTAGCCGTATGTCTCAAAAATGAAACAATCAACTTAAATGTTGCCTGTGTTTTCTATTTGTTGTCAGTTGTGCTGAGATAATTAATGTTTTAATGTTCTCTCCATTTTGTATGTCTTTGTGTCAAAAGTCAAATTTGTACAATGTGATCGGTTCTGTTTCTGTTGTTCATCTAATCGGCTCATCCTCTGTTTTAACAGCATGCCTCTTGACAGAAACACGCTTCCCAAAAAGGGACTGAGGTACAACACATTTGCAACTATGAAAGATAATGAGTATCTATTTGCATGAAAGCAATCACTTAAATGTAAATTACACTTTCCACATTTTAAATGACACGATTTGCGGTGGTGGCCCCAACCAGTGCCTGTACCTGCCCCAAACTGGAAATCCTGGTGCTCCTTGAGGGTTTGTGGAAATGAACATGAACACACTAAACTAATATTGAAATAGGGATATTTTAAATAATACCAAGTTATGGGCTCTTTATTAGACAGCTATCAGAGAATATAACAGTCAGTAGAAAGTGATGGACAAATATTTCAGATTCAAATTATTTTATAATTAACATAGTAAGGTTGATATGAAATGAATAAGATATGAAATAAAAAATTAAGAAAAGAATAAAAAATCTATTTTATATTCAAATCAGGCGAATGTAGTTTAACTATTTTAACTATTTTGATCAAAGTATTTGATAATTTGCTAAAATGAGTTGTTTATAAAATTAGTGGATTTTGGTAGTTAACTGGTCCAAATAATATTTTGTTATTAACTGAGTTTGAAAAAAGAAAATACTAATGAAGCAGGATTATGGCTTCAGATGATCACACATCTATCTGTATGTTGGTTTCTCTGTGCGCACCCCAACCTTCTTCCCATCTCATACGAAAGTAAAAATGTGTTGCTCAATGACAGAGCAGCTTCTCAGCTCATTCAATGTCCTAAACCTCCCAGCAGAATTTTCATTGCGAGCTTAAGTAGCAGAATTGATTTTTATTTCTTTTACATTTACCTTGGACGGAAAGGACAAAGATGCATAACCAAGCCAAGTTACACTGCGAACTGCAGAGCAGTTGAATGGGGCATGCTGGTTTAAAACCATTCATTCATTTAAAGTGAATCTGGTGGACATGCTTTTTTCAAGCCTGAAAGCAGCAGATTTTTCATTCTTGACATTTTTCACTAACTGCATATTTCTATGGCCGTCTGTTCACATCTCAAATATGCCAAAAGCTCCTTTTTTCCGCATCTTTAGAGGAGCTTGGATGAATTGCTGCCCCCTTTAGTGACATATTGTAAATAAGCGGGTTGCTCTTGCTTATGGGCATTTTTTTACACTAAACACACTGACTCAAACACTGACTCTTGGATATTTCAGTTCGTTCCATTTCAATCCGATGAGACACAAATGCGGCCATGTCATACCATTTGCACGTTTTTAAACGCCCGTTTGCTGGCGAAGAGAATACGAAGCACAGGCGGACCATGAAAGCAGGGTCAGATGTGACAAGCGTAGTAATGGGGGCGTTAGAAGGAAGATGCTTCTGAATAGGGGATGAGTGCAAACTCAATTATCATCCTCAGAGGATTAAATATGGCCGATTGTCATTTGTGCGATAAGGGGAGCTTTTTGCTGCACAGCTGCTTTGGAGTTGGGGAGAGAAGAGATGAATGGCTGTGTGTGTGTGTGTGTGTGTGTGTGTGTGTGTGTGTGTGTGTGTGTGTGTGTGTGTGTGTGTGTGTGTGTG